>VXAL01013342.1:92873-149286 GCA_013399475.1 Chauna torquata | reverse complement strand
TTTTTTTTTTTTGTTTGTTTGTTTTTCCTCTTTTTTCCCCTTTAATTAAATTATCCTTATCTCAACCCGTGAGGTGTTTTTTTTTTTTTCCCCCTTTCCACCATACTTTCTTCTTCCCCTCCTTTTTTTTGAGAAGAGGGAGTGAAAAAGTGGTTGTGGTGGAGTTTAGCTGCCCAGCTGGGTAAAACCGCCACAGGGTACACACTCTGCCCCATGATCCAGATCATTAATGAAGATGTTGAGCAATATTGGATCCAGTATTGACATCTGGGTTACACAGCTAGCTACCGGCTACCAACTAGACTTAATATTATTGATCACCATACTGAATCCACCTGCCCAAGCTCTCAACAAAACTCTCCACCCTAGCCCCTTAAAAACCAACCAACCAAACAATCAACCAACAAACAAAAAAACCACCAGAACTATTTTAAGCTACTGCAGTAAAATTAGCACTTTATAATGGAAACTTTGCATGTAAGCACATCTCAGTGGGATATCTGAGCTTCACCATGACATTCTGGTGAAGCAGATCCCCAAGGTTTTGTGGAGGTCTAACGCCCACATAGTTACTGCTTAGCAACCAAGTGCTTCTTCAGGAGAAAGTGAACCCTTTTCAGCTGGGGAGTTGGTTGCTGTGACTGCCATCCAGGAAGGAGGAGGAGAGCTGAAACTGTGAAGTGAGTGGCTGTCAGCACATTCATCTCCAAGAAAATACCAATGGCTTTATTCCTCACACCATGATCTCTGTTATTTTCTGTACCTAGTGCAGCTCAAAGCCAGCCAATGTCTTGCAGAGCCCCCTGGTGCTCTGGGGACATGCAGAGGGCTCACTTTGCTCTAGAAAGTTATTGCTTACAGGTCTGTGACTGGAGTCCTGCTGCCAGAACCCAGACTGTTCTGAATGTCCCACCTTCATACAACCAGGCCAGAGATCCTTTATACACTTCAACAAAGTTTATTCACTTCCTCGGTCCAGGTAGCCTTAGTCCAGCTTGAGAAGCATTCCCCATGCACCTCGAGGGGAGATGGGGCCAACTGAGGCTCAGTACTTGCTTGGTGTGGTGGGCATCTGTCCTGTCACCCTTAAAATTACCACAGGAGATCTGCTGTTTATGGTGCCGCGTTTACTGATCGTCCTTCAGAGCTCTTGAATCATGTAGAGAATCAGATGAAGGGAAGGAGCAATTGCTGAGACAGAGTGGGATCAGTGGTTATTTTCCAGTGAGTAATGGGCACATCCGTAGATGTCTGACAGTCCATTCAGAATATGTTCCATATCAGGAACATAGCAGGATCACTAGCAAAGAGATGCTTGTCCTGGGTTATCAAAACCACCTGAAGTTGGACTCAAGCTGATATTTTGCTCCTCCTCTGGAGCATATGTGCTCTCTCTCTTTCCCTCTTATTACAACCTTCTGCATTCTTCCCTGCCAAGAAAACAAGACACCCTACATGGAGAGGAAACAAAAAGGAAAAAATGTGCTTCTCAGTTGTATTTCAGCTGCTTTCTATGTAAAAGCTGACTTAGTCTCTGACAGCATACTACCTAACTTATCTCACACTCTCGGTTTTTCTTTCATTTTCATTGTCTTTTAGTAAGTCCATTCTGATGTGTAGTTTACATTGTTCAGCCACTTCTTAGGATCCTTTCTGTAAATTTGAGGAAGCTACCTTGTAGTTCCTTCTATAAATATTAAGGCAGTCTTAACCAGCATCTTATATGGTCTCTGTGGCAACATTTCAGAGCTATTTTTAGGCCCAGAGTCTTGAAGATTGGTGTGCAGAATTCATCATCACTTTGCTCTGTGAGGTTCTCTTGTCCAATAAGATTTTAAATTCTGCAGCCTCTCTGACAAGCAATTTGGTACTTGATGTTCCTTGTGGCTCCAGATTTTTAACTTGTGCCAAATGTAAATGTTCCTTGCTATGATATAAGCAGTGACCTTTCTCACAAGTGACGTGCAGAAAGATCTATTTCCTTCTAGTTTACAGATATTTTTTACGTTACTGTGCTTCTGCTCAGTCTTTTCTTTGCTTAAGTCCAATTTTTATTCTATTTTCTCAGAAGTCATATTCTCCATATTCTCCATACCTCTGACTGGTGTCCTATGCCTTCTCTGGATGCTCTCTGTGCTCTCTAACTGGTCTTCTTCTTCTTTTTTTTTTTTCCTTGACATCTATTGCCTGATATAAGAAATGGAGACTGTCTAGTATTGAGTCAAGAGGAGTTTTTTTCCCTTAGGTCTTGCTTCTGTTTATGTACTCCCATAAAATGTCTGCCTTTTTTTGCAATAGCACGATGCTTCTCAGGTTACAATCCAGTAAAACCAACAGAACCACTCCTGAAATACTGCTGCAAGACCAATCATTCCCACCCCATACATGTGTAACTTTATTGTTGCTTAAGTTCAGAGTATTTTTACTTGTTATTCAGAGTTACACCCTCTTCCTCTTGTCAAGGTCATTTTGGGCTCTGATTCTATCTTCCAACAGCCTTGTGTCGCTCCTGAATTAGGGTCATCAGGCTCTTGAGTAAGCTCCTGTTCAAGCCATTGAAGTTGCTTTGGAATGGCAGTGGACTCACAAGGACTCTCCTGGCCTCCATGTCCTGCTTCTTACAGGAGTTCGTGTTCCATCTGGGTATTTTTGAGACAAGAAACGCGTATTTTCCGTTAACAAAAAATAGTAATGTAAGAGTTTTTTGAGAATGCATTTTGTTGCTGTTTCTGGTTACCCATTGTCCATAAGGGGGCAATATATGGCAAGAAGAACAGAACCGCTGAACTTTGGGAGGGGTTTACAGGACCCAAATTATGCATATCTTTGCTTTCCCTGCTGGTGCGTCTCCACTTCTCTTCACCTGAGAAGGAACATGCAGGATCCCAACCCTGTAGTGCTATTTTTTTCAAAAACAGTGTTTTTTCTGATGGCTATTGAGAAGCTTGTTTCATTTCAAATGTGGCCTTTGATTAGGACAGTTGGGCTACATTTAGCTTTTGCTTTCCTGTAGAGGATGAGAAAAAAATATTTTGAACAAAACAAAGGGCAACAGATTTTTCCTTTCTGATAAACCACATGAAGAACCAGTATGAATATCTTGTTCAGTTGCAGCTACAGAATTTCAGTAAAGGAAGTTTACCAGAAATGAATGAGATCACAGGAGGAATATCCCCTCAGTGGAGTTAAAAGGGAAATCTAGATTAGCTCGCTGGCCATTCATCCACCTTTATGCTCTCACAACAGTACTCTGTACAGGGTTGCTAGAAGAAAAGGTAATTTTCCAGCTCCTATGTGACTTTGCGATTCTCAGATCAGCCTGACCCTTCACATAAGACAAAGAACCCTTGTGGCCGGTTCCTTCAGTACCCAACAGCTGGGATTAGACAGAAGATGATGATCCAGCCACAGGTTATTTCCTTTACCTGTGCCAGAGTCTCAGAGAAGGACACAGCCACAATCTGCCAATAGCTCCTAGGGCTTCTGCCAGTGCTGGGCATGGCTTGTGTTTTGTTGTTGTTGTTTTTGGTACAAAAGTAGTAACATGGTCCTATGCAAAAAAAGACACGGTGTGACAGCTGCAGAAGGAAAGAGCATGCAAAGGAGGCCCTGCAGTCTTGCCCTCTTTTCTCTTAGGCAGAATCCAAAAAATGTGAGGAATGAGTCCGTACCCAAACAGGGCACTAATCTGAGGACAGTGACAGTGAACCGGAGTCGAGGAGTTGCACATATTATGCAAATCTCTCAGACTTTTTGGTTAGCTCCATCTGCTGCCATCTGAAAGTCCACCCTAAGCAAATTGTACTATGTAGAGTATTTTGGAGGTATGGTAATGTTTCTGAACACATGCCAGGAACAGCAGCAAAAAATACCTTCACAATGCTAATGACTAAAATCGTTCGCTTCTACAGACGCCAGCTTCCCAATATCATTCAAATACCAGGCAGAGTCAGCACTGAGTATCTGTTTGTGAAACAAATTTGCTTGCTGAAAAATAACACAAGAGAGGACTGACCTCGCAGTTACTCTGCCTTCCCACAGGGCTGGGGATTTTGGTGTGGGTTATAGTACATATTCCCTAGGTTTGAGATGGGCCATCCAGCACTTGTCATTTTTATGCCCCAATGCTGTAGGGATGTAAAAAGACATTTTAGTCTCTGTGAAGGTGTCCTTTTTGCTCAGCACAGCCTCAGCCTTTTTCTTCTGTGCCCTGCTTCCTCTCTAAGTAGCAGTAGTCACCACCAGTGAATGGAACTCAGACTTATTTCTCTGTTTGACTTTTCTTTTATTGCACTTATCGCTGAATGGCCCCAGAAAAGCAAGTGTTAGTCAGGGCAGGCTCTGTGCTGACAGAAATGGAGCCCTGTCATGGTTTTGGCTGGGATAGAGTTAATTTTCTTCGTAGAAGCTGGTATGGTGCTGTGCTTTGGATTTGTGATGAAAATAGTGTTGACAACACACAAATATTTCACTTGCTGCTTAGCAGTGCTTGCACCAAGTCAAGGACTCTTCTGCCTCTCCTGCTGCCCTGCCAGCGAGGAGGCTGGGGGTGCACAGGGAGCTGGGAGGAGATACAGCCAGGGCAGGTGACCCAGACTGACCAAAGGGATGTTCCACACCATATGACGTCATGCTCAGCAATTAAAGCTGGAGTAAAGGAGGAGGAAGGGGGGGACAATCGGAGTGATGGCGTTTGTCTTCCCAAGAAACCGTTACGCGTGATGAGCCCTGCTGTCCTGGCAGTGGCTGAACACCTGCCTGCCCATGGGAAGTGTTGATTGAATTCCTTGGTTTGCTTTGCTTGTGCATGCAGCTTTTTCTTTACCTATTAAACAGCTTTTATCTCAACCCATGAGTTTTCACGGTTTTGTCTTTCTGATTCTCTCGCCCATCCCACTGGTAGGAGCGAGCAAGTGGCTGTGTGGTGCTGGGCTGCCTGCCGGGTTAAACCTCAACCAGCCCTCAAGAAGAGAGGGGGTATTTGTCTGCACTGCCTTACCCTGAGCCTTTAGCCCCAGCAAAACACTCAGCAGGTGGCTGCTGCTTCTTAGCTGGCTTCATGCCTGTCCCTGACTCCAGGTGGGATCTGAGACAGCGGGCGTCAGCAAACCTCTGTGTGAGGTTTTGTGAATGGGCCCCCAACACACTGCCTCTGTTATGGCCACAGCAAGCTAAAGCAGAGCGAGCAGGAAAGTACTCAGGTCTGAATGTGTGTCCTTAAACTCTAATACAGTCCTCTAACTGGCCACGCAACTCCTCACTTCAACATACTGTCTGACATTCAGGATAAAATATGGCTTTAAAAGTAGAGCTAACAAGAAGGCTAAGAAAAGGGAAAAAGGACCTGAAGTGATTTAAAATTCTAAGAGTGAAAAGATTTTTCCCTCATGAATTTGATATGCACAACAGATGGTCCTCAAAAAAAAAAAAAAAAAGGTTCAGGCAGAAAAAGGGAGTCTAGGATGAGTCTGCATCCTGCTCCTGCTGCACTGGGACCATGAGAGGATAATGCAATTGATTATTCTGTTGAATGGAAATGTCCATCTTTTAGTGGTTCTGTCTGCACAGAAAAAAAGCTGTTTTTTAATTCAGAGCTCCTTCTTTTCATTTTTTTTTTTCCTCAGTAACCAGTGTGACACAAATTGCAGCCCTCCTTGTACTACTCACATTATGTGATACTGAAAAACCCAACCAGCTGGAAACCTTAGGTTGACTTCTTAGGGAACATCTTCATTAATAATCTATTTGTGCAAGGGCTAGACAGTTTCTCTGTTATGATGTTTCTAACTGGATCATTCCTCAGGTAAAGCAGTGAAGAAGAAAAGGTAAATAGCAAGATCTCATATTTTGCTGACCCTAAAATTATTATATTTCCGGCCCTCCAGACATTTGCTTAGCCATGCAGTGTGCTTTTAAACAGCCGAATTGTTCTTCTCCAGAGGTGTCTCTGTGAAGCTCAGTTGTTGTTAAATAAAACCTTAGCCTCCTATCACAGAATCACAGAATCGCAATGTTGGAAAGGACCTACAAGATCATCTAGTACAACTGTCATCCTATCACCAATACTACCCACTAAGCTACTAAACCGTATCTTGTAGCACCTTGTCCAGGCGCCTCTTAAAAACCGCAAGGGTCGGTGACTCCACCACCTCCCTGGTCAGGCTGTTCCAGTGCCTGACCACTCTCTGAGAGAAAAAGTTTTTCCTGATATCTAATCTAAATCTCCCCAGGCGCAACTTGCGGCCGTTACCTCGAGTCCTATCATTAGTTATCTGGAAGAAGAGGCCGACCCCCTCCTCATCACAACCTCCCTTCAGGAAGTTGTAGAGTGCAAGGAGGTCTCNATAAAATATATAAATATAAAATAATATAAAAATAAAATACATTGAAACCTATTGCATTTGACCTGTAAGAAATTATTTATCTGCTTCAAAAAACTAGTATTTCTTTCTCCTGCTCTCTAATAATGCACAAATGACAACTAATGCAGTTATTCCTTGAACTCCCCAGTCAGCATATTACCTACCTTGGTGGGGACCCCAGATTTTGTCAACCAAAAACATCTTGTCCTCTTTTTCTTGCGTATTTATAGTCCTCTTAAGCTACTTCCTAATCACCTGTGAATCATTTTGAAAGTGGAAGCCAAGCACGTGGTTCTCTTGCGGTACATTTTTATTTCAAGTAATAGGGTTATTAGCAATTTATGCTGTCTTTGATCTCTCTCTATTCCTCTGTGGCAGGCCTATGACACTGTATTTACACAGAGGGTTACTTCTAGACCTAACATACAAAACCTATTTCACATTGGACTGGTTAAAAACTTAATGTTTACCAGATGCCAAATGGAGAATATTTTGAGGCATTTCCTCAAAAATAAAGGTTTGTCCTCTCCATCCTGCAAATCAGAGGATGTTTCCTCAAAGCAAATGTTTTCTACTCTGGCTTTGGTATTACTTTTCATATTCTCCCTTCAATTTGTTTCACTTGGCAGTACTGTAATTACAGGCCAGCCATGAACATGTGTTCAAATGGGGCAAAGCACATGGAGTGAAGCACAAGTGTCTTCTTGAATTTCAGGAAGCATTTTTCATGATTATCCTGCTCTCCGAGCCTTGAAACTCATGGAAATGACAAGGCCCTGCTTTTTCCCATTGCTTCTGAGCCACTTGGACGGATCACAGTCATTCTGAGGGGAACAAAAGATAACAAGTTAATTTTAGTCACATGTGAAACAAGAGAAAGACCTCGCAGTTTCATGCAAAGGTGCATCTGTCAAATTCTGACTGAAGCCATTAGAGAAACAGTTATGCAGAAACTGTCCCCTCTCCTGCAGAATCAGTCCTCTGATTGCTTATATCTCCTTTATGCCACAGTAAGAAGACCTTGATGTTCATAGACTAGCTCCTGTTTCACTGCACTGTCAACAGTAGACATTATATTCCCACGTGTTCAGGCATCCAATGTAGTGGGAACAGCAGACAGTACAGTAATATTAAACTATGAAAAAGAATTAGGAAGTATCCTGTTAGCAAGAGCATTTCCCCAGAGGTAGAAGTGGAGGAATCTGGCTTTGCTAAAGAACAGCTTCTGCATGTTATGTGGTTTTCACCTTTATCTGCTCCAAATACATGTGTGAAAAGAGTCTTTGTGCTGGAAATGAAGTGTTCAGAAACTACTTCAAAGTGTTGTCACAAAATATTTCTGTACACTATAAAAGTTCCCGCCCTGTATACATACTTGCTGCTGTTCTTGCTTTGTGATAACTTCTGCATCAGGAAAGAACATTTTTGTAATTAGAGTTAAATAAAAATAACACTTGAATGTGAAAGATATTTGCTGTTTTTTAGAACATTTTGATTTCCAGAAACAAACCACCTGCTATGTAGGACCCTCAAGTCTCCTAGCTAATAATCTCCTCTCCACTTGGACTAATTTTAGCTATTGCCACTTGAAACTTTTAATGGTTTCAACCACCTACTGCCTTAACACAACTTTTCCAGCCCCTCTCTACCATTCTGCCTGTTCATATATCTCAGGATTATACATAGTTTTATTTGTAAAATGGTCACTGGAGATGGAGGTGGAGAGCCAGGAATAATCTGAGAGTAAATAGATTGTTAATTCCCTTCTGAGCACTGAGCTGCTGATTCATTCCCAATCAGTTCCCACACAGCCCAGGCTGAGTCAGCCCAGAGGGTGTTGAATAGTCAAGAGCAAAGACGATTCAGAGGATAATGGTTCTGCAAAGACCAAAACAGAAGAGTGATTCAGAAGGGGGAACTAAAAGAAGAAAAACATATACTGGAGAGAGGGCAAAAAAAAAATCGAAAGGGAAATAAAAATAGACAAGCAACCCCTGCACTGCCACCTCTGTGTGGGAAACAAAGGTGTTCAGGGAGCTCAGAGAAGAAACAGAGGTGAATGAAAGGAAAGGAGTGGATGGAAGAGAAGAAAAGACAGTAAAAAGAAAAAAAAATCAGAAATAGTATCAGTGAAATCATCAGAGGAGAACCAAAAAGGAAAAGGAGCGTAGGCAGAAAATGGGCTTAGAGCAGGGAAAACTTCCCGGTGTCCTCAGCCTAGCCACTGACGTCCCATCCATGTCAGCATGCACACAAAAGCTTGCAGCCAAAAATGTCATACCATACATGTCCATGGGGAGGAAACAGCAGATGTGTGGCCCCATGGTCAAGGACTTTCCATCCTTTGCAGATCAGAGAACATGAGATAGAAAAAAAATCACTAAGGTTCTTATGAGAAATGGGCACTCCAGAAACACGTTCAACCAGATTAAAATGAAGCTTCTCTTTTTGCATTTCCTGGAAATTCAATGAGGAGTGTGAGGTTCCTGACTTGGATGCTCTAAATCAACACATGGGACATTGTGACAATCTTTGTGGCTGTGTCACTTCCCTCCCTCCTCACACTTTGTTCATGTGAGAGGCAAGTAGCTTCTGCAGTGCTATGCCTCCCACAGCAGTGAGCTCACAGCTTGCATGGAGCACATCGCAAATACATTCTGCCACAGTAACACAGCCTCAAATTTCCTTCTCCCTAAAGCTTCCTGTTTCAAAATAGTTTGTGTATTTTTAATCTGTGCTAGTTTAAGGAGACCATAGGGAAGGCTTGTCAACAAGAAGACGGAAGGAGATTGTTAGTAAGAGAATATATTGACTTGCACCTGCCGTATTTAACAGACATTAATGATTAAGATTTAGGCACATATTAGTGGTGTTGATCCCAGAGGACAAGCACTTAAAGTCATGTCCCAGGATGTGTCACTATTGTCTGTGCAGAGCTATATGGATGATGCAAGGCCAACTTGGCGGAGGCACCTAAATTAGAAGTGTGTTTGCCTCCAGATGCACGTGGGGTGAGTGGAGTAATCAAGAGGATAATTCAGCTTTCGGCTGGGCTGTCTTGCTGTCTGTATGCTCCCCTCAGTCCCTGCAGTAAGTCTGCAAGGAGACGAAAGCACTCTTTTTCCCAGCCTTATCTCCTCAACCAGATGATTGAAGGTAGGAGGGGTTGAGCCCAAGTCTACACCCCCAATTTAAGCACCAAAATAGGAGTCCAGGCTAGGTCGCATAAGTTCTTCCAAAAGTATATTGATCATTTGTATGTGAACACAAATGGTAATTTCAAGCAATGGTGATGTGAATGCTTTCATAAGAATTAAATCTCACCTCATTCCTCTATGGAGCGGAGATAGACTCAGCATTGCATCTGAGCACTTTCCAAAACTGATGGAAAGTAAAATTAACAGTTGTGGAATATTGTTCATAACAGCACCCTCTCTGGCAAAGGGACAGACTTGTATGATTGTGGTTTATTTTCTGGCAAGCTCTTGAGGTTTATTTAGGGAAAGCTGTTTTGCTTTGTTTTTGTCCTGTATTCCTATTAGAGAAGGTACACTCCAAAAAACACTCTTCACACTTTGAGTGAATAGCCTTGACCTTTGAGATGCCCTCTATCTCCTCATGGCTGAGGAGCAGTTTCCAGGGTGTCAGTCCAGCTCCAGATCTTGTGAAATGGATGTAGTTATTATATCTCTGAGGTTCCAAAGGAGGCATCCAGAGGAGATATTGTGACTGGTGACTGCAAAAGATAATCATGAGATGGCTGTAGCCACAGAGAAAATGGCTGTGACGCAGAACCCAAAAATGGCAACGCCCTTCCGCCTCATAATGCTTCTAACCAGCTGTAGATTTAATAACCATTTAATCTATTTTTGGTTTTATGTCAATGGAGCAATCGATCTGGAACAAGTACATATGTGGGATATCAATGATAACTTCTGTTATGGCAGTGGGAGAGGAAAATGGCAAGTTCTCCGGTGCCACCAATACAGGCAATGGGCACTGCACCTGCCCTCACATGCATCTGTGTTTCTGCAGCATGCTTCTCAGTAGAGGGCGTTAGTAGCAGGAACAAAGAACCACGGCTCTGCTGAGGAGATCCTTGTGATTACAGCTTAAGTACTCGTTTCACGGGACAATCACACCAAAACAGTCCTCTGAAGAGAATATTTTTGGGATCCATGTTGTTCTGCAAAAACAGCGGGTGCTGGTGACAGACAAAAACCAAACAAATTTGCAATAGTGCATCGCAGATATGGCTGAGATGAGGTGTGTTTCCGTTGAAACATTGACATTGTCAGTGGCATTTCTGGAGGGTGAGCGTTGGTGCAAAGAGATGAAATTGCGTCATTTGGCAGACACAAGGCAACCATCAGCAGCTCCACAACTCCCACGTGGCATAGGCTCCCAAGAACTGTGTGAAGAGCTTCCTCCGTCCAACACCACCTCCCATGCCTGAGGAAGCCCACACCTATACATGCTGCTGTTACTGTTCAGAAACTGCAGCCACAAATGACTGCAGATCTGCAGCCAACCAGTTTGAGGTTGGAAGGATGTTTCTGAGGTGAGAGATGCCAGAGTTGCACCATGAAGCTCATCCACCTGCGGGTTATTGATAGGCAGGTTGAAATTGTAGCCGAGTTTGAGAGAACATGGCATCCCGTGATTGCTTCTGGCACAGGTATGCCCTTTGCTAACCCTACTGATGGAGGCAGTGAGTGTGTTAACTGCAGGGAGTATTCCTCCTATTCCAGCAGGGTTAAGGATCCATGGTGGAACAGGTCTACAGACGTCAGATGCATAGGAAAGGCTCCAGACACCGAGGTCCTGTGGGCCACAGTCACATGCGTGCTTCAACCACTTATTGCCCATGAGGAGCAACATTGGGTTTGGATGTCGTCAGGGGCTTCACAGCCCAGTGAGGGGGAAACATATGATTAACTCTGTGGTGCTATACATCATGTTTTGCTGGATAAGTGGAGGAAAGACTGTCCACAGAATTAAGGGGACAAGGAGGTTTCTTCCCCTCCTCCCTCTTCTCAAAATGAGTGAGACAATAAAGAGTGCCTTCAGCAGTAACACAGGAAATTGCTTTTGATTTTAGACATCTTATTTTTACCTCATTGTGAGAACACCAGCTAGGTCACAAATTCTCCGAGGGATACAGTAGAGAAGACAAATTCTCCCACCCCACACATATCAAGGTGAGGAAATAGAGCTGACACAGACAAGACACAGAGAAAGTGCAGGTGCAGTTCAGAGGTGTAACAATTTTTTTTTTTTCTGTAATAGGCACTGCCTTTCACTGGCATAAGAAAAACAAATTTAAAATGAGCTACTAAGTTCAAAATGTGTTATTCTGCTCACATGAGGATTTCTGGCAAGCTCAGGGCTTTTAAAGGAGTGAATTTACTGTACTTTGTTAATCTGGTACCATTTGCTAGGTCATTGATTGGTACGATAAAGGACAGCTCCAAGAAACAAAGGCAGGCAGTAGAAATCTCTAATAAAGTGAACGTTACCTATCTTTACATGACTGCTATTGCACATAGTCTGAAACCTGCCAGAATGAATCACTTCAGGGAAAAGATGACAGTTTTTGGCTCTTCTTTTTTGGAGGATAGTAACAGTCACCTGCTTCAGTCAGTTTTCACAAGGAAAGGACACACACAAGGTGGTTCTGCCCTCCTCAGCTCTGCACCACCGGCTGCTCTTGTGGTGACACAGAAACCCTTCAGGCCATCGTGCTGCCTGTGTCAGGACTAACTGAGCTCCAGAACACGACAGCAGATATCCTGCTTCTCTCCAAATTCAGATAGAGCTCTGACAGCTCTTTACAGGGTATCTTCTTCATGCCTCACCATGCTACAGGCTCTGGGCACTCCTTGCACAGCTTATACTCGTACATGGACAGCTCAGAGCCACAAGGGCAGCACAAGGGGCTGCAGTGTTGCCTGGGCACCTCTCCTCTCTCACCATCATGTTGGGTGCTTTGCTCTGCTGCCCAACCGCTGCAGTGGACCTGCAGCAATTTCCTTTGCTGCTCCCCCCACAAAGCTCTTCTGCATGGACTTACCATTAAATTACAACTCTGTAGTAGGGACAGGAACAGAAATGGAGGTGTCTGTGCCTTTTGAAAATGCTACAACAGCAGGAAACAAGTCAGTATGATTTTTTTTTTCCCTCTCTTCAAAGTGTCTTTGGTTTTATAGCTCTTACACTGAATATGACATACATTTCATAATTTACATGCACGGACACATGCCTAACTTCAGTGAACTGTTCCCATTGGAGTTTAGTCTGTGCTTTAGTGAGTTGCTTAATCAGTGGCTGAAAGTTACTACAGAAACATTGATTCATTATATAAAAAGAATTACTAACACCTTAGCACAGTAATAAACTGCTAATTGGTTTCTGCCTATTTGCGCTGATAGGATTTAAGACAAAAACAGTATGTTTGCAAAACATTTTGGGATCCTTATTAAGCAGAAGTGAGTGGACTTGCCTTAATTTATTATGTTTGACTGCAAAAGTGATGTTTGCTTTTACTGATGGTGTAATTAATTGTGTCCAGTTTCGGTGGAAAGCTTTTCCTGTCAGCTAATGCGTTAATGTGTTGAGAAAATCTTGCAAGCATGTTTTCTCGGTAGCTCACTGTTTGGTGACATAGTTCTCGTCCGTGTATATGCTTTACAGATGTGGACCTGGAATCTTACTGGGGTTTTCTTTTGGAGAAAAAAATATATATATTAGGAAGGAATAACAATAAGCAGATTTTTTTATATATATATTCTGCCCAGAAGGCAAAAAGATTTTGTTTTCTAAAAGCATGTATTTTCTCTTCAAAATGGGCCATCTCAAGAGATGATGGGAGTGCAGATACCATGTGGAACATGAGAAGCTTGCACCTTAGTGTGAAGACCACTGGAGATTCCAAGAAGACTAAGGGGAGAAAAGGAGCCTGTCAGGAAAAAAAAAAAAAAGAGTGAAAAAGGAAATGAAGGCACAATCAAGAAAACAAATTAATTTGTTTAGACCACCCCTTGTCTATTAGCAGCCTTCATCTGGAATAGGCCAACTTCAAACCTGTTGTCCAAGAGTATCTGGCTTGGAATTAGTTTTAATTCCATTGTTTTGATGAAGTCCCTTATGTAGGGAGGGTGTCTTATGACCAAAGGTAATGCTTCACATCCCTCTGGAAGATAGAAGATTGGCTTCTAGGAACTTGAATCCACTATGTGCAAGACATTTGATCATCTGAAAACTGATTTTCCTTCATAGGAGGAAAGAAAGACAGATTCCTTCCTGCTACTGCATAGTACATCAGTATGCTCAATACTGGAGGCTAGGCACATGAGTTACCTAATGCCACATTGGGGTTAAGAAGTCAGCTGGACCACTATAGGGATTTTGAAGGAGAAATATTTTCCCTTGCTTTCTGAAGTGTGTTAAAGACTTAGGACATTAGGCAGTTCAGAAGGGCTGGAAAAAAAATAACAGAACTGAGCTAAGCCTCCAAGTGAGAACAATGTACGTTCTGGGGAAGATCAGATCTTGATGTGAGCAACTTGGCATCTGAAAAACCTCAGTACAGCTCCTCTGTCTTGGACACCTTCAGACAACATCTCAGACCCTGATTGCATCTGCAGCTAGATGGGCATCAGCATTTGAATAACCTTCCTTTTCCAGATGCTGAGCACTCTCAAAATGGTTGTGCATACAGAAACACAGCACACCAATTAAACCACCAGATCATTGTTGGAAGTTGAGGTGATGCTGACTCAAATGGTAACACAGTGAAGGAGCAAACCTTGCCTTCCTTTGAACTGATACAGTATACAGTAGGCCTTTAGAAAAAAAGGTCTTCTTTCAGAAAGCTGCTGTTCTGGATAAACAGGTTTGGTCTTAAGGAGAAAAAAAAAAAAAAAAGAAAAAGTGAATGCTCTCCATTGTACTTATTTATTTGTTGTTCTCCAGCTTACATTACACAAATTTCTCTTTGTTTTTCTTTTTTTTTCTTTTTTTGTATTTGACTGTTGTCCAGACTGGACACTTTTTAACACCCTGCATTCCTCGCTTAATTGGGAAAAGTTCCTAACCAGAATGGTGCTATTTCTAGCAAAGAATTCTCCTTAATGGGGCAGTGCTAAATGGGAACACCAACCGCTCACGGCTTTTGCTTGTCTACCATTCCTGCTGGTGAAAATGGTTTTCTCTTTGTTTTTCCTCTGCTCCTCAGATGCCAGCTCTCCAGTGTGCCTCAACTCTGAGACAGGCACAAAAGGTGCCGGTGGCAGCTCTCCCTTGTGCTTTCAGCACTGGCTGTGAGTGCTGGGCCACTGTGCTGGAGATGAGCAGGGGGAAAGTCCTCGTCCCATATCAGCTGGGGCCCCCTCACAGCTTCACTATTATTGAGGGAATCATGCTGGTCGGTGGAGACAGAGGCCGCTCACAGGCTGTTCCTCCTGCGCTAGTCACACAGATTACGAGCACTACCACCTTTCCACTCTGTTTTTCTTCCCAGTGGGAGTGAGGATGTTTGGCGTAGGAAGCACTGTGAAGACCCTGCACGGCTTTGGAACAGTTTCTTCTTGCAGCAATTTAACACTAAGTTCCAGCTCTCCCACTGAGATGAGCCAGCTACCCTACTGTAGCCTGGATCAGGTTCTAATCCTGCCACATCATCAGTCTAAATGGGGAGAAAACAGCGTTTATTGGATTGGCTAAGCTTTCAATTAAAATAGATGGAATACTAGAACATTACAAATGCTTAAGCAGTAAAGTGAGGACAGGATAAAAACGAATGGTTTTAGAAACCAGCACTGAGAGAGAAAAGGATCTCTTAAAGAAACCCAAGAGCACAATACATCATATCTACCAGGGAAAAAATAAGCTTTAGGAAAGGAAAGCATATTATTATGAAGATAAAAGGAACTATGTTAGAGTGATTGTCTGCAGACTCCAGCATCAAAATTAGACTAAATCATTTCTTTTCCCAGAACTGTGAAAGAGTGGTTTCCTCAACAAGAATAATGTGTTTACCAAGTATTTTTTGTGCCGTTTATTACTGAGCCTTTGCAGAAAAGGGCTCTGATGTTTTTCTTGGAAGTCAGCACTTACCACTGAGGCTTCCCATGAGCCATCAATCAGGAGGTCTGTACAGTAGCAGAGAAATGATGTTCATAGTCTGGTAATACTCCTGGGCTTGCAGAAATCTACAAAGCATCTCCTCTTTGCATGTGTTCCCAAATGACTGACCTTCATAATACACAGTACAGGTTGCTGAGAGCTAGGAATTCATGCTGGGAACTAAAGTTGGATCCTCTGTAGCAGCATGGGGATGCAGCAACCTCAGACAGCTGTCTCATTATAGTTCAGGGGTTTGTAGTAGCCAGATGACATCATTCAAAGGAAAGTGCTTTAAATAAATAGTTCTAGAGACCGCTGAATAGCCCCTGCCCAGTAGAGCAGTCTTTGAAGTCTAGGCATAAATAACCTGGATGGCTAAACTATACTTGATATGACTGGATAATCATTGGCATGTGCATAGCAGCATGGTGTGTGGGTAGCTTTTACTTTTGGAAACCAGTTTGAATGTATCAGTGCTTCTGTAACACATACCAAGCAGTGAACAGCTGAGGCCAGAATGGCAGCAAAGACAGAACAGCAAATGTGCTTGAACCCAGTTATAGCTCCTGCTGTAGCCGCTCAGGAAGACACATCAGAGGCTCTGTGTGGAATGAATGAGGAGAAGGTGCCTGGTGAAGAAGTGGGAGTGTCATAGTAAGCGTGCTTAGCACAAAGTGGTTAATCTGATTAGTTTGTGAGTATTCTGCTTTAGCTAAATCCTCTGCTGTTGTATTGAACTGGACTACCCCAGCCTTCTTGCTAAAACCCGGAACTGCTCATCTTTCTGCCCCTATTGATGAAGAAAGCTTTGCAAACAACAGGACTCCTCCAAATATGAACCTCTGCTGGCACACATGGCGTGGGGGGAGCTTCCTTACTTCTCTCTCCTACTTCTACAAAAATGCATCCCATCCTCTTTGTGAGCTCTAATTTTTTTCTTTCTTTCTTTCTTGGCTCTGATTTGTACCAAGAAAGATGCTCTCCTGCTGCAAACCCCTTTCTGCCTTGTATCCTGCTGTGGATTACCCTAGCTCTGTCACATTTACCTAAGCCAAGCAACAGCAGGAATAGAGGAATGGGATCATGCAGAATTTCTCAGCTGAGTCAGCATGAAACGATGGCCTGATTCATTTAGACACTACCCATCTGCTTCATCCAAGGGGTTGATTTCTGTTTTTAACTCAATTTCACCATCCCTGATAGGAAAACATTCTGACCATAGTTTGCAATTCAGAGGAAAATAGAATTTCAGTTCCTCTTTTCAAAAAGCCAGATCACCTTTTGCTTCTGCCACCAGCCTAGTGAAGCCAAAGTGTGCAAATTGATGACCAGCTCTGTACTTGATCTCCTCTGTCATGGCCAGCAGGTAATCTGGTCTGCTGGGAAGCCATCTTTTGAGCACAAACAGGGAAGAGAACCTGAAAACTTTTAGTTTCTGCAAACCTTCATAGCATGGAAAGTGCACCAGCCCAGACTCACAATACCTAGAATAAGTATTAGAATTGAACATTAGAATTGAAAAGTATTAAGATCTTCTATATCTTTAAGTGTTAAATCTTTTATTTGTTTTCCATTGAGGACAGACATAAATGTATTTAGTGCCTACATTTCAACTTTTTACTTCCAGTTTTTGAGGGCACGTTGACCAAGCCTTTCTTCTTAGGAATGCTACATCAAACTCAAGCTCTGTGCTTTCTCTTAGTTTGCTTCCTACAAGAACAGTTCCTGCTCTCAGTTACTAACTGGCTGCTGGCTGGATTTCCTGCCTTTGCCCTTTGCTTCTTACCATGTAGAATTCCACCTGGTTATACACCTCAAAAATTTACTGCTCTCCTACCAGTGTGCTAGCTGCCTTGTAAACCCTTCCACACAGAAGGTAAAAAACAGGAGAAAACAGTGACCTGGATTTACAAGAAAGAGAAGATGAGAAGATGCTGTAAAAAGATAAACATCTAGGCAAATAGAAAGTGAGGGAGTTATTCTGTGCCTAAAAGATACATGGGTTTTGTCTTCAACAGCAACTGGTCTCAATTTTCATTAAAGTAGTTTGAACTGATGTTATGGAGAAAGAGAAGTCGAAGGACTGAAAAACAGGAATTTTTTGTCAATTCAGATTTGTAAGACCTGCAAAGGATATCAGAAAGATAAAGGAGAAGGAACTTTTGCGCTTCATGTATTCCATAATTGGTTTTTGTACTACACTTGAGAAAGGGCCAGAGTGGTGAAGAGAACAAGAATATGAAGGAATTCCCCAGGAGCTGAAATTTAACTGTGGCAGTCTGGCAGCAAATAAAGCATGTCCCAGAAATGGCTGTGCTAGAAAGAGCACCAGTGAGAATTCCAGATACTACAACATGCTAGAAAAATATGTATCACCTTTCAGGCTTAAAGCAACAGAAGACGCATTTTCGACTGGATAGCCTCTCAGATCCATTGGCTTTACTGGTAGAGACGTAGTAGAAAAATTGGGAGATTATCAAGACTGTGGTCTGGAATTTTGCTATAGAACTTAGCCACAGAATGATGGCCACTTCTTCATAATGACTGCAGATGATATCCATGATGGGATTTTATTGCAAACTATGGGTGCTGTTAACTCAGTTCTGTTTGTTCCAGTTGTCATGAGTCTTTATGTCATGGATGATAGAATATCTGCTATTTTTAAAGACTACCACCAGCGGTTCAGTTCCCGTCATAGCACATAAATATTATTGCCTTTAAACAATTTTAATCCAAATGCTGTTCTGAGTCACAAAGACAAGAACTGACACTGGTAATGATAAGTAAGCTCACAGTATCCCAAGGAAAGGATACTGAGTGTTTTGGACATGCAGAATTGGTTCCACATCTCTTGAGCAAGACAGTCATTGGGAAGGCTTACTGAACACCATTCTGCAAGTTCCTCTGAGTCAGGCCTTCACCCCTCAAGAGAGGACTCATTCAGAAGAACATGAACCTAGGAGGAGTCTCCAGAGACAGACACACAACATGGGCTTGTAGCCAAAAGAAAAAAAACCTACAGGTTCTGGTGAAGAGCAAGAGTCTTCATCAGATGAGGTGTTGGTGTCCATGGGTTGCAGTACATTCTGTGGCAAGAGTGAGGGCACAGATCCTGGAAACTGTCATTGATGCTGCTTTGTTGTCTTCATTTTTACAACATCTGCTCCAAACAGAGCCCTGCTCCATGATTAGAGTATTTGAGTGCTCTCTGCGATGCAAGTAGTGGTTATTTCTTTGAGTGGTTCCTTCTGAGATTTGTGAAGATGGTGACCAGTCTTTAACAGGAACTGCTATTTTAAAGTAGTATATTGGTTCCCATGAACCGTCAGCTTCACCCATCATTCAGATTTTATTGCACTGTTACTCAGGAGGATTTTCTCCTTTTTTTCCTTTTAACTATCAAATCCCGAAGGTGCCTGATTAAAGCCTATGAAAGTCTTCTCAAAATCTTCCCTGCACTAAGGCTATAACCCTGTTGCTGAGCTACCTTCACTTGTGTTTACTCTCAGGTGAAGACTAACTCTGTTTCTACTAGACCCTATCCTTCTGGGAAGACACCAGGTTTTTTATCCTACAGAATTTTTTGAAGGTGTCAGTGGTATTCCTCTTCCAAACTGGGATGAAACCAAGATCTTCTGGCATGAAAAAATGATTGCCTCTTGCACACAGAGATAACCAACAGTTCATGAGTTCAGCCATCTCTTTGAAGTTCCAGTCCCTGCGACTCTGGTAATTAATTATTAGCAGAAATTCAAACAGCATTAAGAAAAGATGATTGGTAGGTCAAGAGGACTGAACTGTTGGAGTTGTCTTATCAGACCAAGGTTTTGGACCAGATGAGCTAGAGTAGACCTTTCCAGTTGATGCTGTCGGATGATGCTACAGTTGTAAGACCAGGAGGCCGCTGAATTCTCATCTTGCAACTCCTATGGAAAAACCCAGACCAGCAAGCTGCTGGATACTCTGAAGTGGGCAGGTTTTGAGAGAAAATATTTCTTCAGAAAATTCCTCCTCAGTTCCCATACTGCATGCTCAGCTGTTTCAGCTAGATGCATTCCCTAGGGGCAGCTGTTAACCAGTGTTGCCTATTCCTTTTTGTTGATCCATGTTTACATCAGAATTTGTTTAAGTCTAGGTAGGTCACAATCTGCTGTCTGACTGTTAAAAATGATCCTGCCTATACCTTTTGTAGATTTGGTGTGTCTCAGCATCGCATGCGTTAAGCAGAGGTACCTATAGTAGGATGGGGATTTAACACTAAGACTGTCAGTGCACTGCTCTGATACTTTCCACGCATAGCTACTGAGCTGGCATTGTAATGCTGTCTAACACAAAGGGATTGTTCTGGTGAGCAACAGGGAGTCTCTGGGTTATTTTTCCTTTTAATATGGACATGCATTTGTCTCTCTAGCAGCCCCTTTTCTTGCAGGTTAGAAGAAAGTAATACAAGACAAGCACAGCTTCTTGGATCTAAGCAGTAACTTTCCTATGATGCTTCCTGTCTATTCAGTCTATATGATGCTTGTGACCTATTGTGACAACGAAGATACTGAGAATCTACACTTGCGTAGCAAGCGTCTTACAGGTATGTTCTCTAAGCTTCCTTTGCCCGAGCTTTGGTGCCTGATAATCAGCTGAAAAGTTTGCTTTGGGCATCCATTCATTTCTGCATAACTTATATTGCATGCATCAACACCAAACTGTTGACATCTGCTGCATTGGCTTTTGGCTTGGAAATGGCATTAAATACAGCTTGCAGAATGTGGTCAGGAGAAATTCTCACGGATGTTTTTGGGTCCTCTTTCAAGAAACCATCCTGCAGTCAGGTTAGTCATTATATTCTTCCATAAGTGTATCACATGGGGGACCAGTCCTGACATATTTTCAGTGGTGACATTTCAGGTTTGTCCCATTTTCAGTCTGCTCTTCCCTTCATATATCAATGACAGGCCCTAAGAATTGCAGCTGAATATTCTGGATGACGTGTATTTCTTTCATGTAATTCTAGTCCTGCAGCCTGAATTGTCTTCTAACTATATGTTTCAGATGTGATGGCTTCCCTTACCTAAATGTCTTATATATAGAGTTCCGGTCCCTTCTTGGCTTTAGAGAATTGCACTTACTTTCCTTCGAAGTATTTCTGAAGCCCATGAGAGACACAGTAGGAGGCTGTATACAGTATTTATTTCCTGGGCGCTTCTGTCACACACACAGCGAAGCACAGTTAGGCAGATGCAGAATTTCCCTAAAGCCATTGTCTCAGCAACATTGATATTGTACACCACTGACATTCATGCTGAATGGGCAATAGTAAACCTCCATCTGTTTCATTGGTCCTATTTAAATCTGTACAAACTTCATGCACGCCTAACTTTCTTCTTCCTTTTGCAGCTGTCAAGGGTTTCAAACCATCTTTGGTGAATTATCTGCCACTCCAGCTACTGAGGAAAGTGACCTTGAGCCATTCCAGCCATGGGCTGAGGTTCTTCACTGGGAAGGTTTTCAAATTTACTGTTATAATCTAACAGGCATAAGCTTTACATTGAAGATAAAAAGAGTATTGCAGATACTGAGCTATGGATACTATCTCTCAAGAGGAGTTCTGAAATTCAGTAACGATCTCAGGAATGAGGCATTGCTCTCCTTTGCTTGGGATCTACTTCTTCTGCTTTGGTTTATTCATTCTTCCACTGAAGTTGTTCTTATTTTGTAGTGGTCTGGCAGACCTCAACTTTCTTGGGCTGTTCTTTGTCATAGCTGCCTCTTCCCTGCTTGCAGATTCAGAGCGCTTGCTCTGCTTATATCTTAGTGCTAAGTGAGTGAGACCCCAGAGCCACCTCTCCTTACTGCTACTTGCTTACTTCAGACTACCTGCCTGGCTCTCAGCAGAGACAACTGTCAAGTTTTCAGCTGGGAGAGAGTTAATTTTCTTCCTAAAAGCTGTTGTGGTGCTGTGTTTTGGATTTAGGATGAGAGTAATGCTGATAACACACCGATGTTTTAGTTGCTGCAGAACAGTGCTCACACAGAGCCAAGGACTTTGCTACTGGTGCTGCCCTGCCGGCGAGGAGGCTGGGAGTGCACAAGTAGCTGGGAGGGGACACAGCCAGGACAGCTGACCCAGACTGGCCGAAGGGATGTCCCATACCATGTGGCTTCATGCTGAACAATAAATAAACTGGGGGTTTGGCTGGGGAGGGGTGGCCATTGCTCAGGACCTGGCTGGGCATCCATCAGCAGGTGGTCAGAAATTGCAGTGTGCATCACTTGCTTTGTATATTCTTTTATCATTATTGTTATATTCATTTTTTCTCCCTTCCTTTTCTGTCCTATTAGTCTGTCTTTATCTCAACCCATGAGTTTTTACCTTGTTTTTTTTTCTGATCCTCTCCGTCATACCACTGAGCTGGGGGAAGTGAGTGAACGGCTGTGTGGTGATTAGCTGCCTGCCAGGTTAAACCACAACACAGTTCTGTCTATTTTTCTGAACTACGGCACTTTTCCCATTTCCTTATAAGCGCTTTCTATGTGCCTTTGTATCTCCAAACTAGTAATGAGGTATATCAAGTGTAAAGCTTGATTTTTGGCATGTTATTTATTCTCACTTCATTCTGTAGCCAATTCCATTAACTACGGGAACACAACTCTGCTGTTGAACCTTACCTCTGCTATTGCAGTAATCTATCCCATCTTGTCCCCTGTCCCACCCCTCCAGGTTGTGAGGTTGACTTTTCCCCCTAGCTATTTGTGTTGGCGCCTCAGGCAATGGCATTTCAGCCCCAGCATTCTTTCCAGGTCAGGAACAGCAGGGAGTTTTCCTTCTGACTGCTTCTGGTAATTTTGTACAAGGTGAAAAGAGAAGTGTGTGCTCTGAGCTCCCAAATCGACATTGATTTACATGTTTTGAGTTACAGGTCTAGACAGCCATTTGACTAATGACATTTTGAAAGTGCAAATATGCTTTTTTTTTTTTAACCCACCTTCTGTCATCCTTCTCAAGCAACAGACAATCAAAATGTCTCACAGGTGAGAGCTAGCTCCCATGGCCTCTGCATACAGTAGGTTGTCAATTATTATTTTTTGAGAACTGCTGGTGAAATGTTGATGAGAAAGGGAACTACCTCTTAGCAAAGCACAAGGGGTGGGCTTTTTAGCTGAGGTTCCCAGCTATAGATTGAAGTGTTATTTACTGCCTCTATAGGAAGTAGTGTAACAAGACCAAACACAAGACTCCATGAAAGGGGAATGGTAAGGCTCTGTGTAAGTTGCCTGTACCCCCTGACACACTCACAGATACATATTCTGAAGCAGCAAGACATATAGGCAAGCTTCCTGACTATTTTGTTTCCCAGTTTTGGGTATCTTTGCAGATGTAGTCTGTTGCCCTGTTGATAGAGCTGGAAGAAGAGCTGCACATGCACAGGCTGTACTTCTGTTGTATTCGTCCTGGTATCAGAGCACTAGTCTTCTACTTATGAGTTCACCTGCGCTGCTGTGGCTTTATCAGATCACAGGCCCTCTGGTCTTGGTGTAAACAACACATTCCTCTGTGTTTACCAGATTTATGGCTTACAGTCATGTCCTCAGTTATGAATACAGACCATTCTTTTAACCCTTGTTCTGTTGATTCTTCTCATGCTTTCACAAGCATATTTGCATTAACACTTCATCTCAGAATTGTAATATTTGTGTTACAAATCTCTGCACCTGTCAGTAGGTATCAGGATAGTTTCGGAGGTGGTGATTTTCAAAGGCAATCATACGGTAGGTTTTCTCGCTAGCTAAACCTAGACCCGTGTCACACACTAATGCCAATACAGCCCTCTTCTGGGTATTTTACTGGTATGTGTTTTCACAAAATACAGAGCAGCATTTTGTATTCTTTAAGAAGCCATACATTCCCAATACTTGTGGAAGGTGCTAGGTCTGGAGGAGTATGGTGTCTTCTGAAAAGTGACCGAAAATGAATTTGGAGGATTGTGCCATTAGGAAGCCACGCTTCTGGTCAGTCTACTTGCTGTGAAAATCTGGAACTGGCTTCTCTGCTGGGGCTTCAGCCAGAATATGAAGCAGTTATGACTGCCTTTGAGACGATACCTGCCTGGACTGAGACCAACAAAACTCATTTCACATACATTAGCCAACAGTCCCTAGAGGGGACTGTGCTGTATGATGTCTCCAGCGCAACAGAGGAATGCAATCATTTTCAGCAAACAGAAATGTTGGAGTACTACAGCAAGTGGTAATACTTTCAATCTGCTCGCAAAGATTTCTTCATTCTTTAAGAAGATCCCTCTTTTTGGTCTCCTGCCTTATGCTTTTGGGAATTGTCATTGGGCCTGTCTTTATCTGAAAGCTGCTCCTGTTTCTGCTGGTATGTGTGTAAAAGCATACTTCTTGAACACTGAGTTCAAAAGATCTCATCTCTAAGCTGCCAAGCTTCCAGAGAGTGTCATGATGAAGTCCTTGTGAGACATATGCTCCAAAGACCTTACATGAAAGATACCTGTTTTCTTTTATTATGGATAAAGATTGTAGTAAAAGGACTCTGACACTAAATATAATGTAAGTAAATCAATTACATCCAAAGTTTCTAGCAGTGTAGTTATTTTATGTTTTTATATAAAAGCATATTATCTTTATTAGCTGTAAAAACAAAATTAGAATCATATGCAGGATTTTGCAGTAATTCATTTAATTTCCTGTTTTCTGTGTTATTTGACTTCTGTAGTACGATTGTTAAGAGAGGGAAAAAGCATCAACTGCTTTTCTTTGAAGATGGTACAGGAAACTCAGGAAACTTTCCAAGATTTGCCATTTCATAAGAGGAATACATTTTACCAAGTCCATCTACATTCCAAATAGTGAACTGACTCTCAACAGAACCGTGGTGACCAGCAGCCACCATCTGGTTTTTTTAAAAAAGAAGAAATAATGTTCTTTCCTAACAATATGTTAAGGGCCAGCAAAAAAGCAATGTGTAAGATTGTTGTGTAATAGTGGTAGTAAATAGGCACCTACCACCTTTAGTGTATCAAAATAGTTGAGTTTTTATCCCTCTCCACTGCCTCCCAGTCCCTCCTCCACCCCAATGTAAAGATCAGGTCTTCACCAATGAGGTCTTCACCAATGAGTTCTTCCCCATCAAAGCATTCCAACTGTTTTTCTTTCCACACCCCAAATCTAGAGCCAGAAACCTCCCCTTCAGGGAAGCATAAGGATGTTGTTAGGGAGCAGTGAAGCCATCATGTCAGATTTGTTTACTGAAACATAGGTAAAGGGGTTAGCTGTCAGCCTAGGGGTCTTCAGCAGCTCTGCCCTGTACCTATGGAAGACCTTAGGCCTGTATAGACCACAGCCTCACCCCCACTACAGGACTCCAGATAATATGCCTTCCTCTGGCTTCTGGAGTGCTTCAGAAAGAAGGCAATGTAAATTCAGCAACATGAATGGGCCATAAACTAATCCTGATGGAAACATTCATATTGATTCCCCTTAAAGGCTGATGCATTAGAAATAGTGGTGACCACAATACACACGGCTTTATTTCTGCACTACCTGCTCCCAGGGTCCTATAACACTCAGAATTTTGTGGTACATCCAAGTTTCAGGGTTAGGAGGCAAGAGCATGAGCACATTTTCACCAGTGTGATTCAGCTCCCCTCCATCTGCAAAACAGTGTCAGTGACCACCCCCTCTAAGCAAAGTAAACCTGTCAGGAGCTAAGTCAGAAATTATCCAATATCATCACCACTTGGGAAGTCAGCAAAAAACCCTAGCTGCCCTTTTCAACAAATGCCTAACTCCTGACTCAAAACACACTCTTCAGCATGGGTTTCATCTTTGCTCCTGGGGACAAAAAGCAGCCAAGGAAGAGGAAGTCTCCTCTGAGAACCGCTTTTATCTAACCTCAAAGGCAAAAGCTTCAGAGAGCAAAGGATTAATGAGCTCATTAGCAAACAAGTTGCATGCTGCTACAGACAATAGTAATATCTGATTTCAGGCACTGAAACCTTTTGATTCCTCTCTTATTTGCAGGCCAGATCCCTTAAGCTGTCTACCACTACACAAGGCCTCCAGGGCATTCCAGGACCAAGCTGTAATTGTATGGCTGAAACACAGGCCTAATACATGCAGATGAACTGTAATTTCAAGAAAGATGCTAGGCTAGGCCAGGTAAGATACAAGTGTTTCAGTACTGAAAACCCAAAAGAGATGCTGTGACCATCCAGTCAGAGCTTTTCTAAAACTCAGGCCAGAGAAGGTTCCTGAGTTCATTTCTGCTTGTGTTGGAGCAGCTCAGCTGGAAAACTACCTCTCTCAATTTTACAGTTTCCATGGTGGTGGAACCACTACAGTATTGCAGAGGTTCCAGGAGTTAAATATTCTCCCTATTGAGAATACAGTGATGTACTTCTGGTTGAGTTTATCACACGTCAACGTCTGGCCATTGAATCTGATTATACCATTCTCTGTCAGCATGATGAAACTTAACATCCTATTTCTGTGCCCATACAAGTACTCTTAGACTGTCATCAAAGTACTTACAAGCCACTTGTTTTTGCTAAACTGAACAGATTAAGTTCCCGAGGTCCTTTCCTAGAAGGCATTTCCTGATCTGTTAATCATTTTCTGACTCTGCTGTGACAGCCTCTAGTTCACCAGCATCCTTGAACTGTGGGCACCAGGAGCCAGCTGAGCACTCCAGGATTTGCACTGGTGTCAAAGACAAACATGCAGCAAATTCCTCGCAAATCGATGCAGACTTATTTTCACGTCCTACTTTAGACTTTGTGGGTCCCATGTCCCACTGGGAGCTCACAATCACCCAGCTATCTGTTGGACCCCACATCCTTCCTAGAAATGCTGGGATAAATTCCCTTGTCCTGCAAGCCTACACTCTATGCTACATTCTTCAATGGACAATTTGCCATTTAGCTGCATTCAAATGTGCTCTGCTTACCCCACACTGTCAGCCTGTCTGGGTTGCACATGGTTATTTCTTTATTTTGCACTCATTTCCATTTGGGGGTATTTTTTACCATCTGTGCTGCTAACAGGCAGTGTGATTAAATATAAAAAGATTATCAGTTACTCAGTCCAGGAACAGCAGGGAGGGTGACTACTCTTCAGCTACCTCCTTTCCTCCTTTCTCTCGCTCGCTCTCATAGCTGCTGCCATTTTGGCTGAACATAAGGACTGTTACAAAAGACAACAGAGCATAGCAATGCAAACTGAGAAAACACTACTCTGGTTTGCATCGAATGTGGACTTGCATGTGGGATCTTCTCCAGAGCCTCTCCCATGCTCTCGCCTCTGTGAAAACAATGAGGGAAGCTGTGCATGGACATCAGGATGGTGGCATCAGCCATCTGCAGCATTTGAGCTGGCTTCCTTTGCAGCTGTGCAGGAACACCTGAGCTCATTTTAAGCTCTCTAACAGGTTATCCCCAGCAGCTAACCATGTGGGCTAACCACTGCCATGCTCATCCAGGCTCACTAGTGAGCTCTACATTGATTGCCATGACTGCTGTACTAATGATATCCAAGCCCATCCCTGCAACTGGCATAGCCTCAGCTGTATCTCAGCTGTATATTAAATATTCAAAGGACATTCCAGGTTGAGTAATGTTTTATTTTGAAAGGTGCTAAACACCTTGCAGAATTAGAGCCTGTATGATATACATCTATGTCCTTTCTCATATGCCTTTTGACTAACAAAGGAATTAACTAATATCAGCAAAAGTGTAAGAATTGCAGAACGCAGAACCAGTTATATGAACTTGCTGGAGTGTCTTCAGTACTCAGAGAGTTTGGGATTGTTATGTTCTCATCAGAATTCATCCAAATGTCATCCTTGGTTTGCTTCTTTCAGAAAGCTACTACCCCTGTGTGTTTAAAATGATCCTGTGGATGTGTTGTTCATCTGAGCTAATTAAAGCCTGTAGGCTAACAGGCACATTTTGCTCCTTTTTCTATCAACAAATGCTGGAGAGGCTTTATGTGCGAAGACGTGTGGTAGATCTTGGGGTTATATTATGAGAACTTTATCTGCAATAGAAGAGATATGTCTGAGCTAGATCTGAGCTAGTACATATTGCAAAACTGATTTTAAGAGTTGGTTTTTATTTTGATTTTTCAGTAATAACATAACAATTTTAATTCTGGGAAGCAGGAAGAAGGAACTCCTTTTAAAATAGTTTCAGTCTTATAAACCTGTTAATATTAAATAAGTTAATGTTATCATTTGTTTTATTAACTCTTTTAAATATTTTTAGCCAGCTTTTGATACAGCTTTTTTTTTTTTTTTTTTAATTAAAATCTCTTGGGATTATATTTGAAGAATGCTGGCCAGGCATTTATTGTATCTCTGCCTTCAAAATCTCCAGTGATTTTCTAACTAGATGTATGGCTTTGAAAATTCTCTACCTACTCTATGTAATGACCTATTGAATACGCAAATAAAATAACTGAGAAATCTAGTCTGGAAAGTGTCCCTTTATGCACTATTGTCATTTTTTCAGTGTTGTTACTACCTTCATGACATCCTAAAGTAAGATTGCAATAGTTTGAATGGAAACACATGTGAGGCTATTTTAACAGCCAAACCCAGAATGCTGCAGAGCCACATTTCTGCTGAGATTTAAGAAAACTGCTCTTTATTTTTTCTTGTGTTTAGGTATTGGCACACCTGTGATCCTCTAGCTATTGTTATCAACAATTTACCCTGTGGGCTGCAGCCCCTTTTGAAAAACAAGTGCTGTTCTCTACTTGGAGCAAGGATCAGCAAAGGCTGTTCTCATAGTTTATATTAAGACCAAATTGGAATGAAATGTCTGTGTAACAAATTAGATTTATAGACAGATGGATAAGTGAGGCAAATAGATGAATTGGATAGTGATCCAAACTCAGCTGACATATGTTGAATCAATATTAAAATAGCTGTGTTAAACCACAAGGCTTTTACACTGTGTATGTTGACAGGAGTTAATGGGTGGAGAATGAAACTAAGCATTTTCCAAAGCAAGCTAATGGGACAATTTTTTCAATGATGATCTCAGTAAGCCAAGGACCTTGATATCCTGAAACAAACAACGCCTGCTATTTAAGAACATCCAGTACTGGTACCAGTTTTCCAGGTTATCCTCTAAATTCAGACTGAAATGTCAAAAGCAATGGATGAAGGGAGGCTAATGCACAGAAAATCCCATTGCTTCTAACTCTGAGAGTAACTGCTGTGGTTGGAGCAGGTCTTCCCTCTGTCCTGGCTACATGGCAGTGGTTGGGAACAGGGTCTGAGATAGGTGCCCCAAGACAGGCAGGGCTGCTTGGCACCAGCTATGGGAGGGAGACGCATTGCCATGTAGGGACTCTGACACCACTACAAGCTCTTATCTGTGTGGGGATGTGTCTCATTTAATGAGAAACTCTAGCCGGTACGATATTATTCACGGCAATTGTGCCTTGAGCATCCAATAGGCTGGGGTCCCTTTGCACTAGGCTGTAGCAAATTATAGTCCCTGGTACTTACGGTCCTCTCCTATTGTACTCAAGGGGAACTTTCTCTCTGCTGTCAATAGGAACAGTAGCATATCTTCACATATCAACCCATGCATGTCTTTTGTAGTGCTTTGCTCTTGGTTAGTAATGCATTGGCTGAGACTTGATCCCAGTAAGGCAGGAAAAACCTGAGATGAGAAATAATGTAATCAGTGGCTGTGCTAAGGTAAAACAACCAGCTACGGGTTAGAGCAAGAAGCAGTCAGTATCTGAAGATGAGTTTAAACCAGAGTGAGTGCTTCTGCATTGCTTTAATAAGACTGTATATGGTTTCCATCAGCAAAGAGTCAGACCTTGGATATCACATTTTTANAAAAAAAAAAAAAAAGTCATGGGTCATAGGGACTGATTTTCTGGAGTTGTGGTGCACAAACAGAATTTGTTATCCATCATCTTAACCACAAAAATCCAACACTGGGCAAGTTATTCCCCCCTTTTCCTTGCCTCAGGAATGCAAACCAAATTTAAAAATAGACACACATTGCATTTGGGTATTTTACAGACATCTGGTGGTGATCAGAGGCCTCTGTGTCAGTTAATCCAGCTCACAGCTGGATTAATTCTAAGAAAAATAAATATCTTCCATGGCTACTGGACTGTCAAACCCCTGAGAAGCTGGGTAGGAGTGAGGAAAGCTCTTATTAAATTGCCTCCGGTGTCATCAGCTGGCTGTACCACATAAAAGTGACAGGCACCAAGTGCCTTCACTGGGGCTTAAGCTTTCAGCAGGTGCCACATCATGGGGGTACCTGGTGGTGCAGAAATCAGTCCTGCTGTACTCTGTAGCATTATTGTAGCCCTGCTACACCATTCTAGTGCAGAGCCTGGAGATAGGTCTGGATCTAAGAAAAGCAGGGAGACAGGAAAAGCAGAAGGGAGATCTCTGTGTGAAGGACAATCACTCCCACAAAAGAAGCAGATTTCTGAGCCCAGCCAGAGAGAAGGACAACCTGTTTGAAGGAACCAAGCCTGGGGTGGATAAGCCTGAACACTGAGCTATGAAGCTACTTACCTACAGGTACCAGGTTTGAGTCTCTTCTCTGGATTGTACACCTTGAAGCAAAAGGTCTTGCTGGGCAGAGGAGGGTGGGATCTCTGCATTCAGCAGTTATCAATATTAACAGTTATTTCAGTGGTGCCTTACTACTGCTACAACAGGGGCTTATGATCAACTTCGTGAAAAGCTGAGGATTTCTCAAATCTGTTTTTATTCAGCCAGGGTAGATCTGGTATATGGATGGTCTTGAAACACCTTCTTAGTTTATGATAGTGTCTTAGCCCTTGTGTGACCTTCTAGGAAGAGGCTCAGAGTTGCTGCAGATTATGTAAAATGTGCACCTGACAGCAGATGAAGTAAAAAGGCAGCTGAGTATTTTGGTGAGGTGGGAGAAAATGGAGAACTGCTGTTGACTTTGCCCAGGTGGTTTATTTGGGTCTTTGTCTAGCCAATAAGCAATGCCAAGAGGAAATTCCAGCAGAAAAGACATGAACTCCTTTTTCAAGGCATCTCGAGTATGTGACAACACTCTTAGGCTATTATTTTTTGGCCTAGTTCATACTGGGAAAACTCAGTAGATACAGTACAGACAAATAAAGTACAGGACACAGACTCAGTGAGAAATCCAAGCATAACTGAGAGTAGCACATGGCCCAGTGTAGGCAACTTATTGTACACAGGTGTATGTTTGTCTTCTTATTATAGCAATTTCCAAACTGTGGGGTCATGGAGCAGCTGGTTAACTCAAGAGGCGATAATCCTTAAATGCTGAGGTAGATGGAAATGATTGTCATATAGCCATGTTGATTGAGGAGGCTCTTTGTGTCTTGTAAGATCTAAAATCTCTTGTTTCTCACCATCTCTTCTAATTTAGCTTTCTATGCAGCGTTTTAACAATGTCAGAAGTAATTACAAGTAAATATGGAGGTTTTCTCCATCTGCTCTTATTTTAAATCCGCAGTCGGTCAGGCCAAGCATGCTGAATTTGCAACAGGTTTTACCCTCTGCTAAGTACAGTACAATTCAGCTAAAGCCCTTGGGAAAAAGTTTGTAGAAGGAGGCAGTGAGGTTGGCATAGCACTGATCCCCAAACCCTAGCACTCCCTGCAGGGTGCTGAATGGCAGGACAGTAGCAGCCGGGTAGAGCAGGACACCGCCAGGAGATCTGCCACCACACCTTCCTCTACTGCTGAAGGACTTACTGGCTCCACACTTTATAAACTCTCTGCAATGGCGTCCAAAGCAATCCTGACCTGGAAAAGAGTATTTACCTTTCCTTAGTTCAGCGTTCCGTTAGGTTAACTAGACTGGAAAGATAGACTTGTCCTACAGAATACTGACCTATATTTCTGTCAGAGCAATGATAAGGGCTATAATGCAAAGACATGTACTTATGTTCACCTCACGAATACACTGGTTGCCTTTTCAGTTAGTGTTAACTTTCCAAAATTTTGAAAATTGCTTATATTTGAGAAGCATAATGTTCTTGCCCATGGCAGGGACACAGCTGAATGACTTTATTTAGGCAGAAGCAAGGGGTGTTTTTGTCAGAAAATGCTGAGTGTTTAAACAACGACCAGCTCTGCTTAGATGGCACATCTGCTTTTTCAAAGACTGGCAGAAATGCTGTCATAACAGCAAAATTTTGTCCCCAGAACCACTAAAACAAAAAAAGACAAGCCCCAAAGCTGGTCACTGTCCCCATCTGGAGGGAAGCAGCTGCCTGACATAACCAACTTGTTCCACATCATGAGCCCCACTCTGGTCCAGAGCTGTGCAGCTTGGCTCGTGTGCAGCGAGCGGGACTGCCCACTGCAAAGATGAGAGCATGAAGAAGTGATGAGGTAAACAACAGGAAATGGGAAACATTGGCCAGGAGCACCTGGAGAGCCACAGACTGCCGGCTTCAGGTGTGATGTCACTTGTGACTTTTTCTTAACTAGGTAACATAAATGTAAGCAAAGCATTGCTGACAGTAAATAACAAGTGTAAGTTCTAATTGCTCTGAAAGATCTCTGGTTTCCAAAGGATTTTAGCAGAATAGAGCTTCTGTGTTCCCCAAGCAATGTCTTTTTACTTGATGTTAAATTCTTCTATTTCTTTTCTTAACCATTCCTTTATTGTATTTTTTTCCCCTCTCTTTTTGAGTCTCCAGGCTGGCATACCAGTAGCATTTATCATTTCCCACCAAAGCGCAGCTGCCCTTAAAGGAGTTTGAGCCCAGGACCCTGCAAGCATGTGCTGAAAATGTGAATTGTTTGCTGATGTTGTAGACCAGAAGTGCCTGCAAAAAAAGCATCATGAGGCCCACAGACTAGTGTTAAATGCTTATTTGCCATTTGGGTGTTTCTCAGCCTGCATCAAAAAGGGTGACTGGGGATCTTGTTTAGTCTCCTGTCAGAAGCCTGGCCTGGAGATCCTTCTCAGTCATTCAGAACAGCAACTGCTGAAGAGATTGAAGGGAAGCAAAACTCATAAACTCTCAATCTAACAACCCATGAAATGCATTCCCTTGTAATTCACTGAGTTATTCAAACCTCTCTGACACCGCAGGGATGTCCAAATGATGGAGCAGAGCCCTGCAATGAGCAACACACACTCTGGGCACAAACCAGCCAAGTTCAGTAGGCAGCTAGGTGAGTGCTTGGGTGAATTTGGGCTTTTCTAGAAACAACCCAGAAAAAGATCAATCCTTAATCTGATTTCCAACTGGGTTGACACACGGTCCCTAAGGAGAACATGTTGCAGCACTTTGTGGACTCTAAGAGGCTCTCACCAAGGTACATCACCACAGTTGGAGGGAAGGCCACATTCCAGAGTGGAGCATGAACCTTGCAGGGAAGGCCACGTTCTGGAGTGGAGCATGAACCTTGCCATTTCTTTGCCCCTGTGCTATCTAGGAGGTCATCTCACTGTTCCATTTGCCTGGAGTGAACATTTTCAGAAGTTGGGAGGCAAAATGGGAAGCTGGTGGAGTGGAGCAGAGACAAGAGTCAGAGCTGCTGCTTTTATCCCCCAGAAACAAGTCTACAGAACTGTGCAAATGTGAGTGAAGCCAGTGAATTTTAGCTGCCTCCTTGTGAGAGCTTGTCACTCATGCTGGTTTTGAAATGCTGTGAGGCAGGGCAGACTGGCCACATCTCTGGAGGAATAGCCATGCAAACAGGAGGCTCAGTCTCATAGAGGTACACTGGCATGCAGTGGCTGGGTGGCCTGAACTCCAGCAGGAGGGACTCCAATAGCTCACAGCCTGGGATGCAGCTGTGTGCACAGTACCAGCCTATAATTAAGCAGTGAGCCTTGGCCTTGCTCTCTCTGCGAGCCTGCTCCAGAGCTAGCCCATGCTTCAGCTCCCTCATGCTGGTGGTGTATATCTTGTGGTTCTCAACCACATGAATAGTATGGGGTTCCCAGGGCTATGCATACTGTTTGTGTGTGCTGTCATGGCTGTCATTTATGTTTCTCTACTGCTGGTGGGAAAATAAAATTAGAATAGAGATTATATGCAGCTGAGATAATATCTGAGAGACAAAGCAAGAGCATCTAAAAACCCACACTGCCAATGATTTTGATGTGCTCAGTGCCACCCCGTATCGCTGGCAGACTGGATGTAGATATGCTGGCCCAGAAGTTTTACCATGTGGGAGTCCCACTTTTGTCAGTGTTTCAGTGTGAGGAAAGCCAAGGTTTGTCTCTGTCCTTGTGATTTCCAGGGGGTAATGTGATCACCAGGGTGTGAAGTAAGCAGCCCCATGGAAAGGGAGCTGGGGGTTCTCGTGGACGCCAAGTTGAACACGAGCCAGCAGCGTGCCCTGGCAGCCAGGAGGGCCAGCCGTGCCCTGGGTGCATCAGGCACGGCACTGCTGGCCGGGCGAGGGGAGGGATTGTCCCGCTCTGCTCTGCCTGGTGCGGCCTCACCTCGAGCACTGTGTGCAGGTTTGGGCACCACAGGATAAGAAGGACATGGAACTATCAGAGAGTGTCCAAAGGAGGGCTACAGAGATGGGGAAGGGTCTGGAGGGGAAGACGTGTGAGGAGCAGCTGAGGTCACTTGGGTTGTTCAGCCCAGAGAAGAGGAGACGAGGGGAGGCCTCATGGCGGCCTGCAGCTTCCTCACGAGGGGAGCGGAGGGGCAGGCGCTGATCTCTGCTCTCTGGTGACAGCAACAGGACCCGAGGGAATGGCATGGAGCTGTGACAGGGGAGGGTCAGGCTGGGTGTTAGGAAAAAGTTCTTCACCGAGAGGTGGTCGGGCACTGGAACAGGCTCCCCAGGGAAGTGGTCGTGGCACTGAGCCTGCCGGAGTTCAAGAAGCATTTGGACAATGCTCTCAGACACCTGGTTTAATTTTCAGGTAGTCCTGTGTGGAGCCAGGAGCTGGTCTCGATGATCCTTGCAGGTGTCTTCTAACTGGGGATATTCTGTGATTCACCATTACGTCAAAGGCCATCCAAGGTGGCCTGCTGAGCCTTCAGGTGAAAGCCACAATTTAAAATGGTTCTGTGGCAGGTTCACCCTCATGTCACTGCAAGACAGGAAGCTCAGTGTTAGCAAGCAGCAGAGCACAGCTGCCTGAGGAGCGAGCTCTGTGTTAGCTTTTGGCCAGTGTGTTGAATGCCAGCACAACAGCATCTGAATCACAGAACGGTTGAGGTTGGAAGAAACCTCTGGAGGTCATTTGGTCCAACCTCCCTGCTCAATCACAAACGTCTAGAGCAGGTTGCCTGCCACATATGGACTACCTCAGGCAGTGCTGCCCCCAGGGTAGTGCCTCCTCCCAGCCTCCCTCCAGACTGGAAGCTGTTAGAGTTTCAAACAATTTCAGCTGGACTGCCTCTATGCAAGACAGTAAAACTTACGTCAACAGCAACCACACCCCAGCACTTGTCTTCTCCTGCAAATGAAGGACAGCATTTGGATGCCTCATCCAAGGATGACTTGCATGCTGCAGGTTGTGGTGGCACTGGCTGACGAAGCAAAGGCAGCTTTGAAGGAGCATGATGAGAATGTGCTGCAAGTGATGCTGTCTTTGACATGAGGCATGAAAGAGAAGCCCTCACTGCTTATTGCTGTTCCTGCTTCAGGAGTGCCTTTCTCTCTGTAGGAATGAACATCTAGTAAAGCTTTTGCATTAGGATGTTAGCTTGGATTTACTGGGTAGATTCCAACTCAGGCAGTTACCATCTACCTCTGCAAATTTTCCATGCTACTTCATTTGGCTATGGAATGATTTTTCATTTCATGTCCAAATCTGATTTAAATAGTTACTTCATATACTTGAACAATTCCTTTAGTTCACACTCAGAGGTGAGTGAAAGGATGTTGTGTAGCATATACTTGGATTCACTTCAGTGGAAGCTATTACCATCACTACTAGGGTTGCAACACAGAAAAAAAACGTGCTGAAGGGAGCAAGTCAGAAAAAATGGAAAAGACTTCACTTGTTAAAAACATAGTGTAGAGCTTACAGTGTCCTACTCAATATACCACCAGATCATGACAGAAATCTACAGCAACTCCAACACTTTATTAATAGTAGATGTTTAGTTCTTGAAAAAGTTACTTGTGCTTATGCTAACTGTAAGAAATGAGATATGGCTTCACTGAAAATAAGCCAGTGAAACACACAACTTATTCTCTACAACAGCGGCTGGAATCCATTCTAGATAGATGCCTGCATTTTTCTGATACCCTAAGAGGAGAGACTCCTTCTCAGCAACTCAAGTTCCCTCATTTCACCAAGTAAACTTTTTTCTTTCTCTTGTATTCCAGTTGTTGAAATTCATTCACCACCCTCTGCTCAAAACTATTTATCCTTTTCCTCCCACTTTTCAGAACTGTCATGGTTATCAGCTCAGCAATGTGTAATAGATTCTTGAGATCTGATGTCATCTTGCTTGGCATATGTTACACCCTCAAATAAGCTGTTGTGCTGAATAATGTACCATATGTATATTTCTAGGGTCCTCCCAGAATTGTGAAGACATATCAGTGCTCTGATGGTGTGCCGCTTGAACCAGGATTTTTGTCTTTCTTGAGAGTTTCCCAATCTGGTGCTACCAACTGAAATAAAATCCTCAGTTCACCCTCTCTTCTATGCAGCATACTGCTCTGCCTGTCAAACCCTGAAAATATGTGCTGGGAAAAGCCTACTGTGATGATCTGTTGAAGAAAGAAATTGTGCTTGCTTATATACACCCACCTGTCCTGTAACACTTGAGGTGCTTCTTTGGGTGGGGTTTTTGCTTACATGAGGTCCTTGAGGGTGTAGGACAGGTTAGGAAGTGGAGTGGAAAGAAAATGTGGCAGTGAATTTCAGCCTTCTACAGGAAACTCATCTGAAAGAGATTAAAAACTAAAATGGTCTCCCTGTAAGGGTTGAAATGGCACTCTAGGAAAGCCTCCTCTCTCAGGGGACAGTGCAGAATTAGATTACATCACCAGAAAGGGTGTGGAGCCACTTCCTTGGAGGTTTTTTTGGGACTCGGCTGGACACAACCCTGTCTAATCTAGTCTGCTGTCAGTAACAGGCCTGCTTTGAGTGAGCAGACAGACAAGAGACCTTCAGCAGCCACTTCCAGCTAGCACTGTGATGATGTTGTGTGCTGGAGGAGTCTGATCCCCCTGGCCTAGGAGGCTTCAGCCCATGGCTGAAGAAGGAGAGAAGGAGAGAGAGTGGCCAGAGCACACAGGGTGGTACCGTAGTGCTCCTGCTCCAGCTTTAACTGATGATCTCTTTTAAACATCCCATTCTCAGCGAAACTTCTGTAACGTCTTTTCTTGGAGGAACTCAATAATGAGGGCATGTAAAGCCGTGCTCTCAAATTGTTACTCATGAACAGAAGGATCCGCTATAATGAACCACTTTCACTTTTCAACCTTAATGCTTTTGCATGCATGTTACTGGCATCATGTGTTTAACTGATTCAAATTTAAAGACTTCAAACCCATTAAAAGAAACTGAAGTCTGATCACCATTGTGGTTTCTGGTTTACAGTTAGCAAAACATTCTGTTTTTTCTGGATCCCATTTGCACCCTGGGAAAACACTAGGAACAGATGGTTTACTATCCAAGTTTTACAAGCGGTTCAAACAGGAGTAGGCACCCTGCATGCTGCAAATGTTTATAGAGGTTAAGCATAATCAGCCCCTGCAAGTCTCTGCCAGCTGCAATAATTAAGTTAGTGGTGAGTATGGGGAAAGAGCCTATGGAAATACAGTTTTATGAACATAGTACATTATTCTACGTAGTATTTAAGATTGCAACTAAAGAGCTGACTTTGATGAAAGAGTCCCATGTCTAGAGCAGAGATTTTAATTTTCATGTTAGGTTATTCACTGATACTAGTGACTATCAAAATAAATCTTCAGTTTCATTTCACCCTGCAGATGGAAAAGGCTCTTAAAACAGTTGCTGGCAAGTGCTCTATTTGGAGTGCTTTCTGTTAATTCTGATCTATTAGTACAGAAGGAGAAGTAATGGGAAGATTTTATTTGCATAGTAGTTCTTTGGGGCAACTGAAAATGTACCTTTATTGTTCCTGCTTTTGGCCTACATCAGTTAAACTTTATATATCTCTCCTCACTTTCCTTGAGCAAGACTGTGCAAGAGATACTGTTCCAAGGTTTATAAAGCATGAAGCCTATCCGCTGATAAGAAAACTTAGGACCACATCTTTGACTATACCTGAAGTGCAAGCCAACAACAAAGTCTTTCTTTGTTAGTTGATTTCTAAGTATATTTTTTGGGTTCAGCAAGTTCTGTGCATCAGTAGAGTTCAACAGTGAGTAGAACGTGCAACCTGATAGTTTTCTTTCTTGCTTGTCCAAAGTGAAAGGTCTGAGTAGCATGCTCTCCTTTGCAGAGGAAATATTTCCATAGCTTTCTCTCAATGTCTGAAAATGTGAAACAGCTTTATTCTCAGTCTGTTAAAATCATAAAATGACTTACTTAATAGCCCAAACAGATCTGCTCAGAAATCACTACTGCTCATGAACATATAAGGTATAGGCTCTATTTCATTAGTCTATAGGAAAACTAACCTGCAGGAAAAGATTTCATGTTAAATAAATACCAATAACAAAGAGCATCCATAATACAAATGGAGTTATAAAGTAGAAATCTGGAGACGTGGTAAAATGGTCTCTGGGTTGCAATGGTCTCTTTGTCACACAACCTTTACATTGCATTTTTTAAACTAAGACAGGGGTGTTCGTGCCCATAAAATGTCCTATGGACTGTATACTTGCTACTTATAGAGTTAGTGATTCTGGAGGAAAGAAGTCTTTTTCTGAGTCAGTATTGAAACAACATGACTCTCTGGTTTACTTTTAGGACACAAAACCTAGGGCCTGATCAGCTGGCCTCATTTACATACAATAGATCTTTGTTTAATACATATTGAATTTTAATATCACTGAGAACTTGACTTCTGGAATCTGAACAGAAGTGAAGTGCAATAACTGCTTGTATTATGACAGCCAGCATTTTGTTTCCTGGGAAAATCTGCAGCCACTGTGCTCAAGGCTTGCCGAGAACTCATAGTAGTTGTTGTGACAAGGCATCATCAGGTTTGGCACTTCCACAGCAACCGAAGTTCTGCTCTTCTTTCCAAAGCCCTAAATACTTTTAAATATCTTCTAGGGGGAAAAAAAAAAAAGAAAGAAAAGAAAAAACAACGCAGCTCTGCCTCATATGCTTGACTCCTCAGGAAGGCAGAATATTAGAAGCCATAACTATGTTCAGTTTTGGATGAAGGAAGAGGTTTGGAAAGGAAGGAAAATAAAATTCACTTATGCTCCAGCAAAACTAATGTTATTTGAAGAAATTCAAAGGAAAAATATTAATTCATTATGAAGTAACAAGATAAATGCTTCTATCAAAACATAATCCTTTTTGTTTCTCTGTCCGAATCATTTTGTCAAAAGCCCTGGGTAAATCTTACCATTAATGTTCTGAGGAAAAGAATTACTGTATTAGTTCAACAGAGGACAAATGGTTTAGAATATGTACCTGATAGATCTTTTGTGATCAAAAGATCTCAAAATCAAGATCTCAATCAACCAAAATTTCAACTCTCCAGTACTCCAAGTACCTTTGTCTTGTGCTGAGGTATTTGAAAAATGATACACTTAACATGTATCTGTAAGTGCTAAGTGTACTTAACACTGCCCTTGCAAAAGGTGGGCAGTGGCTTTACAGTCTAGTTTGACTCCAAGTGATGAACAGGTCCTTGTGCAGGATCCTTTTCTTGTATTTACAGACATGTTGCTTGCTGATTGAAGGCTTCCTTTGTCCCCATGCTCCCAGTACAGTAGCCTTCTTTAGCTCTTGCTTTTTAACTTCTGTGGAGCAATACTGTGTGCTGTAAAACAACTTCTTGGCTTTCACCATCGCTGGGTACAGTTCAGAGAGGGGTAAAGTGACCCCATCAGCATCTAGGCCCTCCAAGGGCACCATGGGCTCAGTCTCTGGAGGTGACGCAGCTGCACATCAGGCTGGGAGATACAGAAGTCAGCCTTTGGAAAACCTTGTCACAATACCCAGCTGATAGCTTCTGTGGCTCAGATAGACATAACTGAGCACAAAAGACTGTTCTTTGTCTTGTTTCAGTGTACAAATGCATTAGTGAGGAGGTGTTAAAACAACGGGAAACAATGTAGAGATGTCCTAAGTATGTATTGTTTTGTAAGGGTAATACTGTAAGCTGCAGCTGCCAGCAATAATATTGTCCCTTTCAAAAAAACTTTCCTCAAGGTTTGTGCCTGATGTCATAACTCACGTCACTTTATGCTGAGAGTTAAACAAATGAAATGCATCCACTTCCTTGCAAAAACAGTCTTTTTTGCTCATTATAGCCTCATTTGTTTGGTAAGGGAGAGCCTAGGAAAATACCTGATTCTCCTTCTGAAAGGCAACACCCCAGCTGGCACAGTGGGGTACCTTCCCATGGAGTACCTCAGGTTACCAGCAACTTCGTACAGAATTCATCTACTGACAGACTGGGAAGGGCCTGAAAAAGGGTGCAGAGCAGAGGAGCAAAAGCAGTGCAACTGCTTATGCCATGTCAAGCTATCCCATTTATCTGAAGGCAGTCTTGATGCTTCGACCCGTGACAGCATAGGACAAAGAGACTCCTTCAAAGTGCATAATGAAAACATGAGTTTTGTAAAAATATGGGAGGGAAGAATGTGGGAGCAAGTTAATATATGTGGTCAGAAGAAACAAGCAGGCAAATCTTTAAAATGAATCTACATCAATTCTTTAAAGGGTGTGCCACCTGCATATGCTGAATTACCTAAATTTTTGTGGGAATTATCTCAAATCAAGCCCAAGGGAGACATCTGGTAAACCTACAACCAAAGGAATTGTTACTACAGCTGAAAACACACAAGAAAGTCATTAAAATCTCAGACCACACTGAACTGACTGAAACAGAATGCAAAGGATATCATTATTGTTAAGAACTAGCAGCTAATTGCTCAATGAAAACCAGGTGGTTTGTATCCTGTGGGTAACTTCCAGGAGTGTAGCCTATTTTAATTCATTCCAATGGGCTGTGGAAGAAATGTGTTCTGTTTTGGTTCTGCACCCTCCCCCTTGTGGCAATACACAATTTCAATAATGCTTTAACAGAGCAGCAGATGCAGTGAAACAATGCAGGCTGTAAGGCTGTCAAAAACCTTTTGTATAGCTTGACAATTCAGAGAGCAGATGTCATTCTGGCATGTACTATTTCTTTCTCCAAGTGTACATTTTGTGATACAGGAAATAAGACGGCTCTCTTTATGCCAGTGGACAATTTTCTTACTCAAATGTTGAAAACAGCACTTCTCAAAATTGATTTTTTGTTTATGTCCAACTTTGCCAGGCACACGAAACCAACAGGCATGCAAGAATGTGGGGTGCCAGAACTGTGAGTTAGAAATTTGAGTGTGCAAAACACAGTTGTACGCAGATGTGGACAGGACTTTGCTACAAATGCATGCCCTTACTGTGAAGGAGGTAAGGAAATCTTCCTTTACTCTGCCAGATAAAACAGCAAACTCACATTCTGCAAAGGTTTTCTAGGCTACAAATCATTTTAGAAACTCAGTATGTGCTTTAACACAGCCCTGGAAGCCAGCCCCTCTCATTTCTCAGGAACACCCACCTCTCTGGCAACCAAATGAGTCACCCAGCCTCCTTCCAGGAATCTGGCCCACTGAGGAACCCAGCCACAAAGCACTGACAAGAACTAGTGCAGAGGACTGTCACCATCTTGATAAAAGGGAAAACACACCAGGCAAATATTCTTTACACCATCTACACTGAACATCAAACAAAAGTTCCTAAAATTGCCATGGATTCTTCTTGAACTAGTTTCCTTTACGAACTATACCAGTCAATAAAAGAGACTTGTGCTTTCATTCTTCTCTTACTGATATCCCAGCTTATCCCATTTAAGCTCTGCATTAGGCTTGGTTCAGAGGTGGTGCCTGTCATGGCTATGGGTGAATTCCTGATGCCCAAAGCCAAAAAAAAGGACACCTGTATTTGCCGCCAGCTGGTCATTAAATTCCAGGGCAAAAGCTGTAAAAGCAGTCATAGGAGCATCCCAACATGCATTAGATCTTCCCAAACCCAACCCAACAAGCAAACACGTGGACAGCTTGAAACTCCAAGTTCAGTCTTACTCAGGCTGGTGAGACCTCAGGACAGCAAACGGGGGCTAAAAATGCCAGCATCAGGACATGCCACCATACATCAGGGACCTTCTACATCAAACGGACTTGAATGTGCTTAAGCATGACCTAAGGCTGACCAGAGAGAAAACTGAGCAGGTAATATTAGGAGAAATCGGGGTCATGACCTACTCTTCCCACTGTCTTTCACTGGGGGACTGTAACCCCAGCTGTCCTGTTCTCCCTGGAGTCTTTGGTGGCATCTGACATCTATTGGACAGAGCTGCAAACACCACAGAGCCCTTGGAGACTGCACTCAAGGCCTGCCCATTGCTGGAGGTACATCTAGCAGGCACCATGAAGCCTACAAAATATTCTTCAGGAAAAAGAAGTAAGTATCCTGCCTGCTTTAGTCCTTTTGAGCATGTCACTCCATTGCTGTATTCTCTACATGCGGTGCCACAGATTGCCAACACCATTTTAACACAGTCTTCCTTCTGTGAAGACTGGTACCTGGCTCAGCTAAAATAAGGACACCAGATAAACAGAATAATCCCTGTGAGCCACTAGAGAACCCGATAGAACAGATGGGAAACTGCTTTTTTACTCCACAAAAGTCTGGGGTATTTCCGAGTTTTTCATATCCTGCACTGAAGAAACAGGACCTTTCAAGAATTTTTGAGAAAAATAAGGTATCACTGCCCACTGCAGAAAAGCCACTAATCCATTGGTTTGGATGGTTGCCTAGAGCTGTGGAACAGCCTGGATGTGTTCTCTCTTTCCTTGGTTCAGGGCAGAGAGCTGAAATCCCTCTCCCATATAATCACAGAGCATTAGCTATTCCAGGTGAATTTGAACCTGTCCTGTATCCATCAGTTCCCTTCCTCCTCTCCAAATTCCCATCTGGGTATGAGCAATCTTTCCTGTGTGAAATACTAGATTTTTCTGAAGAATATAGAAGGTCCAAAAATTTGCATTTTCCAATAACAGTTTCAGCAGAACAAGCGTTGTTGGCCTTGGAGGTGATGCAGTCCTTCCCCTCCCAAAGTCTGCTGCTGAGTGGTGGAACATGATATGCTGCTGGAGGAATTTCTAAAGATGCCTCTCACTGTGACCACAACTAAATGCCAAACTTGCTGGGAAATGCTAACCTGAACATATGCAGCCCAGTTTTACGAAATACTAGTCTTGTCTTCTAATAACGAGAAGAAAAGCTTTCTCTCTTTCGTGTGTGTGTGTGTGTGCTTTTAATAGCTGTCAAAACACGAAGACACCCCACGGACGGATCTCACATAAAATCCTGAAGACTTTCCGTTTAGCATCTGACTCTTCAACGCTATAGAATTCAATGGTAAATATAAGCAGAAATAATTGACCGCAGGAATGGAAAAAGGTTGGAGAAGAAGCCTTACTTCAGAATTAAAATGAAAACAACTAAGAGGCATAGAGAAAAGAAAATCAACCACATTTGTTTGAAATAATTACCTAAATAAGCAAGAAATTGCAAATGCCAAAACCCCTATAAGAACATGGGTAGGCGACAACAACTTTGCGGAAGTCAATATAGAGTGATGCATCAAAGGTAAGAGGGCAGTCAGGGGGATGCTGTTTGCAGCACAGCACAGAAAACAGTCTGTTCCTCATATAGCAAAGGGCAGTTCCCAACGTGACTGTTATTGTAACTTGCACAACTGCCATTGTGCCAATAGCTAAATCAGCTGACAGTAAGTGACAAAAGATCACCTAACCGCAGCAAAAATACAAGGGAAGCTAGACTTCCATCTCCTTCACTTGAAGGTTGCTTTGTGTTAAATCATAGCTTTGCAGACTCGCACTTCCTTGTACACACACTCCCTCACCTCTGCACTTCTGGAAACAAAACCCAGGAGGTGTTTTTGTGGATTGGCAGGTTGCCCAGCCACCCTTATCAAAATGGCTTGACAAATTTGAGCTGAGCACTGGATGCTTACAAACGGACTGTAGCCAGTTAATGAGCCCGCTTGATACCCAAGGCATGCAATTTCCCTGCACTCTTGCTTTAAGTAAAGTACCAGAATATCCTATATTTTGGTAACAGAGCGACTTACCAACAGACCCATATACAACACTTCGACCTTGTAAAAATTTGGAACATTGACATTCATGATGAAAAAAGCATGCAGTTTTAGCAAGAGGGAATGAGGAAAAGGGAGCTGAACAGCACTGCAGAACAGCTTTGTGCCATAGGCGTATTTACTGCTAGATCTTATTTGCTGTGGAACTAAAGTTGTTTCATCATTAATTCATGCTCTCAGCTTAGCTTTCAATGAAATTCACAGTAAACCTAGCTCAGACCAGCCTACCACGTTACAAGTCATTTTTTTGTTTATTCTTCACAACCTGCTGAAAATCACGGGACTCCCCCAACCACTTTGCCCACCAGTGGCTAGTAAGGCTGATCTTCACAATGCCTGCTTATGCTCAGCCACTTCTCGCCATCCCCAACAAGGATTAGCACTCTAACTCTCTGCAGGCAAAGCCACCCCGAGGTGCTCTCTCACCTGCTTCAGGGGCAAAATGCCCAGTGAGTTGAGGCTGCTTAAAGCTGCTGCTCAGCAGGCACGCTCCCAGCAGCTCCCGACAACATGGACTGATGGCCAAAATGCCTGGACCAGAGGAGTGGAGGAGAGTGGCATTTCCACTGGCACAGCTGGGGCTAGATGAGGACAGTGCCAGATACTGAGTGGAAAGCTGCAGGCTGTGTGCTCTTGTATTTGACCAGCCCAGACCTCTGTGGGACTTTTTAATAGCACCTGTGGTGCTGAATGGCCTGATCCTGCAGTGGTATCAATGCAAGTAGCAAGTACATCAAAATTCATCGCCACATAGGCACTGGTTAGCACCAGGAGGGATTATGCAGTATTTTGCTAAATCAACCTAACCACTAACAACAGACTAAAAGCATTTGTGAAACTGGAGTCTAAAACCAGCATATTTTTTTAATGCAGTGTCTTGTTAATCAACGTGGTCTTTATGTTAGGGACTGGACAACTTGCTGCCACCAGCACAGGCCAGCCAGATGTAAAAAGCTGGTCTGCCTTTCCGTATGAGAAGGAAAAAAAAAAAAAAAACACTGTGAATAATCCCTACTGCTACGCCAAGAATAATCTGAAGCAAGAGAGGAAAGCTACTCAAGTGAGTCCGGAAACTGAGCCAGGAATCAAATACAATTGGGTGTTTTTCTTAATGTAGTGCTACGCTACATTAGCAAAAGTGATGTGACTTTACTAACTTTTATGTGTATGTAGTAGATTAACGTACCCCAACAATATTTTAAGAAAGGAAAAAAGACATTTTTACAGCTATCTTGGAAACATTAGAAAGACCTTATTGGTAGCAATTCATTCATAACATTTTTCGTCTTACTTCTTGTGGCATATGCATATTCCCATAACCAGCTCATAGAAAGACGCAGAACAGCCCTAAAGATATCTACATATAAGCCTTCAGTACAAGATTGCCCGTGAGTAGGGGTGTTAAATTTGCAACCCATCAGAGCGGTTCACCCTGCTTAAAATTGGCAGCCTCCTCAAGGGAACGTTTAGCAGGCTAAGTGAGTTGCTCTAGAGGTAATAAACTGATGTCAGCCTGCACCTTCCAAGCAGAGGGCAGGGAGGAGGCCTACCAGCTGCTGTGGTAGCAGTAATACAACAGAAACACAGAGGTACTTCCTGCACTTACATGTTGTAGGCACATGCACAAAAACCAGTATTTTGAGAGTGCAGGGCTGCAGTACATACAAGCAGCTGCTCTGCATAGGAAGCAGGTCACATACGATGGTTTCATGGCCCCACTGCTGCAACTTGACCAGAAGGGCTGACTGCTTATGTTTGCAGACCGTCACTGCAGCCACTTTTCTCGCAGTTTTGTAGGGATCTGCAGTTGAAGTAGGAAGCTAAGGTTTCCTTAACATTCAGTAGAGATGCACACTTTCAAGACTGAATTCACTGAGCTATTTTACGTATCTACTGCAAGGAGATGATTGCACCTAAACCCCACCTTTCTCCACTAGCCACAGAATGAGCTTTGACTTACTTCAGATGCAGATAGTTACATTTACTCAAACTGATCCCACTCTGGACATCGTAACTGCGCAGCTGCAAAATGCAGGCACACAAATATAGCAGTAAACTAATGGGCAAATCTGAGTTGTCAGGCCAGAAATGATACTTTCCATGTAAAGGAGTTTGATTTTGAATTCAGCTTGGATGAAAACTAAAAAAGGAAGGAAGCACATGGCTGTGCAACCACACTGGTTGGGACAGTGTACGCCTGCAGGCAATGCTTGCTCTAGCCCTGTTGTCCTCTGCCATCCAGTGAATGAAGCTGTCAAAAATATCATGCTGTCACACCGGCCAAGGGCCATGTTTAGTAAGATTAGAAAACCTGTGCTTCTCCATACTCCCACAAAAGCAACTGTGTTGAAAGAAAGGATTGGTATTGAAGAGTTGTAACTAAAATTTAAATCAGACATTATAGATACATTACATTGTTCCAATTTCTTGTTTTAACAGTCAGCAGTTTGTTCTTTTTGGTTGGGTTTTTATGGACAAGATAAACCTTTACATAAAGAAAAAAAAGACATTTAAAACAAAACTCCCAACAACCTGCACAAAAAGCACTACCAAAACTCCAATAAAAGTCTAAAATTTTAATCTTGGAACAATGACCTTTTTACAAAGATTTTAAAGACTGAGTGTACATATTCACAAAAGCAACAAACTAAGGCATATTCTCCATAGCTGTGTTCATAGATAAAAGACTGAAAAGCAATGTGACTTGATCTCATTTAACCCTGTCAAGATACTGGCAGTAAAAATTTCAATTGTTTGACTTACTTTCACACGTACTAGATTGTCAGTTTATTCAATTATGAGCTAGATTCATTTCAAAATCACTGAAACTAATATTCTAGTAAGAGCAAAAGCTTAAAGTGCTTATCAGACACCCAACATTTTAGTTATAATTAGGAAATGTTAAAGATAAGATAATTACATTCCTTAAATAGAGTCTGAAAGTACAATATATACACAATCTACAGTCTTGTCTGTATAAACAGTAAATAATTTACCTTTGTACCTCAAATGTGACTAGTAGCGAAGGGAAGCTGAAAGACTACCTTGATTTTGCTAGGGGAAAAAAAAAAAAAAAATCGGAAAAGTCATCCCATAAATACAGCCATCAGAATTCTGTAGCCCAAGTGCTGCCATTTTGGTCAATCTCCTTGACTGATTCTGTTTACACCACTCATGAAGTACCTGCTAGTACGTTATCAATACGGAATTACAGCAGCTCTCTTGTGACAAAACTGCTTGGGTCCCTAGAACAGGCAAGGCTGCTGCTAAGAGGAAGTGTAATGAGACAAAAGTCCCTTAATTAAACAGAAGAAATATGTGCTGCAATGTATTAAAGTTTGCAGAGAGAAAAGAACTCTGAACTGGACTGTCAAACAATAAAAATTTAGACATATTTTAGTTTTTCAATGAACTGTAGTGCTTATAAGAAGTAAGACAAAATTAGAGGCATCTGTGACAAATTAAAAAGCCTACACTGGCTTTTTTACAAAGTCCTAATTAGTTCATTTCAATCCAGAGTTGCAGTATACTTTCTAGTCAAGTCTCTTGCCCTAACAGGAGCAAATCAAACCTCTTCACCTCACGACCAGCCCTCTGCAATTTTGCCTTAAGGTTTTGTAGCCTGTGGTATTATCGTGTGCACAGGTTAAGTCTGTTTCACACAAGACTAACACCCGGTGTCTGTGAAACGTTAGCATTGTGCATCACTGTACTGCTTCCCTCGGCGCACACACTCCTCAACATTTCCCCTCAAAGCACAACTTGACAAGCTTTCAAAATTACAAACACCCTTAAAATGCAAGACACAAGAGCGTTCATGAAGGTACAACAAAAAATATTTAACTTCCTCTCATTGCTTTTCATTTCACATGCGTCGAGAAAGGCAACATCTCCTTCTCCTGCAGTCTTTTTACCAATTTTACAACTGGACTTTGTAGTTTTTGGAAAGATACAAGAGTATACCCACTCACATACAGTAACATGATTACAGTAAAATCAAAAGCCATAAACCAAAACAAAAGTGAACATTCCATAAATGCACTGGAATTCCAAAGAATAGAATTTTAACTTTTGGTCAACATTTCTTCTAGGCTAAAGGCAAAAATCTGCTGTACAACATAACTTTAACATGTGCAGGAATAAGCCCCTTGTTTAATATTTTACTTTAGCCTCAGCTTAGTGTGTGGTCAGCCTGAACTACTAATTTTCTTAAAATAACACATAGACAGGATATTGCAAAGCTGTATTTCTTCCCTACTTGCACCCATTACCAGGTTCTGCTCTTGCAAAACCACATTCATGTGAAAAACTGTGATGTTGAGAACAGTTGAAGGCAAACACATGTGCAATCTGTCAAGGTGACAAACGATTCAATGGACTGCCTTCTTCTCCACCTGTAGCAAGCTTGAGAGTTGTTAGCTTTCGAGGAGGGTGCTGAGGACTCTTACGAAGGTTGTCATCCATCTGCAGAGAAATAATGAGAGCCGGATCTGGCAAACAGTAGAATATTACAGTAGATCAGAAACAACAGAGTAGTCTATTTGTCAGGACTCCCATTAAGTATGCTGGTTTTGTCTTTGTTTTTTTTAACCTTGTTATTTCAGCCCTAGCCAAAACCGATGTCTTGGTTCCCTTCCACTCTCAAATATCTGCTTTTGTTAGAGCTGTTATTCATTCCATTAGCATATAGCACATAGCACATGAAACCCAGGGCAAATAGGGTATGCTTCTGCTCAAATCATTTCATCAAGATTACTGAAGAAAGCAACACTGCTGCCTTCTTAGAAGAAGTCAAAGTTTCAATTTTGTACAATAGCCAAATGCTGCTAGAAAGCAGATCAAAAATTAAATTGCTAACATCAGTGGACACTTTTGCACACTCAGCACCTTACAGGAACAAATCTTTTTCAAATTAGAAACGCTCCAGAGGTAATAGATTAATTTAAATTAGCTAAAGATTTCAAAAACTATTTAATAAAGAGATTGTGACAAGACCTTTTCAAAGACAGGTTAAAATTTATCTCTGAATATAAAGATTTTACATTTTCATAGGATATCACTCTAATGCCCTGTGCGTATTGTGGTATCAAAAAAGAAAAGAAGAATCTAGGTACTACAGAATAAACAGAATAACAGAAGACAGCATAGGGGAGATCTCCAAAGGTTGCGTAGTCCATCTCAATTCCTTATGGTAGGATCAACTTTACATAAATCATGCCTGATACATGTCTACTTTACCCATTCTTTAAAACTTCCACAGCCACACTTCAATACCACATAGAGGAGATACAATCAATACCTAATGCTACCGAAGCTGTACATAAATAATGATCTATTTTACACAATGATCTTTTTCAGAAAGCAGTGCCTCCTACCCTTCCAGTAAAAGTTTTCTCTCTGCATCTGTAAACTAATTCTTCGTAACTATTTTTAACATAAGTTGCATAGCTTTTGATAGGTGCTGAGCGATAGTTTTGGAAACAAAGAACAGAGAAATAAAAGCCAGACATAGCACAAGCGGGAGAAGGAAGGACTGTACATTAGTGACTACAGCATTCAGCCGGGAGCAAGGAGAGGTTGGTATTGGTCTTAAGAAGACCAATTTCTGAGTTTTGCTCAGAAATTTTCTTGCTGAGGCTTTGCAAGACAATTTCTGGTTTTTCATCAATACATTTGCCTTCCACCTTGCAACAGTATATGCATTTGTGGAAAGACACCTTTCTATTACTTAACACACATTTGCAAGACAATGTTGATTGTAATAAAAGTACTTTTTTATGTAAAAGTCTTCATTAATTATTCCTTTCAAATTACATGATTATATACAAAGCAACTCCTTAGAAAAGAAACAAACTAAAATGTCCATTGTACAGTTGCAAGAGTATCTGTGAACAAGTAACCACAAGGAAGCAGGAAAATTAGAGACTGAAGCAAAAGTAACCTTTTCAATCAAGTTGGATTCCTTATTTACAAGCTGTGTGAGTTTCTGCAGATTAACATCTGCTGTATCCTGTCCAGATGGAGAATGGCCTAGAGGGTGAAGGTAGAAAGATGAAGAGTGAAAAGGTATTTACAAAAGCTTTTACATCCTTAAAAAGAAGCAAACAAACACTGGAGAGAAAGTTCATGCGGTGTTTTTATCCTTTCCAAGAAGAATTTAAGTGGAAAATCCATTCTGTGTCAGAGAAACAGAAGCACTAAGCATTAGCCATAGCAGAGATACAAGTGTACTCTGCCAAGGCTCGACAGGCTCTGAAACTGAGTTTTACACTTTGCCTTTAATTTTCAATCCTTTCTGCACAGCTATGGAAGTTCTTCTACCTCATTTCCTCACAGAAGCTCCAGCACAAATTATATAACATCTAATTCTGCTTTAGTTCACAAGTGGAAACCACCATTTCTAATCCAAGCAGATTATACGTGACAAAAAGTGGAAAATAAATACACCTTACCTGAGACAGTTAACCTAAAGTAGCAAGTTAAAATATCATCACAGAATCGACACAGATTGGGAAGCTGTTTCAAATGCTCTTGTAATTGTACTCTGGGGAAGCACACTTTATAAATTGGTGCAAGGAAACCAAACACAAAGGCATCCAAGGTAGTAGGCCTGAAAAGAGTGACAAAACAAAACAAAAAACATGACTGAGGTAAGACATTAAGACCTCTAGTACATAACCATTTTCTGTGTATATCAAACACAACTCAGGACAGAATTTGGTCAGCTTTTCTGGCATTCCATCTTTTCATATCTGATAAATGCTTTGTACAGACTATCTACTGATTTCAGCACCTCTGAACTAGAGACATGCTGGCAAGCTGAAACAGTAGCTTCAGCATTAAAATCCAGTCATGCGTCATGCACACTGATAAACAAGCCACTCTTAGAACACATTTCTGGTATCACAAAAGCCAAGCAGACAAGACGGATGCCAGTGGAACACAATCCTCTCTCATTAAGCGGGCTAATTTCAGTGGCTAAAGGAACAGATCGTACTTCTTAGGACCTGTTGGTGTTATGTTGTTGGCAGTATCTGCTTCCTGTTCTATGCACATACAAGGAAGAACAGCCTTCCAAGACCTACATCGTCCTCCCAAGGGCATAGTGCTAACACCTCTGGCTTCAAGTATTTTTTCTACATACAACCACAGGAGGTGACATTCAGCGGTCGGAAAAAAAATTCTCTAGTGCTACACTAACTCATCAAGCACCCCACACGAGCAGTTGCAGGCAGCATATGCCGCTCTGTGGAAAGACGCAGTATAAGGAAGACACTGGATTAACTGAGTCTAAAAATCTCGTTTGTGTCCTGTTTGCTCATTCACATTTATCTGAAGAAGCAGTGTCAAACATGAAAGTACTAAGCAGCACCTTTTAATATTCTGGCAGGTTAAAAAAAAAAAGTGTAAGTGTTCACAGAATCATGTGGTACCTGTTTTATTAGTCATTAAAAACAAACAGAGTAGACACCAACAAAGAAAGCACACTCACGTATTTCCAAAGAAAAACTGAGATGTTCCCAATCTCTTCGACAGAAGATTTAGGCATTCCTTGGCATCCCTGTATATCTGATGAGACATAAAACCATCCAAGAGACCTAGCTGTAGTACAGGCTAGTATGCACAGCGTCAAGTATCATTTGGCAGTGTGCTAGCCTATTTCAGTTCTAGTCTTTGACAGCACCAACTTATGAATTTTTTATTACACAACACGTACCTGTGCTTCCACTTCAGTGAGACTGTACAGTGGAGGACCACCCCTGGTCAGCAAGATCCTGTTAAGTGCTTCCCTGGACATCTTTCCAGGCAGATACAAATTCAGTGGGAAGGGAATCCTCGAGGCAAACCATGGCTTTGTTACACTGCAGTAATTTTCAGCCTCAACCCAGAAAGTGTGCAGCTACATCAACACAAGGAAGAATATGACTGGAATTTGAACAAGAACACTAGACTTGTCTTAAAAGTTTAATGTGTAAGAGCTATGTCACAGAAGCACCAGGAGTTATTGTAATTTAAAACAATTAGGCTCCGTATAGGATTATACTAACCCTTTGAGTATAAAGACTATACAATTAAGGTCACAGAGCTACCTTCTACCTAAATTAGAAAAAAAAAGAAGATAATACTTACATATATGTGCACAAAAATATATACACTCAGGTGTATGCATATACATATATACACACACTTACATATACATACTGTATGTAGAAACTATATTACAACTTAAGCTGCAGATGTACAGGATCATGTCTGAAATTTTTAGAATTTCCTTTTGAAATTTTATACAAATCTTAAAATAAGAGATATTACAAAATGATGACTCTGACAGCCTNCAAAGTCATTCAACAGACCCAATGTTTGCAGATTTTTATAGCTCCAATGTACTTACGCTAAACTGGTGAGGTCGTGTGGCCGTGTGTTTTTTACTGAACTGAAAAATGAACTACTGGTGGACATCTTAATTTCTCAAAAGTTCCCAATGAACAGTTCAAAAGGCCTTCACAGTCATGCACCCCACATCAGACATACAACATCCTACTCAAAGCTTTTTCAAAAGCATCAAGTGAAACAAAAAATGGCCAGAATAAGCTGTTTTCAGGATACTGTTTCCCACAAAGTATCTAAGAAAAAAAACACATTCAGAGGTGCCATTTTAAAATGTCTTTCATAAATTCATTATTACTACTTCATACCTCCCACACACTTTTTCACTTTTCCAAAGTTGCTAGGCAGTCTTTTCAAAATTGGACTAATAAGGTAAATACTTTCAAGCAAGGACTATGGCTGACAGACTTTACTGTCTCTCACACTGGACACTTCTTATAATACTCAGTTCTACAAATTCTGGATGTTATAAAGTATTTCCCACTATTTACCAGAGCAGGAAGCAGCTTCTCTTCAAGTAGTGCAATATAAGCCAATGTGTCAGCTCCTTGTTTTGCAGACAATTCATAATCAGCATTGTATTTCTGTGAATTACAACAAACAAAAAAATCATGCTACAAATAGTGTTACATAGAACTTTTCAGAAATATCAACACAACCCGCAATTGCTTCAAACTGAACAGCTACCACGTTAGTAAATAAAACTGTATTTTTCTAGACAGAAAGCATGCAGTTACTATTTTTTTCCTTTACTTCTTCAGGCTAGCTATGTCAAACATAGTTATGCCTCCTTACATTTACCATTTCCTCTGTCTGATTCTTAGATTTTTGGGCCCTCCTGTTGCCAAAATAACTCTTGTGCATACTTCCCATTGCTTTCCAAGCAACTGCCCAGTAATACAGAGGAAATTTTTCAGTACTTAGGGCTGTAGCAAACCACCAGCAAGTCCCCATCCATATTCCTGAGGAAGCATCTGGCCCTTTAGTTGTTGTACGCATAAAAAAATGAAAGCATTCCTATCTTATAATTACCATTCTGTAACATTAAAAACTGGATGCTAACAATAGAAGGGACCGAATGCACAGCGAAATTAATGCAGTTACAGCTACCTGAGCTTTTGATTCCAACACTGGATCCTTTTAAGGAACACTAAAAGGGTTAGTAGGTTTTCGGGAACTTCATTAATTTAGAAACAGCAAAAGGTCAGTGCTGATACACCCTTATTTTTAGATATTTGAAAAGCATGCATATTATTGTTATACTCTGAGTAAAAGAGGGTGTTGGTTTTTTTCCCCAACATGAAGGAATCTTTGGTATTCAAATGGCTATGAAACTTCTGAATTTTAAAAAGACTGTCTGAAATCCAATCTCAAACGCTTGGTTTTCAGATTCTATTTTTCTCCTGAAAAAGATTTAAAGTTTCACTAACATGCCGTTCACCACATAATCTTCTTGACTAGGCAGAAACTGAGTTTCTAATGTAAAGACAGAACAGTGGGCTGGAAAACCATCTTAGAAATAAAATGATGATGCCAGACTTTATCAGACTTTTTTTTATACTTTGTGAAAAGAAGATGCTGTATAGCTTTATTCTTTGTGAATAAAACATCAAGGGATCTGCAAAAGGCAGGCAAGAGTTGACTACACAGTAACATGATGTGCATCAAGAAATGCTTGCAGACATTTTTATGCTACAAGCTACAGAAAAACTATGCAAATTCAAAACAATGTATGTATTACCCCTCAAAAAAAAAAGAGATGGGAGATGACCACCCATTTAAACCATTAAAACCACACTTCCCTAACCGTGATCTCCTAGGTCTGCAAAGCTGTACTGATGTTAAAGTACTGTAATTAAGAGCATGATGAAACTCAGTGAGAAACTGCTTAGTTGAAGCTACCTTGTTGTCCTTTCCAATGAAGAGGTTTCTCGTGCCTATTTTTAAATCTTTCACGTGACTAACAATCAAACTTTCAAATAGCAATCTCTAATTCAGTACTTCGCAATTCTCATATGAAAAACAGGAAAGCACTGGGTCAGAACTGGGCTCCAGGTTTTTGGAAGTCTTTTATCAATCTATATGGGGCGACATGTAGATTCTTTTGAGAACAACCTACCTGCTTTCTTAAGAAGTTTAGTATTTTTGCTGGCTGAGAAATAACAATGTCTTCTGATATCAGGACTGGTACATCTCCTGGAAGGCACAAATGATACAGTCAACTGAATTTATATGTAATAATTCTAACATAACTGGAAAGTGATCAGTCACTTCACCTGTTTTCCTTTTCTCCATAGCATGCTCTGATCTTCCTAATATGTATGTACAAACTAAGCTACACATAGTTGGGTTCCACCAAGATCATAAACATATTTAGCATATTGTGGCCTTTGCTAATAAGAATACATAAAGAAGGGCCCAGACTGAAGCCAATGTCATCTACTAGCTACTTGATACTTTGAGAACCAGGCTACTTGTCTGCATTTCAGATACCACCTTAAGACAAAAATTCCAACCAGTCCAACTGCCCTCTCAACTCATTTGCTTCTACGCCTATCCTTCCTTCTAGTCCTCCTTTTTTCCTGCTCTTCCCCTCCAAATCCATTTCAATCACTTGTTTTCTCTAGCCTTGCTACAACCACTGCCTAAGCCACCAGTGCATAACCAAGACCTCTTCCAGAATCAAATAATTCCCTTCTCCCAGAAGCATACTTATCTGCCTTTACTCAGTAGATTGCAGAATCAAAGACTGTAAAATCTCTAACAGGGGCTACCTTACAGCACATTCACAAGGTACCTACCACAATGAGCCTAACATGACTGTGATGCTAAATACTATTAAAATATCAATTATAAAGCAAAACACTTATTTTTTTCTTTGTATAGATTTTAAATATCTTGACTACGAAAAAAGCCACAGAACTTTTGAGGAGTATACTCAGCTAGTTCTTGGTATTTCTGCTAACAGAAAGCAATACACCAAAGAGCAGGAGTCAAAGACCCAAATTCTATGTGAACACCATACTGCCTAAATTGAGGACATAGTAAGTTTAAGTGACAGACTACTTTAACCTTGCAGTGATTTTACCTGTATGGAATACATCAAGACAATAACCTAAATGATGCGCAAACAGACAAGCAATGAATAGAAGTATCCAACATGAAGAAGTTCAACACCTTATCTTCAACCTTTCTGGCAAACATGTTATTAGTCACCTTTTCTGATTCAACCTCTGTAACTCAGTACAGTACTAAAATTCCCAACTGATGTAAGTCACACTTTTTGAGATGCATATTCTACTTCCAAGTGTACCAGCCTGTTAAATTATGCATAATTAAAGAATGCTACTTCCATACGTAAATCCTGTTACTATCACATAAACCTGTAAGCTGCAACTGCTTTCACTATACTATCTATTTAAACTGCCTGATGGGAACAGGTATGTACTTAGCATTACTGCTTTGTTAATTCTCCGCTGCTTCACCTATACATACACATTTTAATAAAGCGCCCTTAAAGGCATTTTATTTGTCTTCCTGCAAAATCATCACATTTGATCCCACAAAGCTGTTTATCAATACACAATGGAAGCAGGGCTGGCACAGGAATGGACTAGTCATAAATACAAAACCAAAGGGAACTCTGAAATCAGAATTCACATTTATTAAGCGATGAGGATTAAATTAATAAAAATGCAAATATGGTACCTTTCTGAGATCTCCAAGAGTTATTTATGGTATTTACTGTCAGAGGAGCGCCAGAAAATTTAGCATAAGCCTGCAACAGATTGCAGAAAAAAAAATCTAGTAAGCACGTGCAAGAAGAGTGTAAGACAGCATTTTAAAAGAGCAGGTCACAATAAAAACAAGAGTATTCTGACCAAGTGTGTTGGATTAAATAAAGTTCACCAGCACTACATGCATCCACTGTGCTACTGACCCAGGAAGGGGCTCGCATTTTTAAGGATTTTACTCGGAACTTCCTGCTGCGACCTGTATTAGCATTAAGGTGAAAAGTTTTGTTTTAACCAGTTCCGGGCTGCTCTGTAACGCCGGTGCACGTCGCCCACCGGTCACGGCGCTGCCCTACCCGCGGCTCCGCAGGGGCGGGACGCCACGGTCCCCGGCGAGGCGGTTCCCTGCGGCGGGCAGCTGGGGCCCCGCTAGGCCCCGCCGCGAGCCCAGCCGCCGTCGTCCCCCGGG
>VXAL01013342.1:49040-83311 GCA_013399475.1 Chauna torquata | reverse complement strand
GGAAAAAGAAAAAAAAAAAGACGCTCCCCCCCCCCCCCCCCCTTTTCTTTCCCCCCTTGGGACAATCACTGGTTCTTGTTACTCAGGAATGTGAGGGACACACGCACATGCCGCCTCATGCATATGAAAGGCCAGTTCTTGTTCCATTGACCCTGGAGGTTAGATGTGACTACGCAAGACAAACATTCATAGTGTTTACAGGATATTTTGGGTGAATTAAAGTGTTTGTTCTAAATTTATTGAAATCCGTTCGTTAGGAGTCAGAGTAGAACTCAAATAGAGTTTTAGAAATGGAGAGCTTTCATCACTCTCTAGACCGTATGTAGGATATATTGCAATATTAAGGTTCAGTGAAAAATGATCAAATGATGTAAATTATTGTTACTCCATTGATGTCACCGCTGCTACGATAACTTGCTGCTGCCATTATTATAGTCAGGCAACTGACTGAGCCTATATGTGAGAAACTCTACTAAAAATTTCAGTTTAGGTGTAGGGAAATTATTCTATATGCTGAAGAAAGCACAGCTTTTATTTGGGATTTGCAAGGATATGAGTTGGATAAAACATTGGTAGTTTTATCAGGTCTATCAAAATCCTTCTGAGGTCAGAGAATAAGAACTCTTCTGCTTTGTTTGTGTTGAGGGTAGGTGAAATGTGGTGACACAGTTGTATCAGTCACTGTAGTACAGTTCCTAAAACTGTTTATTTAGTTGCTAAATAAGTAATATATCACACATACTATCTCTCTATCCCACTCATATATGCACGCATATAATTATGCCTGTAAATGTTATATAGGAGTGCACATGTATATACACGTGTACGCGTACGTAAATAACTTTAAACTCATCACATTCTTCTTTTGCTTTGCAAGAATACCTGCACGCCTGATAGTTACTGATATGCTTTAATTAACAGACTTTTAAAGCTTTCTGGTGGAAAGTTGCATGGTTTCTTTTGGTTTTGTCCTCAGTATGTTAGTGTTGTACTTGAGAAGTGTCTGTGACAGGGTTGTGGCATACAGATGGGCAACATGAAGAAGCTGTTACTGTCAGTGACTAGTGCCATTTTTACCTTGAGTAGTTGTAGGACTCTTGTAACCTACCTGTTGTAAAGGACCGATCAAACACAGGGAGGCTTTTGCAGCAAGTCTGTTCCATGGAGGCCTCCTTGTTATTTTAGTGCACCTTGTTTAAGACGTATGGCACTGTGCGAATAGTAGGCAGTGTTTCACAGTGTTTTCACATGTAATTTCTCTGGAAGTGTCAAGTGTCCCATATGGCTACTTCATAAAGTAAGTTAAACCGCATCCAGGAGATCATCACGTGAGCTGAAAGTATGGAGTGTGGGGGCTGTTCATGATCTTCTCAAGGGTGGAGATCATCACTTCAGTGGTGAGCCAACGTTGGCGTCTTAGCAAAATGTAAGGTCTAAATATCTGGGCTTTTGGGAGGGTGCATATGTGCATTCATCTGCATGATATTTCCACTTATGCACCCAAATCTCATCGAAGTGGCCCAAATCAGGCCTTAGTTACCTTTTAAAGTGCCACATTTGAAAACTGCATTCCATGTGATTTGCTGATGTTCTGTTTTTGTTATGGTAAACCTGATAGTAAATATGTTCGTAATATCTAAATGTTTTCTAAAGCACAAATTTTGTGTGAGATTTTTTTCCCCTTTGATTTGCTAAGTCCACACTGCTTGCCTATACAGTGTGATAACTTTTGCCATTGTATCCATTCAGTTTGTTAACTAGTTTAGCACCTTCTATCCCTGTTTTATAGTCTTAGAGATGCAAGGTGGATTGATGTATTCTTGAGTTAAGGTGTTCTAGGTGTATCTGAATTGCTGGGCAACTGCTTAACTTGTTTTCATTAGACCAATGTACTTTTTGGAGGCAAATTGCAAATAGCCATCTATGGGTTTCTTACCCTTTTTGAACAATTCCTTTCTGGAACAAACAGTAGTAAATGCACAAAACTAATATAATTTAACAACTCTGAAGTGATTCCTATTTACAGATTAGTAGTTTCGTTGGAAGTCTGTTTCTTAAACAGTGCAGGTAAGCCAGTTACCCTCAGGAATGTCAGTGTAAAGCATCCTAGTAGCAAGAAGATAACACAGGGGCTTGGATGGGTTAAATCTTACAGAGGCAGTGGTCCAGCAAAATCTCCCTTCAAAAGCCTACTCTAGTTTACCAGATGGGCATTTGGCTTTGCCTGAGGAAGGAATACTTGATCCTTCATCGAAGCCAGACTGCTGCTTGTCTTGAAACTATTCTGGCAGGGTCTGTTCAGGGCCCTGCTGCCTTTTCCTCCTCCTTTCTCTAACTGCTGCATTTGGTCATTATGAGTGCAGGGCCCAGATCCAAGGACCCTGCTTTTATGTGACCCAGTGTGCATAATATTTACATAAGTGAAATGCCTGCAACATACTCGGTCTTGCCAGATCTTTGAATTGGCCAATAAACACTAACTTTTAGCAAGTTACTGATGACCTCATGCACCTTTGTGGAATTCTCAGCACTGGCAGCATTTTGAGATAGACAGCAGTGAAAACACTCCTGATATTGATCACAGTTGCTGAGGCTTTAGCACTAGAGTAGACTGGAAAGATGGAGACAAACCCAGGCCTGTTAATGCTGGTATAAATCTGGATTATTTTAGTCATTAGACCAAGCAATTAGTAAGATTGTCAGGGGTCTTCTGAGTTACTGGGTACATGTCCCCTACTAACAGGGTAGCACTGTGTCAGAGGGTACATTAGTAATGGAAAGTTGAGGAGAAAATTTGCTACATGAATAAAAATGAGATGAATTCAGTGTTAGACTGATGGCCTCCCTGAAGCTGCTAAGAGCTTTTTTTCCCTCTCCACTGTATCAACAGTTTTTAGTTGTCCTCATTTTAATGTAGGTGTTTCTTGAAGGTCAGAGTACATGTGACCTCTTGCTTGATGCAATAGTGGCAGCCCTCTGAACTTCAGACAGATGTTGAGAAGAGCAAGCACTGCTTAGGTGCCCAGAGTCTGTGCATCTTGATTCCTCGGTGCACAAAACTGTTACCCTGAGGAAATAAGACATGCAGGGTTGGTGATCAGTGGGATCTTTAAACCAAGATCTATCTAACTCTGTAGAATTGTTACATGCTGCCACCTGCATGTGTTCAGAAAGCCAGGGAGAGATTTTTGTGGAGAGTACTAGCTAGCTGGTCTAAGAGATTTAGCTTGCAGACTGTAGCTTATGGATCCAATTTCCTAAGGAAAGAGACATTTTAAAAATATTATGCAGTGTGTAAGAGTTTTTGTTTGTCTGCTCTTGTGGTTTTGATAGTACATTTCTGTTATCTGTTATATGAAGTATCAAGTAGGTAGTTTACTAAAGCCTTAAAGTGAGAGCAGGAGGGGGTCAGTCATCTTTAAGGGTGGGATGTGTCTTTTCTGCATTGTATTTTGTTTTGATTTCCCATTTGTTACAGTGAAATGCAGATTATCTTCTTGGAGTCATGCTCTCTTCTGTTTCTTTAATGATGCATTTGGATATACTGTCAGATGGCTTTGTTGAGTGCAATGTGCATCAGTGAACCTGATTTTCTCTAGTTGTATGCTTCTGATATCAAGTATTTCTAGGGCTATCAGATATGTACCTGCCAAAGTGCTGACTGCAGGCTGCCAGCTACACCTGCTACCTTTTTCACTGTTTTTTTTTTTTTAGCACCTTGTGTTGTTTAAGGCGACATGTGTTTCATTGTTTAAGCTAGTTAAGAAGGCTTGGACAAAACAGTGGAAAACATTCTGCAGGCAGTAATGCCTTACAAATGGGGAGTTGCACAAGAGTCCTGGTAATTTTGCTCTGAGAGTCCACATCCAATTTATTCTTACCATGTATATCTGCGTATGGGAGGCATTTACCAAAGCTGACGTGGGGGAAAAATACCAGAGCAATTGCAGATTTTCACAGGATCTTTCTTGATCAGGCATGGATTATCTGCTACCCTCTGAAAATCATTCTGTGTATTTTGTACCAGTGGTGCTTCGCTACCTGAAGAGTGATGGGAGGTTGAACTCGGTGATTTTTAGCAACATCCAGCTTGCTGATGGGAAACCCCATGCTGTCATCTTGTGGCTGAGTGGCCTGCAGCAGGAATCAAGCACAATAGAGTTGTATCTGGACTGTCTGCAAGTAGGTGCTGTTCAGAACCTACCAAAAATACTTTCAACTCTGTCTGAGAGGCTGACAGCAGTAGAATTGCACACCTTCCAGAAGAAGCCACAGGTGAGCAAGAAAACTGGGAGCAGCGTGAGCACTTAGAGGGACCAGTGGGGATGCTCTGGATCACTGAATCTAGATCTCTGAAATAAATATAAGGTCGCTGTGGAACAGCTGAAATATTAGCTTCACTGAACCCAGTAGTAGTTTTACTATTCATTGTAAACACAATTTTTGGCTTATTTAAAAAAAAAAAAAATTATAGCCTCCATCACTTCAGTCTAGGTGCTTCTTGGGGACTGAACTTTTTGTAAGCTCTTAGCTGATACAATAAAGTCAGTTCTTCATGAGCTTCTTACAGCTGTTCAGTGTGAGCAACCGTTGGCTATGTTTGTGGATTTTCTTTTCATGATAAGCCACGTGGACTAAGAAGACAAAAGAAGGGGCAACTCATGTGGTGCCAGATGAGTGTCAAAACCCCATCTGTTTGACTACAATAGCTTTGCCTCTGTCTCCCAGCCAGGGATTGGCATAGCCTCCTGTCATTTCCGTATCAGTAGTTAAAAGTAAACGGTATCTTCCGCAAACATCTTCCATCACTGTTAATGCAAAATTTGCATTAGAAGGTGCAAAGGCGTTCTTCCCCCAGGTTGCCCCCTAGCTTTGTTTCATTGCAGACTGGAAAATGGGGAATCAGCAAGGTGCTCACATACCTGAAGTGAATGTAAACCTGTTTGAGAGGGGGGAGAAAGACTGCTTTGGATTCAGTTCAACAAAAAAAAAATCATTTTTGTATACCACAGATATAAAATTAAAAAAAAAAAAAAAAAAAATTCCCNAAAAAAAAAAAAAAACTTCCACCTGTGTGAGATCATATGAACTGGAACAGTGGAAAAAGGAGTTTGAAGTAAAACCATAGCTATGTGAAAATCTGCAAGGCAAAAATTTGGGATTTTATTACAGTACAGATGGTGATGGGTGGTCCTTAAGGGATGGCATAGGAGCACTACATGCTTAGGAAATAGACATCTTCTCTGAAAAATTAATCTTTCTCTGATATTTTGCATTATTTCCGTTGTTGTACCAGAACTGTGAGCTCTCAGTTTTTCTTGTGACTCCAGGATACACTGGATGAGCTGAAGCTGGTAACCGGAGGAACGCTTGCCCAAGTGGGGAACCTGCAGGACTGTTTTCTTCAACAAATTGAACCTGCTCCTCAGTACACTGGTAAGGCCTGCAACCAGGAGTTGAAATGCATCCTTGGGATGCCAGTGCAAAGAAGCCATGGTGGTAATTCCACAAATGTGGAGGAAACTCTGTAGACAAGTAATAATTATTTGACCGTATTAGAGCTCTGACAATATTCCACAAATATTTTAGAAGTGGTTCAGTCTGGAGAGAAAGCAAACACAGTTGCCAGTGATAAATAGCTGTTGACCTAGTGGAAGGGGGAGTCTGATGACTAAAAGAAGCTTTTTAGTATAACTTCTGTGAAGATGATACTTCTGTGATCGCAATCTGTTTGTGTCCGTTTTTGTGGGTCACCTGAACAACCCAGAGATGGGAAGGACAAAGCACAAGGGAGGAGCACAGTAGGCTGCAGGGTGTGTTGGTCCTGCAGCTATAGAGCCTGTGTATCTCTGTGGAAAAAGCCATTGCAAGGCAGCCACTAGTCCTGCCACAAGTTAGCTGACGCTTTTGTTCACATGCTGGGCCAGAAATCTGCTGCAAAACCAATTCCTTTTCTTCCTGTGCTATGAATTGTGGAGAGTGAGCTGGGAACAGGAAGGAAAGGAGGAAGCAGAGGCTGTTGGGATTCCCGCAAGGATGCATTCCTGCTGCATGTAATCTCCAGTGATTACACACACAGCGTGGATGCTCTCTAACCCTCTCAGCACAGTGAACTTGGGCTAGACTGCCCCATCGGTACTCCCTCCTAGTCTCTGTTGTTCTGCCTTTCTGCTGTGGGTGTGAGGGAACTGAATGGATTCACACTGTGCATGCAATATGTTAATATGTGACAACAATGGAGGGGGAAAAAGAAGTGTTTGAGGCTTGAAATAGGATCCATGAGAAACTCCTTCTTTCTCTCACCCTTTCCTGTTCTTCACCCTAAACCCAATGCTGTAGCATTGCTACTTTAGAATAGATTTGATGTCATTGGGAGACAAGATGAACAATTTTCATGTGAGAGCATCCTGGGTGCTTTACAAGAATGCAGGAATCAGTGCTGTGCAGTAATCTGTTTTGCCTTGTAGCTATATAAATCCTCTGTTGCACACACTTCAGTTTTCTTGCTCCTGAACATATATGCACCTAGGCAAAAAAGTACAAAATTTTATTATCAAAAGTCTATTTTTCTTTTTCCGTAAATCAACAAGGATTTGCACATACACAGAAAGGTAATTCAGTCTCCTCCTGGAAAAACTCACAGCTTTTTGAGCAAAGTTTTCAGATCACAGTCTTGCAGCTTTCTCATTTGTCTCTTTTTGCTCATTAATCAATAATACGAACTGTAGTAATACAGAGAGATATTGTCTGTGTCTGTCTGCCTCCACCTGGCTAAGCTATTTGGACTGGCAGCTCAAATTCAGTTGTTTATAACATTCAAGTGGATTTAGTATCATATTAAAACTAATCTTAAAAAAAAAAAAAATCACATAAACATATTCAAAGTCTTTATAGTCAAATCCACTGAAGGTCCAAATGTTCCAATGGCAATATTAACTCAGCTGCCTTACGCTTTATATATGCCTCACAGTGCCCTTTTACAGGAGCAATATATCAGATAACCACAATTTTGCCTTTAGCCAGAAAAAACAGGAATGCAAATGTTTAGCTGCATAGGGGTATGAGACCTATGTATCTTGGTTAAAAACATGTTTTGATATTAATCAGAAAATCACTGGGAGAGCTTTGGACCTGAATAACTGTACGTGCCTTTGACTGTGTGTTTGGGCGTTGCTCACTGCCGTGGCAGTAGCATTCCCTCCATGCTTAGCCTGCAAGACTGAAACACCTAAGCAGTGTAGCTGAGAGCTGAGAATATGGTAATCAGACAGGCTGAACATATAGTTGGGTCTTCCCACGGGTGTAGGAAAATACAGTGCAAGATGCACTGATTTTAGTAGATGAGGCCAATATGCCACATGTAATCAGCATCACAAGATCACTCAGGTCAGACCTTTGGAGGTCATCTGGTTCACGTAGGGTACCTGAACTTGAAATAGTGTTTAAAAACCAACTAACCAACCAAACAATAACTGTGTTGCACCAGACCAAAGTTTGTTGTTGTTGTTGTTTCTTTGTTTTGTTTTTTGTTCTTTTTTCTTTTAACCTAGCTATTGTTAGAGACAGTGTGCCAGTATAGACCTACAGGGAAGAGTATGAGTGAAAGGAGTTAACGGTGTAGTTTTCCCTGAATTCCGCATCAATTCATAGGAAACAGAGCTCTAACTTTCGGTCTTTTCTCAGAAGTCTTTAATTTTCTCTTTGGCATTGAGAACTGGCTTTGGTGCAGGTTTGTAGCCTATTGACTAGCTGTTTGTGAGTCCATATAAACTCTGCACCCACCAGTACTCGATAAACGTTTTCTTCTGTGAATCTGTCTGGTTTTGAATAAATGTCTCCTGGCAAGAAGATCACTGCATGCCTGAGGAGATATTTCCTTCTGTTTATTTTGAGACTGCCTCTTGGTAATTGCATGTGTAACTTCTATATGCAGCTTCTTTGGGTAGTAGGTTACAAACTGACAAGAAACTTTAATCATGTCTGGATCTCTAATTTTGGCCAAGTAACCACAATCTCTTTGAATGACACTTCAGGACTGGCCTTGCTGGGTGGTCTGCAGTGGGTTGCTTAAGCCAGTGTTGCTCCCAAGAGAGCTAGAAGAAGGGCCAGTATATCTGAGCCATTTCAGTGGCCTGTGGTCATGCAACCTAGTGTTTGTGTGTCACCCTGCCTGGGCTGACTAACTGAGCAATGAAGCTGGTGGCCTACTCCAAATCCAAGTGCCTGTAAGAAGGTCCAAGGAAGAGAAGGTCAGGTAGTCTCTGTCATGACCTCAGGCTTACAGAGAAGAAGTGGGTCAAGGAACTTCAGTTCCTTCTTGGACAGTAGTTCTTCAGATCCATCTCCTCTGAATTTAATTATTGTCCTGAAAGCTATTCTGTTAGTCAGGTTGTTACTGACTCAAAATACAGGGCTAGGCACTAGGTGTACTGGGGAGGTGCCTAAGCAGGTGCAGGTGTGGATGAGAGAGACTGCACAGTAGGACCAGGTAACCATATGTACCTGTGGCTTACCCTGCTTGCTCCTGGGAAAAGTCAGTCAACAATATACTGTGCAGCATGTTGTGGCCCAGCAGCTCCCTGAAGGGCCTCTCCAAGTTCTGACTATGGATTGTCAGTCATTCTGCTACTGCTGGAGCTTACCATAGGATGTGTCTTTAAATTTAGGTGGAAAAAAATACTATGGCTAGTCAGTTGTTTATGCTTCACTATCTAAATTTGCAAACAGGACATGTATTTCATGGTAGTATAACCTATTTAGTCCACCTTAACATTCAACAGTCTGCAAACATTAAGTGTACAAAATAGATCTGTTTTTCATTTAAATGCTAGCCACCAGAGAAGCAACTGAAATCTTGAGATTTTTTGCAGATTTCAGTCAATAATGCCTAGACTGGATTTTTTTTTTTTTTTTTTAAAAGCAGGCCAGATGCAGGAATTTGTTCTTGTCCTGACAAGCTGTTTGCCAAGTTCTGCTATGGGATTCTGTACCCATAATATTAACTCCTGCCACCTTCCTCCCCAAATAAAAATAAGAAAAGGTTGGGACTAGAATAGACACAGGTTTTAGAACAGGTTGTGCCTGAGTCTTTAAAATTGTTTAGTGTTCTGATGAGAAAATCTGAAATAAAGAAAAAATAGTGTATAAGGAGTTGCACAGTTTGCACTAGAATGTTTAGAAACATTTAGAAAGGCTCTGAAGTACCAAGCAATGAGGTAAACATTAAGAAAAGTGTTTTTCATACAAGCTTTCAATACTCTGAAAAGTAATACATGAATAAACTTCCCTGAAGCCATTGGGCATAATATCAAAATATCCTGCCTGCCTAGAATGCTAAACTGCATGTATATGTGACATTTGTTTTGACATGCAGACTTTGAGAAGTAAATAATAGGAAGTAAACAAATAGCTGCTTGAGAGCTGCAAACTCAGAAGTGAGCTACAAACAGAAACTACTATGCTAAACATACTCTTTTAGTCTTCCCTGTCATTGGGTCAAAACTAATGTTTCATTTAACAAATATGAATCTTGTGTGAAGATCATGGGTCAGGTTTACTCCTTCCCTGTGGCTCATCACAGATCTAACTTTTGGTCTTTTCTCAGAGGTCTTTAATTTTCTGTTTGGTATCGAGAACTGGCTTTGGTGCAAGTTTATAGCCTGTTGAGTGGATATTTTTTGAGACCATACAAGCTCTGCACCCACCAGCAGCAAATGCAGCTATGGAACTGGTGTGCAGAGCGATGACATGCCTTTTGGAAGAAAAACCAAATGACTGTTGCAGGTATTAAAACTGCTGTTTTGGTCAGAGCGACTGCTTTTGATGCATTGTCAGAGCTGCATGATGTGCTTGCTCAAAAGGTGGGTAACTTCACTCTCGAAAGTGTTCAGGAATTGGTTGTGGTGATGTGGAATGCACTCACTACACTCACATAGTGTGACTTCCCATTGTATGGACAGATGCTTCATGCCCCTGCCATGCCCTCCTGTCTCAAGTGGATTATCGCAAATTCCTTTCAGTCTTGAAGTCATACGATTTCACTTAGGGTTACTGGTCTCAGGCCTGGTGGGAACCAGTAATGCTGGTGGCATTAGTTGCCAGTATTGTTAGGTCTTAACAGAGAGACTTGATGCTGAATTTATGATGGAAAAGTCACAGACTGCTTTTCTCTCTGTGTAAGAGAGAAGTTTATGCTTTCTCTGCCTCTTTCTGTCATTTACCAAGGAGTTCAGTTCAGAAAAGTCTTGATGTCATGCAAATCTCTCTGTAAAAATTGGGGCTAGATACTGTGTTTCCTCTAAGCGTAGCTACAGGACTTAAGCAATAGTAATGTCTGGCCTCCTTGGGTCTTCAAGATACTTCCATCTTGTATATCAGAAATGATCATGACAAATGAAGGAGTTATGTGCATTGTGTGCTCTTTTTATTGCTGTTTCCCTACAGGTGATTTTAATAGGCAGCTGATGAGTCAGATGATGCAGATGAACCAGATACTAGGAGATGTGAAAGACCTTCTCAGACAACAGGTACTGTATAAGGACTTCAGTGTGAAATCTCCCATTCTTGTGACTTTAGTTGGGTCAGCGGAGAATTCATGTAAACGGTAAGCTCTTGTGTAGAGTTCATTGCATCAGATGCATGACACAATGGAGAAGAAATAACTGGATAGATTCCGATACAGGTAGGTCAGTTGCACAGAACTGAACTTGAATTTGTTCCGGTTGCTGCTGGGTCTCAGTGCTGGATTTGCTGGTGCGTGGTTGTAGTTAAGCATGTCATTCTTAAAGATCCTATTGATAGAGGATGAACTGAAGTACAACCATTATCACTGTCCTTAACTTTATGAAGTACAAAGAATATCTCATTTCAAGATACAGTACATATGTTGCATGATCTGAGTGGCACCTTGGGGAAAAATTATAATGGTTCTTCTGGCAGGCAGATGCAAACTGGAGCTGCCTATATCCACATAATGTTTATTTTCTATATTCTTAAGGTCAAAGAAACAGCTTTTTTGAGAAATACCATAGCTGAGTGCCAAGCATGTGGTGAGTATTCCTGTATTGCTTGCAAAAGGCAACCAGATGAGATGTATGGTTATTTAAAAACTAATATTGTTAGCATCAGTTTTATTTGGTTTCTGAGAAGTATGTTTAGAAAATCCTGTGTCCAAAGTTCTGCATTTATTGGTCACAAATTTGAAATAGATTCTCATTAGAGAAAAGGCTTTCAGTTACCACCGATTTGACAGTCATCTAATGGGGTATAAAAATCCTGTTAACAAAGCAGTACCACCTCACAGTGTACTGTCAGTTCTCACTCTGCCACAAAGGTGTGCTAAATGTTCCTGGGGAGGGAGGCATTGCCTGCCAAACATCTCATGAACAATCTTAGTGGAAGGACAGCTGAGGAATTGTATTCTGCTGTAGCTGGTGTATGTCAATCTGAGGCAGATCCCAGGTAGTTTACCTGAAAGTAGTCTGATTCTGGGCATGTTGTCATTGGTCAACAGCAGCAAAACCCAAAAGAAAGCTTCCACCTTTTCCCTAAATGGAAGAAATAAATTCCGAAATGCTACAGCATGGCCTTTCTACACAACTGTGGGACACACATGCCCTAAGTATACAGAAAATAATTCCTCACTGAGTGCGGTGAAGGGCCTTAAACTCATCAAATCTTTTAGCTGATTGCTTCTCCCAAGCTATCAGCCTTATCAAAATTCAGTTGAGCTCCAGCTAGGTTAAACTTCATGTGCAAGTGCCAAAGAAAAAGTCTTTAAATCTTGCACAGCTGCAGAGATTTAGCCCTTGCATTGGTACCAGGGTTCAGCATCAACCAGAGTCTCAGAAAATCTTGCTTTTGCCCGTTGCTGGTCTCTGTGCATCTGAGCCAGTGTACTTGCACATCAAGCTGTGCATCTATGGTCTGCCAGCTGCTGCCTCTTTATTCCCCATATTTGTAGATTGTCAGATTTGTTGTTATGAAACCATAGCACTGTTTTTCTTACAAAATGGTGATGTTGCTGATTTAGCCAGAGAAATGCCTTGTACCATCAGACTTTAGTCCCTTGGGCATCCTTTTGGCCATCTGAGTTCACTGGGTTTCAGTTTCCTACCCTGGCCAGCAGCAGATCTGTGCTGGGACTAACCCAGCAAGAGGGCCCCCATGTGTAGCCAGGACCAGCACAGGAACCTAACAAAACAGCCTTAATTTTTCCCATCTGGGGACACAGCAACCTGCTAGGCTGTTGCCAGCATGAAGTCTCTTCAGCCACAGCACAGCTGGTAGCAGCACAGTGCAGAAACACAAAGTCCCTACTTGAGCAGCATCCTGGGGATCTCTTCAGAGTGCTTGCCAGCTGAAAGCCATGATGGATGTTTCTCTCAATTGCTAAAACTGCTCTTCTTTCTACATTAAAGGTTTGGGAACTGTGAATTTTCCAACTCCGCTCCCTAGGCATAGCAAACCCAAATGCGAAGCAAGTTCCTGCTTCAGGGGAGTCAGGTGCATGGAGACAGCTGAGGGATTTCAGTGCGGCCCCTGCCCTGAAGGGCTCACAGGGAATGGAGTGACATGCTCAGATATTGATGAGGTATGACTTTCACTGAAATAAAAAAAAAAAAAGTGCAACTGTCTCATATATAGCAATGGGTTGCTGATGCTTGCGGTCTGCAGCATTTGCTGACTGCTTGCACAGTGCATATTAATTCATTCTGATTTGATTCTACCTTACTGTTTTGCTGTTGCTGCAACTTTATGGAGGCTATATGTGTGAAAACTTGAAATACTCTGGTGGGTTGAGAGGTTACTTAAAAGGAGTTTAATTTTTTTAAATAAAAAGAATTAAAAAAGCTTTTGACATAGTTGTTTCTATTCCACAAGAAGATTCAGTAGCTTCTATTATGTGCAGAGCTGCAGAAGCACTTGTTGTTGACATGGGTTTTGTATCTTTAAACTTTAGTGGTCCTAAACTGGCCTTGGAGACCAAAGTCCTATGTTCACCCCTAACGGGAGCTGTGTTTTCAACCTAACCTTAAAGGTCTATGACAGAAAATAAACATTTATTGTTAATACTTCCTTTTGCCTCTTTATGGGTGTGATGAAAGCTGATAAGGTTGACTTAAATCTATTTTTCTTGTGCTATATGTTAGTAGTTCAGAGCTTGCTTGCATTGAGGACTGAGTTAATAGATTTACAATATCTCAAATGATTAAATAAAACCTGTATTAAATGAAATGCGTAACTTACTCAGAACACTTAACACAAACAAGAAAACCACCTACAACTTCACCATGTTTTTTTCTGTGGGATCATTTTTGCCATTACACTTTAGTTTTTTTTGTTTTGTTTTTGTTTTTTTTTTTTATTGTGGAGAAATGCCTGGATGTATTAGATTGGGGAATGAGGAGAATTATGTCGTTAATTGTACCCATGGATAACTCTGTACTACCAATGTATCTGCCAAGAACAAATCCTTTTTTCTCTTTTCTAGCCAACAAGAGATGTGCTTTGACTGCTTGTTGGGTTTGCTCACTCCTGTAGGCCATCAGCAGAGAGGTTGCTTTGTACCCAACTTATCTGTCTGTGAAAAACACTGGGGAGAAAGTATGTTGAGTGTGACAGTTTCCTGAGTTGTAGGCCATGTCTTTTATTTTACCTCACATGGCATGAACTGTCTACTGCAACAGAAGGTGCCAGAAAATGGAAACATGGAAATTCTGAAATGTGAATGCAAGAGGTGAAGCTGAGACAGCTGTGGTATGAGTTCTATGCCAGGCAGCCATGATGAAAGACTCAGGCCAGCCGAGATAGAGTCCATCAGTATGGAAAGGGTCCATCACCTAAGCCATACCCAAACTGAGGCAGAGCTCCTCCCTGCTATTTACAGTGTTGGAGCAGTTCTACCCACAACAGCAGTGGTGGGAAGACAAACCAAGACTGATGTAAATTGTCCCAACATTAACATTAGGTTTCCCTGAGCAATCAGGCTCTGCTGCTGGAGCTTTACTTGCCTTAGAGTTCTTACCACGCCTTCACATGACAGAGCTGATCTCTTGTTAGGAACAGCAAGGAAATTTTGCCAAAATGTCATAGAGATATGGTCTTGCTTACATCAGGTCTTTAGGACCTCATGACCTTGCTTACGTGAGGACACTGCTACTAAAATGCCAACTAATCTGCTGCATTTTGTTCACCAGCAAATACCTCCTGTGGCTGCTGGATTTTCACTTACACAAGCAGACAGAGAAAAGAGATAATAAATGGCAATAGCCTTTCATTGTCTAATAAAAGGGTCTCTGTGATGTTACTTGCTTTCCTGAGTTAGCTGAAACTGTAAGGAAAGTAATACATTTTTGAAGGTGCTTTAGGAATCTCTTCTAGGTTAACACCTTTCTACTGAATGAACTGTTTCTGTACATCCTAAAAACTGGCATTTAAAAAGGAGTTCATGTGTAAATCTGGGAAGCTTCTAGATTTCTGTAAGAGCTGCCATCATTCTTCCAGAGGCTGTTAACATCTCTGCAATAAGCTCCCTTCTTATTAATTACTGTCTTGAAGACATTGCTTTCATAGGCTGTATTTTGTGAGCTGCAGTTCTGCTCTGTTTATGATGTAATTTGAGTGCCCTCTTCTGGCTACAAAAAAAATCCACATGAAATAATTCACTGACGGGGACAAAATATCTGTCCTAGGTTTTACATTTTCCTTATGCTAATTGCAGATGTACTTCCAGAATTTTTTTCTGTCCAACATGCTTTGATATTAAACATGCTTATTCTCCAGTGTGTGTGTGTGGTGTGGGTGTGTTCAGTTACTAGTCTGTAACCACACAAGTTGTATGTTTGTTGTTGTACATGGATGTTCTCTGGCTTGTTCTCGCTTCGTCTTATGGATGTTTTTCTGTTACTGATGGAAGGAGAAAAAGCATATTTTAGAAACCTTTTTTTTTTTTTAATTTTATTTCTTTATCATGTTTATTATCTATTGTTGTCTCTGAGCCATAGGTAGCATGATGACATGTTGATGTTTTCAGTACTTTCACAAATGTTGCCTGGTGGCTAGTGTTGATCCTGGAGAGGCAGCAGTGCAGGATGTAGTTCCTGAGCTGGCACCCACAAGGCCACTGAAAGGGGGTCAAAACCATTCTGTAAAACCACAAGAGGCAACAAACTTAATAGTGTCTTCAGTCCAAGGGTGATACTGTGGGTGTGTGGTATTTTGAGAGAAGTGCTAAGGGTTGCCTTTGGGCCTGTGGTCTAGAAATGTGTGGGTGCCACTGGAACATCCCTGTTCATCTGGCTTATATTTGGCTTACTTCTGACTATGAGATTTGCCCGAATACAAACAAGGGAAGATGCTGCTGCTAATTCATTGTGTACAAAACACAGCTGCAGGACCTTTTGTGGGCTGCAGCCTTGCTGCTTTCCTGATTAATGTGGTCTGGGCCCTTCCAGGGAGATTTTCATCCTTGAAGGAGCTGAACCTGCCCAACAAAAGGAAGGATGAGGATCAGAACTTAGGGCATCAACTACAGGTGAAAATGGAAGATTGTAAGTGTATTTAAGTTACAGAGATAGCTGAAGACCTTCTGGGGTCAGACATACCCCAAACTTCTCTCGGCAAGCCAGCTGTGAACAGAAGACAGAAGAACATCCAGATATTTCCATTTAGAATTGCCTAGGCAGGTTGACTGAGATATCTACGCACAAAGTCAGTATGGATGTTACTGAAGTGCTAACAAGTGCTCGGTTGATATTTTTTTTTTTTTTTTTTTCTTTGCAGTGCCGTTACAGCCCTTGCTTCCCTGGAGTGCGTTGTGTGAACACTGCTCCAGGTTTCCGATGTGAGACCTGTCCCCCAGGATATACAGGACAAACTGTGCAAGGCATAGGAGTCAGCTATGCCAAGAGCAATAAGCAGGTGAGCGGCATTATCGCTGCAGGAACCTCCATTGCAAGATGCTGGTTTACATCAATGTATCAGTATCACATTTTATTTATATTTTAGTCATTCCACAGTGACCTTGTGTAGTTAGGCAGAGCTTGGAGTGTTTCAATTAGAAGATCTTAAGTTGTGTTTGTTTGCCTTTGATGAGAGTATTAACAGTCTAATACTCAGGACTGGTGTGGAGACGAGAAGAAAAGTCATTATCTTAGATATCTCTGATCAGTTTTAAAGAGAAACTCTGTTGATCTGTGTAAACTTATTCTGAACTAGGAAGAGTGATAGAAAAGGCCTATCTTACTGTCTTACTGCCTTTTTTTTTTTTCTGAACGTTCCTGTAGTGCCCTACAAGGGGGATGTGGTTGGAATCGTCTAAACTCATGGGTGAACCAGAAGCCCATCCTAAGGTTGAAATTTCCTATATCGCACAGTGTCTTTTCAGAATTAGTGTGTGTCTGGAGATCCATCCAAAAATTGAGCCTGTGGGAATGTCTGCCATTTTGAGAGTGGTTTCAGGAGACGCTATGACTCTAGACCTAAACTTTGCCTTTTCTTCAGGCTTAGATTTCAGGCTGACGTAGTTGTTACTATATGTTGTTTTATTTTATTGTTAGGTCTGCTTAGATATTGATGAATGTCAGAATGGTGGGCCTGGACTCTGCGTTCCAAATTCCCATTGTATAAACACTCTGGTAAGCAATTTTTCATTTGTGATGTTTAAAAATAATGATTGTTTTAAAATTCCTTAGGCCAGAATTGGATTCATGGCTCTGATTCAAGAGCTGTGATATAATCTGTCTGTTGGCTTCATCTAAACCAAGGAACTAATAATGAAATAATCAATACTTGGTTTGGCATTAATATGTCTGCCTGAGCAGTATCCATATCCCTTTCCATGAGGAATGGCAATAAGTGTTCTTTCAACACCCTCCAGTTACGTGTGTTTATGAGTCTGTTATGTCAAGGAACCTCCTTTCAAAGATTCAATCTTTTCTTCCCCTCATCTCTTTCCATCTCGCAATTGCTGCGGCAAGCTGTTCCTCTGGATGCTGTTTTTGTAAGAAGTCTTTACTTCATTGGGGTATTTATGCAGTATTAGATATCCCTCTATATAAGCATGGAGAAACGGAGAGCTGCAATTGATACAACACATTTAATACCAATAGGTATTAAATCCAGGTAAACAGGCATAGCACAAGTAGAAATGGTTTGAAAGATGTTAGGATCCAATAGATTGGATATACAACCATTTTAATGGTATGAAGCAATTTGGACCTTTCAGTTACCTTACACCACTGTCAAATCTTCTGCTACAGCTGGCTGCATAGAGCAGACTTTGTTCATAACAAGAGAGGGGTTAAAAATAACCTGCAGGTGTAAAGGTGGTCCTTTTTTGCAGCTGGGTATTGTCAAGGCTACCAGCAATGTTCCAAGTTTTGCTTGCAAGTAACGTTGTCTTTCTAGGTTCACCGTTCACTGCTTTCACTGTTCAATGTGTTTCTCTCTATATATGTATGTATTTTGATACGTAGAGTGCTTCTGTCACATGTTGTATCTTACTGCATTACTAGGCATGACTAGCACTCTTCTGGAGGCTGTCAGGCCTGGTTTGCAGAGGGCAACAAGAGGCCTGTCAGCTGTCAAACAGAACAGTGTGGGGTTCTTAGTTCCTGTCTTCCTTTAGAAACAATTTGGTTTGGAAGAGCTGCCTTACAGGTTGGTTTAATGCATACCAGGGCTTGATATAGAACAGAATATACTGAGCAAATTTAGCAGACTCCAGAAGATATTACCTTGGCACCTATTAGGAGAAAGAGCACAGACTGTTATGTTTTATAAAGGCCATACCATTTGCATGGTCCAGTGATCATGTTGCTGTTCATTCATCTGTATGTCTTTCAGCCTGAAAGTATGCAGATGGCACAGAGTCAAAATTTGGAATGAAGCTAGCCAGGAACACAGTACAAAATTAATGCCCAGTTGAATAGTGAGTTTCTCTCTCTGTCATGCTGGACTGGGACAGTCCTGACGGTTCATCCAACAGGCTTTGTAGGGGAAGAGTGAAGTTGCGTGAAGCACATGAGTTTCACAAAGGGATGGATACACAAGTTTGTCAGAGACTGTCAATGTTTGTTCTTTGGCATATCAAAAGTAATTATTCATAGAATCATAGAATATCCTGAGTTGGAAGGGACCCACAAGGATCATTGAGTCCAACTCCTGGCTCCACACAGGACTACTTCAAAACCAGACCGTGTGTCTGAGAGCGTTGTCCAAATGCTTCTTGAACTCCGGCAGGCTCAGTGCTGTGACCACTTCCCTGGGGAGCCTGTTCCAGTGCCCGATCACTCTCTCGGTGAAGAACCTTTTCCTAACACCCAGCCTGACCCTCCCCTGTCACAGCTCCATGCCACTCCCTGGGGTCCTGTCGCTGTCACCAGAGAGCAGAGATCAGCGCCTGCCCCTCCGCTCCCCTCGTGAGGAAGCTGCAGGCCGCCATGAGGCCTCCCCTCATCTCCTCTTCTCTGGGCTGAACAACCCAAGTGACCTCAGCTGCTCCTCATACGTCTTCCCCTCCAGACCCTTCACCACTTTTGTAGCCCTCCTTTGGACTCTCTAATAGTTTTAATAGTTTTATGTCCTTCCTATATTGTGGCACACAAATTCTCTATGAGGAAGAAAGATTGTTTTCAATTAGCTTTTATGTGAGAGACAAAAACCACACTGGATTCCTAAAGAAAACCTTCTTATAAGCATTTATCTGCTTACATCTCCTATAGTGATTGTCCCAGCGCAATCTGAGATTCCTTGGCTTAGCTTTTTTGTGTTTGTTTATATAAGAGAGTGGCACAAATATAATTCATAAAAATATATATACGCTTGTAGGTAAACTACTGCAAAAGGTTGCATGGATGTTCTTATTGCAGTGTAAATGAAGATGACTTTGTCTTCAGTTCATGAATTCCTTTCTGAAGAACAAGATTTACCTCAGATTGGCTTAAAAACATCCAACTTAAAAAAAAAAAAAAATTGTGGAGCAAAGAGGAGATGAACTTTCTTGCCTCTCTTTGATTGTTGTACCCAGTTCAGTTTAGACAAGCAGCTGGGTCAGCTTTACATTGAAACAAGAGCATCCAGTCTGAATAAGCAGGTTCTGCTTAGAATTTTACACAAAGTTTTGGCCACTCAGAATTAGCTCAGAGTGATGGTGGCAAAGACAAAGCACCATGAAGAAGCTGTTGTTGCTGCAAGACTTTTCCCTGACTAAGCATAAAACTGGTCTCGACTGGCGTGAGTTGAACATGTTTTACAGCATGCACTATGGGAGCCAAACCTGAATTTTATGTGGAAAGAAAGTTTGTTCATAGTGCAAGAGGCCTCAGTGGATGAAAAATTACACTTGCAGTGCATAAGCAGTGTGACATGAGTCTTGATCACAGACTTGCTTTAAAAAAAAAAAAATTGCAGTTAAAAGGTTGGCTAATAACTTTTTGTTCTTATAGGGTTCTTACCACTGTGGACAGTGCAAATCAGGATACACAGGAGACCAAGTCAGGGGATGCCAGGCTGAGAGAAGCTGCAGAAGTCGCGCCCTCAATCCATGCAGTGTCCATGCCCGGTGTATTGAGGAAAGGAGAGGAGAGGTGACATGTATTGTGAGTTCATAAGTTCATGCATTTGTACAGTGAAAACCAGCCTTTTTTAGGCTGGAACTGAGCAAGTTTTTATGGTCATTTTGTCAATATCATTGGGTTTTCTAGCCAAATTGTGGCACACTGGCCCAGACGAGTTACGAAAATAACTGAACTGAGCCTGTATTGCATTTTTTTTTTTCTTCTTGCAGCATATCTATAATGCAGCCATACTCATGTACCATATTTACTGTGTGGGCTGCTAGTGTCTGCATGATTAGATTTTGGGGGGGAATGGCTTTGTAGACCTTCTTTAGTCTTCTCAGAAAAGACTCTCAAGTGTCACAGTACAAAAGACATCGCAAGGGCAAATTCGTCTCCTGGTGCTCTGCTGCATTGAGGGCTTTTCAGCTACTAGCTGTAATAAGGGATCCTGTCTGCATAAACACAGTGCCCCTACTTGTCTGCTGATAGAGATGGTAATTATCCAAATGGCACCACAGATTCTAGGCATAGGTAGGCTGTACTGTGCTTTCCAGCCCTGGGAGCAGAGGAGCACTAAGTAGCATATGAACTTTTATTGCAGGAGTCTAACGGAAGTATATTACATAGTGTTTTCCAGGTTGCAAGGGGAAGCAAGAGACTAATCCTATGCCCTAAATATGGATACAGTGCATGTTTTTGATCTCATTTTTAAGTACAGCTATTTCAAAGAGGAAGAAATGAGGATATTTTAAGTCAATGCTGTAATGGGAAGATATCTAGATACTTGTGTTAGGCAAGTCCTTTTTTTAAGGGGAGGCCAGAGTTTGACATGCAGTTCTAGGCATGTATGTTCAGTTACAAATTAGGGATTGGTTTGAAACAATACCAATTGCATTGGCTAAGAGAAGCTTGTGTGAAGATGTATTTGCTTTGCTGATGCAAACTCAGTAACTGTCAGAACAATTTTCTCCTAAGATTTCCTTTAGCTGCAGATGTACTCTTGAGATACTGAATAAAACACCCATCTAACCTTGGGTCCCTTGCTGAAACACTATGTGCACATTCTTCCTAGGTCAGACTTTTCTCTTTTTTCTCCATCTGGAGGTGAGGAAACAAAACTGACTCCTGTCAGGTATCTAAAAGAAATCTATAGCTCCCACTGAAATTATTAGGTGTTGCAGGCACACAGTCCATTTAAAATAAAGCCTTAGCTTATTCTAGCTGCTCCTAGATACAGACAGCTTGAATTGAAGATTTTCTTTCCACATTGAAAGATGCTGAGGTGTACTTCATTATACTACAGTGCCTGTTCATGCCTTCTGCATGTTAACATTTGCAAGATTGAGGTGGGGTTTCCCTCTTGAATATTGCTGCAGCAACTCAACCTTTCAGTAGTACTACCATGATGTTTTATTGATAGTGTGGCATTGGCTGGGCTGGTGATGGTTATATTTGTGGAAAAGATGTTGACATCGATGGCTACCCTAATGAAGAGCTCTCTTGCCCAGCTGAAAGCTGCAGAAAGGTAAGAAATTCCTTCTTAATCCGATAATAATTCAGAGCGTGAAGGGGTGTAAGAAACACAACTAGATGTATTCATCTTTCTTTCAAGTTATTGAATTCCTATGGATAAATTGTGTTTCATTTGATTAATTAAAACAATAATAGAAAAACTGATGCTTTCATAATATCAATGACTTCAACCCACAGAACACCAGACATGTCTCACTTTTTGTCTAGGACAATTGCAAATTTGTCCCAAACTCTGGACAAGAAGATGCTGATGGTGATGGGATAGGAGATGCTTGTGATGAAGATGCAGATGGAGATGGCATTCCCAATGAGCAGGTGCTGTGTATAGATCAGGGTGCAAGACTGTGCAAACAGAAGGATCTCACTTTACTGCAGTAGGCAGTGATTTTGAAATCTGGCTCACTACTATTTGCCAAAGATTATCCCGTATGCATCACTGTCAGCAGCTCTCTAAATCCCACCTTTTTCTTTTATATAAGGCTCCTTTTTATATGACCTAAAAACCACACCAAACAAACAAAAAAAACGTAGGGCTGCCTCAGCCTTAAATCCCACCAGTGTACACTCCATTATTATATTTTAGCATTGAATTCTACAGCTTTTTTTACACAGAACTTGTGTCCTTCTGTCACATTCTCCCATAACATGGCCTTTAGGAACATTATTTGCATTGGTGTCTTTCTTTTTAAGGAGCAGTTTGACCTGATATCACATTCCATGAGGGATTGAAAACCCACAGAGATTAATGGGTATCTTGCCAATAACTTCAAAAAGCTTTGGATCGTGTTCTGAAAGAGAAAGAGATTTCTATGTGGGGATCCTACTGCAGGATATAACAGCATAAATTCAGATTGTGCAAGCTCTTTTTCATTCACCCCATATCCTCACATGCGTGCTGTTGTTCTACACTAAGATCCTTTTGTGGTATTTCTTAATGCACTTGCAAGAAAGACAGCAAAGATGCTTTGTCCGGAGTACAAATGTTCATGTGGAGCTAGGGCAGACTAGCAATCAGAGAAGGCAACCACAGGCTATTTTGCTACAGAGATCAACCCTAAATTCTGGTAGCTTGAAGCACTTGGTTTTATAATTGTTCTAGAAGGAAAGATATTAAATCCTCCTTCAATTGTAAATCTATATGCAGATTTAGCCCCTTCACAATCAAGTAATTTCTTTACTGTTGATAAGCTCTGTTCTGCCTCTTGCTCCATGTGTGTGAAAAAGTCATGGAAGTGCTAGATGATGGAGAGGAATGTTTATACCATTTTGAAATTCAGTTTTCCCTGCATGCCTTCTGATGGGAAGGTAGAGTCAATAGCAGGTTGGGTGACAGAAGAATAAGATGTGTAGCTTTTTGCATCAAAAAGTCCTGATTTTCCAAGTGTTTTGAGTCTCTACCAGAAGAGGGCAACCGCCTTTCATCGAGAGCATCTACAAATGCTGTCAGGGTCTCTGAACTGCAGCTTTTGAGAAGGTCCATGTAAGGAAGCCAGGGCATCGAAACAAGTTACTCACGTTGACCCACCCAAAATGAGAATCAGAAGGCAAAGTTATACATAAAGCCTTACGGTTCTCATTGTTCATGTTTGGTGTTCCCGTGGTGTGGTTCAAAGTAGAGCCTTGAGGGAGCCGGTGAAATCTGGTCCAGAGCTGACGTTCACATAAAATATCAAACTGCCCACAGTAAACATTTTTCATATAAATAGAAATAAATACATGGGTTATATAAATCCACTGAAGTAGAAATGAAAGATTCAGGACCCAGTTCATACCTAATTTGGATCTGTGTCCCTTGCAGGATAACTGTGTCTTGACTCCCAATGTTAACCAGAGAAATAGTGACCAAGATACCTTTGGAGATGCTTGTGACAACTGCCGCAATGTTGGGAATAATGACCAGAGGGACACGGATGGTGATGGGAAAGGAGATGCTTGTGATGATGACATGGATGGAGATGGTTGGTAATTCTTCACTTAAAGCTTCTCTGATGTTCTTGAAATTTATCCAGAAAATGCTGTGCATTAGAAACTTTCTGCCACCAGCTGCTAAGTGTCATGTAACATACTGCCTTTCTTCATGAAACTTCTGTTTGGAATTATTTTCTTTTAGATTAATTTATATCTTTTAGCCTGCATCTGAAGCACTGAACGCTTTATGACAGATAAACTGAGCTTTGTTTCATGTATAAGTTAAGGTCATTGGTCATTCAGTAACTCCTTAAAGGTGCAAACATATCCCAGAATTTCCAGCTGCTGCCTGTCTCAGATGCGCAAGGGCTACATAATGTATTATTTCCATTGCTGTAGAAGGTTTGAAAGAAATGAAAAAGTCACAGCCCTTCAGATGTAATAACAAAGATAAAATGTCCCATCTTGTAATATAACAGAGGAAACAAGACAGAATGAAGTGTGTGTAACTAATGAAGTATGTGTGATTGGGTTGAAAGCTGTTCTTCAGCAAGATGTTTCTAACATCTATTACATGAGTGGAAGTACATATAAGAAAGATTTGCTGTGCAGATTTATAATGTCATTGCAAGATTAAGCAGTTGTTGAAAAGGAATAACGTCTTTACTATTCTTGGTATTTACATTGTCCATAAATTGTTTTTGACTAACATTCTGTCCACTTTTTGCAAGGTATTAAGAACCTTTTGGATAATTGTCAGAGGATCCCCAACCAAGACCAGGATGACAAGGATAATGATGGTGTTGGTGATGCCTGTGACAGCTGCCCTACAGTCAGCAACCCAAACCAGGTTAGCAGGTAGAAGAGAAAAACATCCTTATTTAGGGAGAGGAACTGATGAGATCCAAAAAGATACAAGAGAATGAGGCAGCCTGTGCAGCCATTGCTTATCTTTTGTCTGTAGGTATTCAGGAAAGTTTTATGGAGATTCAAATGCTCCTGTCGTTGAAAAGGGGAGCCACCAGGTGTGTTCTCATATCTTGGGATGTTGTTAGCGTCTCTCCCCTATGAGTATCACGAGTATCTTCTACTGTTATGCTCTAAAATATGGGCCTTCTTCAGTCCCACGGAGTGCAATGTCAGACTCCACACAGACTCCACACAGTGGTGTGGTTTAATTACACTCAGTATTTCTTTAATTAGGACCAAATCCTGATGTCCATACTTAGCAAAATTTCACTGCTTGTAGGTGAGAAGTCAATGAGACTTTTTATTTGTTTTAAATTCTTATTTAAAAACCCTTTGAAACTAACAAATGCTGGAAGCTTTAGAGAAACATTGTATTTTTGAAGCCACTTAAGAAATGAACTTCAGTTAGAAATGAGGGGTACTTATTTCCAGTAGTTGAGGAATCTTGCTTGAATTACTCGTCTTGAACTATTCCAATCTAGTTTAACCCTGCTTATTCATTGTATGTTTTTTGCTGTAAGAAAACTGACTTATTGGTTATGTGAATGATGCAAAGAAGAAAATAGGTTTTATAAAACAAATGTTTTTCCATGCTTTTATTTCAATTGCATTTGATTTGGTTATGTTTTGTTTTAATACTGCCATTTTAATAGACGCTCTCAGCAGCTGATGCTGGAACTTAGTCTGTTTTCTTTTGCAGTCAGATGTTGACAATGACCTGGTTGGAGATTCATGCGATACCAATCAGGACAGGTATGGTGTGTCATGGCTCATAACAACAGCAGGGAAGTGGAAGAGGCTAGTCTTGAGCTGAAGCATGCTACTGGTTCCTGGAGAGCTGTAATCTCTCACATTAGGCTGGGTTTAATTACTACCTCCTCAAAGGGCTGTCATTTCAAAAACAATGTTGTGATTTATAAGCCTTTTTGGTTCACTTCCCTGTAGCAGTACAGTAACAGAGCCCTTCACCTCTAGCCCCATGTTCACACATACTTCCTGTGAGTTCCTGTGAAAATGACATTCGGAGTAGTTCTCTGGCTGTAAAACCCAGAGCACTGCTCAGATCTTCTTAGTGAGGGAAAGTGCTCTTTTTTGCTTTTCTTTTTTTTTTAATTCCTCTCTCACTTTTTTTGCATTAGCAGAAATTTCACAGTTAAGAGGTATGTGTTTTTCCATAAGAGCACAGTGTTTCAGAATTTTATTAGCACAAACAAAACCTTTCCAAATACATTCCCTTGCTTTATCACAGCAGCATGGCAAGGCTCCTCTGTGGCCTTCACATGCTCTGAATGTTTAGGGGAGCATGTCCTATGACAAAGTGCCTAATGCCTGGCTGGAAGCAGGTTCTGCACAACCAGCTTTGGGGACGGCAAGTCCTCCCCCCTGCTCCTCACTTGAAGCGAGAGGAAAGGGAAGTGATAAATCCTGTACTGACGCAGTTGCACGATCTCACCCTGTGGTTAAGATGTACTTAACCATTGAAATGGAGAAACCCCATAACTTCCCAAACCCTTCCCTATAGTAAGTGTCCCCATTTCTGGATACTCTTCATGTAACCAGCTGATGGAACCATGGGTTGTGGTGGTGCTTGGAAGCTGCAGACTTTCTCCTTTCCTCCTTATTGCATGGCTCCCTGGGGGAAAGTATTGTAACAAAACTCAGTATGCAGGAGGTTGAAAGTTGTACTTATTTTTAAACAAGTCTGATTTCCAGTGCTCATGCAGATTCTTGCATAGATTTCATTCACACTCACTCATGCATTCATGATCATCAAGATGCTTGTGGGCAACACGGACAACAGGGACGCCAGCTGTTGACCTCTTGCTGTGTCTCCTGGGTGCCTTTTGATTGCTGACACTGCACTTGCAGGATGCGCCTTACATGCTTGTTGGGAGTGGATGTCATTTGGGATGCTCAGCTGTGGTATCTTTTCCCACTCCTTATAAGGCTTCCTTTTATTTTCCTTATCTGGGTAACCTAGCCTTCATCTTCTGCCACCTTATTGTACGGCCTGTTTATTCCTTGTCTCTTTGCTGTTCAACCACCTAAAAGATACCATGACACAGTGCCCCCCTCATCTGTTTTGCAGCTCTGGGGGTGCCTCTGGTGCACATCCTGTTCAGGTACTGGTGCTCTCCCCCATGCAGAGGCAGAAGCTGATGCTGGCCTGCTGTTTCTTTTTCTCTGCTCACAGTGATGGCGATGGGCACCAGGACAGCACAGACAACTGCCCTACTGTCATTAACAGCTCCCAGCTAGACACAGATAAGGATGGACTGGGTGATGAGTGTGATGAGGATGATGATAATGATGGCATTCCTGACCTCTTGCCACCAGGCCCTGACAACTGCAGGCTGGTCCCCAACCCAGGGCAGGAAGATGATAATGGTAAGTTGGGCCTTCAGGAGCTGTTTTGCTGCTTATGCACCATGTCCTTCACCAACACACAAGCACACCGGGACCCGGCACAGTTGCCACATGGGCATACACTCTCCGCACACCACTGTGTCCCAGGAGGGACCCCAGCATGCAGGCGCCCTCTGGCCAAGGCAGAGCTCCTTGAGCTTTGTCCCCAGGCATTGTGGCCATCAGGTCTGAGACTGCGCCTGCTCGTTGGACACCCTGATCCAATGACTAGGCCGGGTGTGGCTACCTGCTGCACTATAAATCTGCTGTCACTTCTCTGATGCATTCAGGTGATGGAGTTGGAGATGTCTGCGAGTCTGATTTTGACCAGGATACAGTAATTGATCGGATTGACGTCTGCCCTGAGAATGCAGAGATCACCTTGACAGACTTCAGGGCCTATCAGACAGTAGTGCTGGATCCAGAGGGAGATGCACAGATTGATCCCAACTGGGTGGTTCTGAACCAGGTAAAAATACATCTGGTCTTTCTTACCTGTCTGAGAAAGATCGTTTGAAAAGCACAGTAAAACTGTCTCTGTAATTGCTGGACCTTTGGTAAACGAGTAAAAGGTGGAAGCTGCTAGTTGGTTGACTGTTTTACAGGTGTTATAATGAAAAAACTTTCCTTCAGTGCATGACAGCTTGAAGCTTGGTGCTGCTAATGAACTAAAATAACTACAGGCTGATTGACTTGTTCTGGGTGGATTTCGCTGCTGCCAAGAAGGCAAACATGAGACTTTTGTGTCACCCTACTGAAATAGCAAAGTTTCATCAGTCCTTTCTATTGTTTGAAAGTCTGACCTGCTGTATAGCAGAGCATTTACTCCTAGATGGAGTCCAATAAATGTTATTTACACTTAACATATTTTAGTCTTCAGGAGGCGAATGTGTTCAGAGTCACAAGGAATGGGCATTTCACTCCCCCATTGCCCAAATCTCTGGCAAGCCAGCTGAAAAGTGTAAACCTTCCTTAGCCCAATCAGTTTAATCCTGAACTCCATGATCAAATTCTGTTTTTGAGCTAGGCCTTGCAAAAGCCCTCTTCCCCCATTTGTTTTTTCAGTTCCATCTCCAATTCTGTCCAGGTTCAGTGATTTCAGAAGAGCTGGGAGAGGGAGGGAAAGTACCAGAATACCAGTAAGTCTCGTTCTGCAGTGCGAAAAAAAAAATCGTTCCTGCACACAAGCAGCTGAAACAATAGGATTTTATTAGAGCTCTCATTTTAATTCAAAGCTAAAAGTGTTACAGACATGTTATGAGCAAAAGGAGGAGATGGATGGAGGGGGTGCTAGCAGAAGGCCAAAAGAGGCTGCCACGCTTAGCCAACCCAACTCGTCATGCAACTAACCACCCTGAATTTAATCTTACAGGGCATGGAAATTGTGCAGACTATGAACAGTGATCCTGGCCTTGCTGTTGGTATGTGCCCTCTTCTGAGATTCAGTTTTTACAGCAGAAAATCTTTTGGCATACAACAACTTTTTCTACAGACTTGGTTTTAACCTGTGTGTTGTCTTAGGTTACACAGCTTTTAACGGTGTTGACTTTGAGGGCACTTTTCATGTGAACACGGTGACAGATGACGACTACGCTGGTTTTATTTTTGGCTATCAAGACAGCTCTAGCTTTTACGTGGTAATGTGGAAACAGACTGAACAGACGTACTGGCAAGCGACTCCCTTCAGAGCTGTTGCAGAGCCCGGCATTCAGCTAAAGGTACCAGTCTTGCCTCCTAGCTGGGGACATAGTGGTCACCACAGCCCGGCAATGCTGCCCTGCCAGCTGACTCCCATGGGCTAAGCCATCATGCTGTGTGTGTCCACTCTAACCTTGGTCGAGCCATCATGCCGTGTGTCAGCAGTGCTGCCTGACTGCTGTTCTCTCCCTGCAGTGGGTATCAAAACTGCCACTCAGCCCTGTTAATAAAACCATTTTTTAAGGAAGTTCATTCCCAGGCTTGCCCCTGCTCATCAGCTGAAGCATTTAGTCTCTGCGCTGATTGTGCTCTGACTGTCATTGGTCAAATTGCCTGCTTCTCTTTAGTCCCAGGTACTCCATTATTTTTCTATACAAGCAGTGGCTGCAGTTATAAAAGAAGATATGGGCTTGTGGGCAGGAGTTCTGCTTCTGCAGACCTCCCCACTACAAAAGGCTTAGAGCTCCTGAAGACAACATTTCTCTGTGGTCAGCACTGGAAAATTGTATTTCTGCAGGCTGTGAAATCAAAAACAGGCCCTGGTGAGCACCTCCGCAACTCCCTCTGGCACACAGGGGACACCACTGATCAGGTCAGACTGCTGTGGAAGGACCCCCGAAATGTAGGGTGGAAAGACAAAGTCTCCTACCGCTGGTTCTTGCAGCACAGACCCCAGATTGGATATATCAGGTAAGAGAGGAAAGGACAGATGCATGTCTACCTGAACTGTTGTTTCTCAACATTTGATTTAAGGGATGATCTGATAATCTACAATATATCTGTGCTTTGCAGTTTTGAAGCATTAAAACAGGTTAGAATTATGAAATTCCACCTGCAATTCTTTTCCTAGGAAAGACAATTGCAAGCTAAGCCTGTTTTGTAACTGATATTTTCTGCCATGTGTGTTGTAACTGCCCTACACTAATAAGCCATTTCATGTCTTTAATACCTTGTTTTCCAAGCTACTACTGGCCACTGACCTGAAAAATGATGCATTTCAAAATTTCGTAATTTTGATCTTTTGGTTGGAATTGAAGCAGTTCATTTGCCTGTTCTGTGATAACAAATAGTCAGAGTTGTCCACTTAATGGCTGTGATCCAGGATTAGTAAATTATCATGATGTGACAGATTGGAGATTGCATAGCATGTATTCAGAAAGTTTATTTGTTGATGTTCTGTAACTATAGAACTATAACTATAGCTGCATGCTATCTAGTCTTATTTTGTTATTTGAAAAAAGTAAGTTATTTAAAAACTTGTTAGAAGCCACAAAAAACAAAACAAAAAAAAGTGACACCGTTCAGAAGGAAGGGTTTGCTTCTGCAAAAAAAAATGCAAAAAACAAACTGCTCCAGCATCATCAGCTCAGGTTTTGCAACCTTGTAATAGCATAAACACAGGGAGGTCAGTTGTTCTTCAAGAAATCACCACCCTGCAGCTGAGATGCAGTGACATGGTGGTATAATAATTCCACTTTTCTGGTACAGTGCACCACCGTCAGCGGCAATTGGAGTGAGCATGTTTCACTTTATGCTAGAATGGATGAAGAACATTTGTACTGTCAATTAGTGTCCTAGCCACTGGGCAGTTGTTTAATAGATTTTGGGTTTTGCTTTAGACCAAGCTGTTTGTGAGCTGCTTCACAAGCAATCATCTGCCTGTGGTTGCAGTCTGTCTAGCCAGCCTAATTAACACCCCTTGCAACTGAGGAAGGGGGCAATGTCAGTGTCACAAAATCCTTTGAACGAAATGCAGTCAGGCTTGAAGTGAGACTGTGCCTGCACTCTGTCCACATCTCACTGTGGTCCATTTAGGCTGCATGCCACAGACCATAATGTGTCTCACAGAGCTTTTCCAAGGCTACAAGGAAACCTTGGAAAAAGGTGCTTGAGCCAGCCTCTCCCATGGAAGTTTGGAAGACAACAAGCTCAATTCATTGTACAGATACTTCTGAACTGCCTCAGCAAATCAGGAAATAAACTCAGGAACATAACAGGAATTTTTTTTTTCATATTTTATGAAAAGACATAAGAACTTTCTTGCCCTTCACCACCCAGTATTTTCTTGCATGTGAGACTGGCTTCTAACACAGTGGTGTCCTCACCCAAACCGGGCCCTCCAGGCTCATCATCCAGTAAGTTGTTTACCCGGTACCCCAGTGGCTGAGGCCTTGGTGTAGCCAGCACTGTGATAGCTCAGCTGGTTCCAGTGTGGTCCTGCTCAAGCTCCAAGTACAGGGCACATGCTGGAAATCTGGCAGGGCGCAGCTATTCCAAGAGTTATATGGGAATTTGCTGACAGTTTTTGTAACAAGAAAGTGCCAGATCATCAAAACTGTTCCTGGAATTAATCATTTTCACATTTTTAAAGAAATCTGACAGTCAAGAAGGCAGCTTTAAGATTCCAAATACTTTGTTTGAAACTTTGCCTATTTAAAAAAAAAAAAAATAGTTTAGCTTCAAACTGCGTGAAACAGAATCCATCTGGCCTTCTTCAGCTGACCTAACTTGATTCTCCCTTTCTCCTATAGTTGTCAACTGTGGACTGACACTGGACTGAGAGCAGGATAAAACATTCTTTTTTGGCTTTTGTTGGATGTGTAAAAAACAACAACCACCAAAACAGAAAAACCTGCTCCCTGCTGAGTTCTTTCCTGAGCGTAGCTTTTCTCCAGTTCCCAGCCTACAAATGAACTATCTTAACTCTTTTTTCTCCCCTATGCTAGCTACAGGCAGGAAAGCATGTCCAAGGCTAGAATCAACATGGATAAATGAAATTACTTTTATATACACTGCAGCCTTAGAAAAGATCTAACACAGATTCTGTTTGCTTACATTAAGGGCAAGATTTTACGAAGGCTCTGACCTAGTGGCAGACTCTGGTGTAACTATAGACACCACTATGCGTGGAGGACGGCTTGGAGTTTTCTGCTTCTCTCAGGAAAACATTATCTGGTCCAACCTGAAATATCGCTGTAATGGTAATGTTTCTCTTTTTTGCTAACAACCAGCAAGTGACCACAAAGAAATGCTAGTGTGGCTTTTGGATTAAGCTATCTTGCATCTTTTCATTTTCATTTACAAGTTTTTCACAGCTGTGAAATGCCTCCCCTCACACGAGCAACACACTGCAGCCCAGCCAGATGGGAGCTAACACCCCACATCTGCTCCTCCCAGAGCAGTCACTCTGCTGCAGAGATTGTGCCAGCTAAGTAGTACGGCTGTCATCATAGAATTAAAGTGTTATTTAAAACCAACCAACCATGAGGGTTGTACACGCACAATATACTGAGGTCATTACATATGTAGGATGCCTCAGTCTCTGAATACAATTTAAAGCAAATCTGGAGATCAGTGGGATCAGTCAGCAGGCACCAGTGTCACTTGTGTACATGCTGGTTGGTCCTGTCTGTGGCTGGACAAGATCATAAGATGCCCTTCCTCCCAGGGAGGAATTTTTCTTACTCTGTGGGAGCATGCTGGCTCTCTCCACTTAGGGTAAGATCCTCACAGTGTTGCCCTGATCTCCCACTATGTCAAAAAAATCAAACCTTGGTCACTCACACAGAAGCTGACCACATCAGGCTACTTCTGCCTGGTCAGCAGTTCAGCTAGCTTCAAGTAGAGGTGGAGGGGCTGCCCCCTCCTCCCAGCATCAACCCCTGCCTGACCAAGGCAGCCATAGGAAAATAAGTCACCAGCCAAGTTGGCGTAGTTTCTTTGCTTTCTGTGGATCCAGGAAGCCCAGCCTGGATCTGCAATGGACACAACTGCTGTGCAGACAGGCCCCGGCTCTGCAACTTCTTCTAGTGCTGGACCTTGATTCTATAGCACCTGGTACTCCTAGGCTGGTGCTTGTGGGTGATAGTTAAACAGGGGAACTTCTAGACAGACAGTGGTACTTACAATTAGAGATTAGTTGATAAGAGTCTCAAACAGTATGTGGTTTCCCAGAAAGCACATTTCAAAGCTGCCACTGAAGTCGCAGATACTTTTCCTGGCAGTGAGCAGGCAGTGGCTTTGCTGCAGGCGCCACAGTGATTCAATGAAACCCACTCAGGGAAGTCTCTGGAGTTCCCAAGCAACCCTGCTTTCATTTTTTTAGGTAAGTTACTATATTTGCAGAAAAAGCTTACAAAGAATTCTCAAGCCTCAAAAAAGAAGCTATCAAACCAACAGTTGAAAAAAGCAGAGGACTTGCCACTTTTTTCCTAAATATTGTGTGTTTATATAGTTAGTTCCTTTTTTGAGTTTAGAGTCTTGCCCTGCATCAGGGTAGAAATAATCAGATCAAAATTGATGTCAGATAGATCAGCTTCTTTGCTGTGACTCCATACTTGGCTGCTGTTTTAGCTCTGTGGCACTCCAGGTGACATATTCTAGCATCTGGCAAAGGGACACTGCAAACTCAGTGTCAGCCAGAATTACACTTACTCTTACAACAGTGACCCATTGCCAGCTTCCTTTGCCAGTTTTGAAGTTTTTCTACAATTTGCTACTAGTCTTTGGAATAATGTTTCTGTCTCCTCTTCTGGCATGAAATGCCATCACAGGGAAGTTGAACTGGGATACTTGAGAAATAGAGAAGCTCGTGCTATGAGCGTGTCTGGGGTGCACAGCAAGACATCCATTTTTTCCACCTTTCTGGTCAGCATTTATTAGCACAAATACAAGAGTGGAAGCCACAAAGTTTTTGGGTGGAAATAAAAATAATCTGAAGATTGGTACTACTCCAGTGTGGTCTGGCATTGTAGCACACACTGTCTTGCTAGGCTCTCCGTGCTTTTCAGTGGCATACGCTAAAACTGAAAACAGTCACAGTTCGTTTTTAATGTGTAAACAAAAGAGAAGGCATGCTACCTAAAAAGAAGCAGTTGGATAATTCTTTAGTATAAGTGCTCCTTGATTTTGTCAGAAGAGACTAAAGTTTTCCATATTTTCCTGTTTTCAGACACCATCCCAGAGGACTTTCAAGAATTTCAAGCTCAGCAATTTGGCGTTGGGGATATTTAAGAAGTAAAGGCAAAGTAACATTGCTATTGCAAACAATAAAACAATATATTTTAAATCCTTATATGATTGTTGTAAGAGTGCACACCACAGCTTGTTCTCATTGCTGTAACTATGTCAGACTTTTTTGTATAAAAGTGAAAATAAAAAGGAGACAAAATATTCTGGAGCTTCGGTTGTTTTCGAATTTGCCCTAAAATCTAGGGAGTGACATGTAATGTAATGATGCTTAAAACATTCTCAGGAATAGTTTGAATCTGTTGCCATTTTGGGTTCAGCATTAAACAGGCTCGTGAAGAAAAGGCAATTTTGTCTCTGGACACATCAGAAACAAGAGTTTGTGTCCAGTCTGAAGTGAATGTTAGAAGAGATGGGTGCTGCCAAAGTTGAATGCTTCTCAGTATCTTTTCCAGTCCTGCTTACACACTACTTGGAAGATATTTTATCTCCTTCAGAGTAGCTTAACTCCTTTGGAGACTTAGTTATCTTTGGCGTACTTCATCTTAGAACTCCATTAGACCTCCCCATCCTCCCACCCTCAGAAAATTAGGAATACACTATCACATCTAGTAAAAACTAAACAGCTGACTGCAGGAAGTTGCAGTCAGATCTTCCACAGTGCTTGACTTGCATGAGACTTTAATAAAAAAATGTGAAGATAAATGCATTCTCCATAGAGAGAAAGTGATCCTAACTCATACACATGAAGCGAGACCTCTCTCTATTTTTCAACAATCTTGGGAACCTGGAGAGGTCCCAGTTGACTGGAAGCTGGCAAATTCTGTCCCAGTCTTCAAGAAGGGCAAGAAAGAAGACCCTGGTAATTACAGGCCTGTCAATCTCACTTCAGTGCCAGGTAAAATTATGGAGAAAATTACTCTGGGAGTTACTGAAAAACACCTGAAGGACAGGGCAGTCATTGGTCAGAGCCAATGTGAGTTCATGAGGGGAAGGACCTGTTTAACAAACTTAATTTCCTTTTATGACAAGGTCACCCATATAGCTGACCAAGGGAAGCCTGTAAATATAATTTTTTTATATTTCAGTAAAACCTTTGAGACTGTTAATCACAGCATCCTTCTGGAGAAAATGTCCAGCATACAGCTAGTTAAAAACTTAATATGATGGATGAAAAATTGGCTGATGGGTCAAGCTTAAAGGGTTACAGTAAATGGGGTTACATCA
>VXAL01013342.1:1221-48496 GCA_013399475.1 Chauna torquata | reverse complement strand
GGAGCTGTGACAGGGGAGGGTCAGGCTGGGTGTTAGGAAAAGGTTCTTCACCGAGAGGGTGCTCGGGCACTGGAACAGGCTCCCCAGGGCAGCGGTCACGGCACCGAGCCTGCTTGAGTTCAAGAAGCATTTGGACAACGCTCTCAGACACAGGGTCTGATTTTTGGGAGGTCCTGTGTGGAGCCAGGAGTTGGACTTGATGATTCTTGTGGGTCCCTTCCAACTCAGGATGTTCTATGATTATATATAATTCAATGGGTAATAAGGTTGGACACCATGTGCATTTCTGCTACATCCTTCTTCAAAATGGAGCTAGGAAAGGAAGGGAGGACAAGCGCCAAGGACAGCTGAAGAGAAGGATGTTGCAGGCTACAGAAAAATTACTTTTCAAAAGGACAAGAGTAAACAGTACTTCAGCCTGGGGAGAAATTAAAACAAAACAAAACAAAAACAAAAACAAACAAACAAAAAAGAAGGAAACGGGGAATATGGTGAGAGTTTTAAAAATCGCAAGTGGCCCTGAGAAGATGAACAGCCACAGCTGTTTCCCAGCACAAGAATGCAGTGGGAAATACTGAGTTAAACTATCAGGTTAGAGTATCAGAACAAGGAGGTTCCTGTTCTCACTATGATGAAAATACCCTTAAGGTTTATGATGCTATAAAGGCTTGAGCTATGGGAAGTGCATTCACTGCAGGCTTGTCCACCATTGCCAGGGCTCGTGGGAGCAGTGTGGCCCTGGGGCATCCCGTGAGGGCACCTGGAGTCCCCCAGCAAAGTATGGTGGCAGCAGCGCTCTGCTGGCACAGCCTCAGGGCGCACTGGCATGGTGCCTGCTCTTGAGAGGTCCTCCAGTTTCAGCCCTGCTTCCCCCTTGGCTTCACCAAACTCAGCTTCACGCACCAGGTTTTCAAGAGAGGGTTGGAAGGCTCTTTCCTCCGGAGCAACACAGAGGGTAGTGATGTGGTTCTTGTCAAATTAAGTTTAAAAGGTGAGAGAAAAACATTCTCTTCTACTTGTACATAGGCTGTAACTGCAGTAACATTCACTTATGAACAACAGCACAGACCATAACAAGAATTTGTATCTTCCCTAGTGTGCATTTGCATTTTCCTTGATGGAGCACTTTCTCCAGGCAGGAATCCTGTCTGAACGGTTTGGGGGTAACATGGGCAGAAGCAGTCGAGGTACCTTGGGCCATGGGATGCTGGAAGATGATGTTCAGGCTCCGGTGCTGTCAAAGGTAACTGCACAAAGCTGCGTGTTGCAGCTGTGAGTTTCCAACCTCCCCAGGCAGAAAACACGTTGCCTTGCTCAACTGCTAGCCACAAAAGCCAGTCAGAGCTCTGACAGACAGATGTTTTCCTTTTAGGGACCTTGCAATGAGATGCCAGAGCTCAAAAGTCTGCTGTGTTGATGCAGCAACTGCTGAGTAGCCCGCAAATTCAAGAACTGCTGAATCCGGTTCTTGCAGACAAGGATTTGCTGCAAGGTCGTACTCGGGGCTTGGGAAACCCTCCTGCCCATTGCGTGTCCATCAGGTCCTGCACTCCCTCTGTATAGTCCCTGTGTACAAGCATTTAAACAACACTTCTTTCCGGACTATTGTGCAATGCAGACAGAACTTCATGTGTGGCCTTTGGCAAGCAAAGACGTTGCAATCCCACATCTTCAAATCTGAGCACATAGATCTTCCTTACCCCACCGCCTGTGCAGTCAGGCTGCTGTAAGTCAGAGCAGCAGCTGCAAGTGCTTTGGAGTTTAGAGTCCTTGGGCTCCTGTGCACCAGTCTCACATCTCATCAAAGGTTAACTCTTTCCCGAGGGCTATGGCCACACAAGCATGCTTCAGACACCGCCATTCCCTGAAGCTCATGTCCTGATGGGAAATACCCAAAGACAACAACATCCCATCAAGCCCCTGCAGGCTGGTGTGTGCAAAGTGGCTTAGCGGAGGCTGTCGGCTCTCAGGGCCAGGCCCAATGCAGGAACCACAGCCTCCGTCCTGTGCCTCACTCACCACATGTAGTCTCCAGCGAGGCCCCAGAGCTGCAGGGAGAACAGCAGCCACCACTCAACACTGGTGAACCCCCTGGTTCTTATGGGGGACTTTAACTACCCCAGTATCTGCTGGGAAGACAACACAGCTAGGAACAAACAGTCCAGAAAGTTCCTGCAGAACATTGCAGATAACTTGCTGATGCGTGTGGTAGATGAGCCAAAAAGGAGAGGGGTGCTGCTGGACCTGGTACTAACAAACTGGAAATGTGAAGGTTGGGGGCAGTCTCAGCTGCAGTGACCATGAGATGTTGGAGTTCACGGTCCTGCGAGGAGGAAGCCAGGCAAGAAGTAGCATTGCAACCCTGGATTTCAAGAGAACTAGCTTTGACCTCTTCAGGGACCTAATTGGAGGAATCCCCTGGGCCAGGGCCCTAGAGGGAAAGGGGGTCCAGGAGGGTTGGCAAGTATTCAAGCACCAATTCCTCCAAGCTCAGGATCGGTGCATCCCTACGAGGAAGAAGTTGAGCAAGGGGGACAGGAGACCTGCATGGATGGGCAAGGAGCTCTTGAGAAAACTTTTAAACAGAAAAAGAAAGCATACATAACATGGAAGGAGGGTCAGACCACTTGGGACAAATACAGGAACATTTTCAGAGAATGCAGGGATGCAATGAGGAAGGCCAAGGCCTGGCTGGAATTAAATTTAGCAAGAGATGTCAGGGACAACAAGAAGGGCTTCTTCAAATACATCAAGAGAAAAAGGAAAACTAGGGAAAATGTGGGAGCGCTGCTAAATGGGGTGGGTGCCTTGGTGATGGAGGATACAGAGAAGGCAGAGTTACTAAATGCCTTCTTTGCTTCAGTCTCCACTGCTAAGGCTAGTCCCCACGAACTACAGAGCCCGGAGACAAGAGAGAAAATCTGGAGAGAGGAAGATTTTTCCCCTGGTTGAAGAGAATCAGGTTAGAGGTCATTTAGGCAAGCTAGACACCCACAAACCTATGGGCCCCAATGGGATTCACCTGAGGGTGCTGAGGGAACTGGTGGGCGTTATTCCTAAACACTCTCTATCATCTTCGAAAGGTCTTGGAGAACAGGAGTGGTGCTGGAGGACTGGAAGAAAGCCAACGCCACTCCAGTCTTCAAAAAGGGCAAGAAGGAGGACCCAGGAAACTACAGGCCAGTCAGCCTCACCTCCATCCCTGGAAAGGTGATAGAGCAGCTCATCCTGGAGGCCATCTCTAAGCATGTGGAGGAAAAGAAGGTAATCAGGAGTAGTCATCATGGATTCACTAAGGGGAAGTCATGTTTAACCAACCTGACAGCCTTCTATGATGAGATGACTGGCTGAATGGATGAGGGGAGAGCAGTGGATGTTGTCTACCTTGACTTCAGCAAGGCTTTCGACACTGTCTCCCATAACATCCTCCTAGGCAAGCTCCGGAAGTGCGGGTTACATGACTGGAGAGTGGGGTGGATCAAGAACTGGCTGGATGGCAGAGCTCAGAGGGTTGTTGTTAACGGTTGGAGGCCTGTGGCTAGTGGTATCCCCCAGGGGTCAGTACTGGGTCCAGTGCTATTTAACTTACTCATCAATGACCTGGATGAAGGCACAGAGCGCACCCTCAGCAAGTTTGCAGATGATACAAAGCTTGGTGGAGTGGCCAACAGACCAGAAGGCTGTGCTGCCTGCCATTCAGAGGGACCTAGATGGGCTGGAGAGTTGGATGGAGAGGAACCTCATGAGGCCCAGCAAAGGCAAGCACAGGGTCCTGCACCTGGGGAGGAATAACCCCAGGCACCAGTATCAGTTGGGGGCTGACACGCTGCAAAGCAGCTCTGCAGAGAAGGACCTGGGGAGTCCTGGTAGACAAGAAGTTAACCATGAGCTAGCAATGTGCCCTTGTGGCCAAGAAGGCCAATGGGATCCTGGCCTCCATTAGGAGGAATATGGACAGCAGGTCGATAGAGGTGATGCTCCCCCTCTATTCAGCTCTGGTGAGGCCACACCTGGAGTACTGTGTGCAGCGCTGGGCTCCCTGGTACAAGAGGGATGTGCAACTTCTAGATCGGGTCCAGCAGAGAGCTACGAAGATGATTGAGGGATTGGAGCATCTATCTTGTGAGGAAAGACTAAGCGAGCCGGGCCTGTTTAGCCTAGAGAAGAGAAGACTGAGAGGGGATCTTATCAACTTGTACAAATACCTGAGGGGACAGTGTAAAGAGGATGGGGCCAGCAATAGGACAAGGGGTAACAGGTACAAATTGAAACACAGGAAGTTCCATCTCCATATGAGGAAGAACTTCTTTACTGTGAGGGTGACAGAGCACCGGAACAGGCTGCCCACAGAGGCTGTGGAGTCTCCTTCTTTGGAGATATTCAAAACCCGCCTGGATGCGATCCTGTGCAATGTGCTCTGGGTGACCCTGCTTGAGCAGGGTGGTTGGACTGGAGGTCCCTTCCAACCTCAGCCATTCTGTGATTCTGTGACACGCCAGTCAGCGCTTCCTCATAAGCACAAGGAACCTGTGTCCTGGCGTGGGCCACATCAGCTCTATCGCATGTGTGCAACCAGCATCGTACAACGTGTATAGAGAAGCCATGTCATATTCCATAAGCCTCTTTTTTTTTTTTTTTTTTGGTTAAACAATATCTAAATGTAGTGGACAAAAAAAGATCAACCAATTTACTTTTGCTGGCTCAGTAGCTGCTTATTTCACATATTTATATATTTAAAAAATTTCTCTAGAGTTGACTTATCATCTTTTACATATCACAGCAATTCATTTCAAATGTAAGAAAAACTTTATTGGTCCATTAAACGTTAAACCTATAACAATACATTCACTCAGTATACAAAAGGAAGTGTCCATAAAAACTATTAACATGCTTTAAAAAGGCAAAGCTATTTTACAATTAAGTTCTTAGAATTCTGAAGTCTTTACCAATCCTTAGAAGTCAAAGTGTTACAGTTACTACAGTTCACAACACTCACAACGAATGTTAAATAAACTAGCAAACCTCCACTTCACTGGGCTATAGATTAATAAAACAAAACCACACACACACACCAAAAAGTTCCCTTGAGATATTAAGAACCTTGAAAAGGACTAATTAAAAACCCCTCACCATCAAGAAAAAGTGTTTTACATTTTGCCTACTTTGCATCCAGTTTTCAAACATGGCATACACGAGACTAAACACCACTCATTTCTGGTAAATAAAAAGCACACAATGAACCATATGTTCCTCGTAAATATTTTTCAGCTTATATATGACAAGTTGAAAAACTTTCTCTGAACATCAATTTTCCTCACTTTAAGTCCGCATGGATGTCCAACGACACCTAAGCACCTAGACATGTATCAGTAAGAGGAAAAATAAAGCTAAGGTATGAGTAATGGCACACTATTTTCCTATAGCTTTCCAAAATTTTCCTTGGCTTCAGACTGAGACTTCTTTGGCAAAAACACAGCCCCAGTGCTGCACCCCACAACTCTGACTAACACAAGCCCTGGCAGCTTTAGGCTGCTGGAGCGATGTCAAAGCTGACAACTGCAGCTCTTCAGAAGTTTGTGTAAATGGCTGTACGCTACAGTGGTGCGAGCTATTGGAGATCCGCAAACAGGGGGAAGCCAATGTGGTTTATATTTGAAATAAATCTGAAATTAAAAAAAAAAAAAGTATTATTGAACAGATGTGGAATGATTCTAAACCAGGGTTGGGAAAAACAAAGCAAAACGATTTGTGGCCTGAAATGTAGAGTTTCTTCTGGCATTAGAAAGCGACCATCACGACCTGATAGCCTCCTGACCCAAAGTCCAAAGCTGTGACTCCAGGCACCGTGCTGTGCATCTCCATCCCCCTCCAGGGGCACTTGTGCATTCTGCCTGTGGGATGTTGAAAATGCAGACACACCGGTTCCCAAGCTACGTATCCTGTTAAGAGTACAAAAAGCCAAAGCTTTCTAAGCACGTGACCCCTGGCATTCCCTTGTACAGACATATGAAACACTGGGTTCAAAGTGCTGTTTACAAAACTGAAAACAAAGTAAAGTTTCACTGCACTGATTATGTCTTTTCCTCCCACAAGAACTTGCAGGCCACTTCAGGAAAACAAAGACACATTTTTCACACAGGAAAGCTGATCCATACATGAAACTACGATCCTCGACTTTGCTTCAACACTGCAGGTTGTCCTCTAACAGAAGGGCAAGAATCAATAAGACCTAGCACAGAGGTCTGTTAGTTTCTAGCACCGACAACATCCTAGCTGGTACGCAGCAGAACAGGAATTAAGTAGGTTTACAGCACCTTCAAAAGACAAACTCAAGATAAAAAAAGGTGAATAAAATGAGGGGATACAGCCTGCATGGAAAAGACACTGCTTCTAAAGCCCTGAAGAAAAGATAAGAACTAAATTTTAGCTGCAGATAATCTCGCTCATTTAGCTACATATGTACAGTCTTGCAGTATTTTGCTTTACTGACTCATTTAGGAGAAAACCGTAATAGTTCATAGCATAAATTCTTTATAGCATATTTTAAAACCAGTCAGTGGATTATTTTGTTACCAATTTGTTCAGAGATCCCAATGACACTGCAGGCTGCTAGCCAAAGTTAAAGCAGCAGTTATCTCGAGTTCCCAAATTTTCCTGACGCATTGGTCAACTAGAGAATTGTTAGAAACCAGCTTTTCTTTTTTTTTTTTTTCTCTCCAAGTGCAATGGTTGCTTGATTCATAGCAATGCTCTAGCCCAGAAATGGCTGCACTAGTGGCTGGTGAAGCAGTTATAAGTGCATAGCTTACAATATCAAAGCGCCTCAAGATTTGTAAAAAGGTGCTAAAACACAAAATAAATAAATAAATAGACATGCAGTGTTTGAGATTCTGCAAGGGATAAGCCCTCTCTCTGGACTATGCTTACATTAGCAACACTGAATTACCCGTTTCAGACAAAAGTGGCCCAAACCCAGCCAGGATTTATCAAATCAGCTGGGTAAGTACGAGTTTTTTTACCCCCCTGGAAATATTTGAAGCACAAAGCTAGACGTATCAGAAACGCGTAACTCTGATTTGTGATCACAGTGGAGTTCCTTACTTGGCATCCAGCTGCAAGGGCAGCCTGCACGCTGAGGAACGAGGTGGTAAACAGTAAACAAACAAGTCCACCTGCTTTCTGTACGTTCTTCATAAGATTTTGTGGTTTCATTTGTTAGTCCAGCTATTTGGATTCAGAGACTTGCTCTCCGAGTCCATGCCATTGATTTTACCCCAAACATGAACCAGTCATAATTTCAGCTCATGGTTGCCTTCACAAGAAAAAGTAAAATTGTTCCAGTCTCAGGCAGCAGTGCAGCAATGAGGTTCCAAATAACCTTTCTTCTGATGACAAATTTGAAAAAGTGGGAAAATACCAATATGTTATTCCATTTTCCCAGCAGAACTAATTTCTGCCAACACAGACCGCTCCTCCAAGAGTCCCTTAAACGATGAAGTTAGTTCAAATCCAAGTTTCACTAGAGGGAATGTAGTGCAGGACATGTTCTCTAGTCTTCCTGTCTTTAAAACAGCAGCTTCCTCACTTCACACAGTTCAAAAATAGCAGGAGCCAGAAATGCTGCACTGCTGTCTTATGTCTGGGAACAAACCCAAAGTCCAGACGTGGCACAAGGGGTGCATCGGTGCGGGAGAGACACTGCACCGCTAACTGCCTCGAGCAGCGTAACCTGCCCTTTCAGGTATGGGGAGAGAAAGCTCGACTGCTTACAATTTAAGTGTAAGTAATAGCTACTCATTTACTTACAAAATCATCAGACTATCTGTGAGTTTTCCCAGTTCACCTTGCACTGCACTCTAATATCTGACATCAGTCTCACCCCATTGCTTTGTCAAGCACAGATTATGTGGTCTTCCGCATGCACCACAGGTATCACTGCGTCTTGTATGCACCGGTGTAATGCACAAGGCAGCAGCACCAAGTCACAGGCTCAGTTCAGGTTTTCCAGTTCCAGTGCCACCTGAATTACTAGCTCTCATGGCAGTAGGTCTGAAGGCACTTATTAAAAAGATTCTAAAAGCCCATTTGTGTGAACTGTTTGCAATCTATGATTTGGGCATTTGAATCTTAGACCCTAGCCCAGGATTTTTATTAAGTAGTTGCATGTGGGAAGTTCACAGTACAGATTTCACAACAAATGCTAAGGCTGTAATATTTGCCTGGCCAGCAGGAGGCCATGCCTCACTGAGGAACTAGAGGCTTCACACACTGCGGTGCCAGCAATTACAATTCCTTAGAACGGCCTGGAGATCCACAGCTGGATCTGGGGTCTTAGCGTGAACAGACAGGTGTTCAAAATTATTTTCAGGGTCTTGTCCCACAAGGTTTACTCAGAAGCAGACAAGGCAGCATAGTCAGGCACTCCCAAATTCCCACCCTGTTTATACCCATAGACGTTTAAGGTCAATAGCTGGTGGAAGGGAAGGATGAAAGAACAACTCAGCAAGGCAAGTGCTGTGTACAAAGAACGGACTCAGGCCTCTCTGTGGAGCTTCCTCTTACAACCCTGTTTCCTCTGAGTAAAACCTATTTCTCTAAATACAAACTATTAAAAATGAGCACAAGGAGGTGCATAAAGTCTTTATGTAGGCAGATACTACCTACACAGAATAAGAATTTTTGTAAACAAATAAGAACATCTGTTAGCCAAGATATGTATTAAGATCATCCACATTTGTGACTGAGATGCCTTTTATTAGACCCAGAGAACAGTTTCCATTCCCTGACTTACAACTTGCTGTACTGCATGCCTTCTTCTGCAGAGCTCCTTGCCCAGAATGTTCTGTTACAAAAATCATTGCTAGTTTTAATAAAATACACTTCATTTCTCATACTACAACATATGTGACACTAGAAGACAACTCCTACAAGCCTCTGTATGTTAGGGAAGAACACTCACGTTCACCAAGTGAGGGGCAAGTGGCTGGACTATCTCAGTTGTAGCTCACAGTTGTAGTTCTGGATTAAGACTTTTTCAGAATAACTGCTACCAGTTAGGTGAAACAACTGTTACTCATCACTGTACAGCCCATAAGCTCTTATCTTAGAGATGAGACAGACAAATGCTTCCTGACTGTGAATGCATTAACAAAGGCCTTTCTACTACAGAAGGATCTACATGGCTGGACTCCAAACACACACAGGGATATTGATGAACCCCCATGCTAGCAGAGCCCTTGACAAGACCAGAACCACAGAGCATAAGCAAAAGGAATGAAAAAAACCTGCCACCATCTCCACAGCTATTGGTTGCTTTTCTAATTCAACATCAAAGATAAGCTTCAATTGCTTTTTTTCCCCCTAGGTGGAAATAAGGAAGAGCAAGGGGTTCACTTCTGGACAGACTCCTCCTTCCCTCACACTTCATGCCAGAGGTATTTGAGGGTCCTAATTACTGGGGTGGGTAATATAAGTATACAGGACTGCAGACCTGTGGATTTTGCTTGAGGTAAGAGTGCATGGAGTTTGGATCACACCCCTAGCAGGTTCCAAGCAGGACAGAAGCCCTAGGGTACCACAGCAACAAGGCAGCCAAAAATGGCAAAGGAAACAAGAGCAGAACTGAGATTTATTACATTAGGATTACTCACCAGGTGTGCCTTAGCTATCAGTTATTGCAACAGAACAAGTAAGGCATGCAAATATTTTGGCCATCTCATTGGCCTCTATGTTGTGCTTTTGTTTTGCAGAAAGCATTGGGTGAGGATTTAAGGCTCAATCATGTTTCCAATAAACAAACAAACAAAAAACCAACAAAAAAGCCCTGCAAAATTGGTTGATTGCGTTTGTATCCTGTACATTTCACACTGTATGTGTGAAATACACACACGCTGAAAAAGAAGAAAAAACCTCTGCGACTTATTTAACTCATAAGTATTTCCCACTGGACTGTAGATAACGGAAGGGGGTTCAACCTTTTTCAGCACTTAGAGCATCTGACCTATTGTTCTATCACCAAATCATCTGCTTGAAGCAAACAAAAGTGACATAACATGGCTTAATATTGTCAAGTCAGTCATTTGCACTAAGGCAGCTGCTGTCACACTTGTGTTTTCTGGTTTTGTTTTCCTGACTGCTTACCCCATTGCCTGGAATAGGAGTTCTCCAAAAGAAGTTCAGCCTCCAGTAATGAATCAGTTGGCTATCTCCCATTCCAACAGCAAAACTAACATCAACGAAGGAGTATAAAAACATAGCAGTTTGGAAGAATACCTTCCAACCAACACACAGGCAGAAAAGGAAGATGACATACTATTGTCCTTTTTCTGACTATCACTGCATTTTAAATATTATCAAATTTGTAACAGAAACAGAATTGAAGACCCTGGGAGATCTTTAGACACAAGCTGAGACAGCAGTGTAGAAAAGTATCTGAGCACTCCACTTTCAAAATTAACAGCAACTGGCAGCATTCCTGTAATTTGCATTTTCTCAACAGCAAACATTCTGAATAAAGAATGTACCGTATCTTAAATCCCCATACAGCACACACAATTTACAGTTACTAATCAATCTGGCAAAGCAAAATTGATCAAAATTCAGAGTTTAAGAATCTGTGTGTGTAAAACTCCCCTGTTCTGAATTACATAAAATATTCAGATGCCTGTTTAACTTATAATAGGATAAATACTCTGTTATCAATGGTACATTCCTTTCTCAGTCTAGGTATACAATAACTTAATATATACTTCATATTTAAAAAATTTTTAGAAGACGTTTTGGCAGTCGAATTCTTGCATATCCTCTATTTCTACAGAAGTATTTAGGTATGTTTCTGGAAAAAATTATGTGGATACTACTTACAAGAATTATAGGCTGTACAAAACAGCAGTCCAAATCATCATTGCAAAAGACACAGTTAATAAAAGAGTATAAAAAGAAATGCATTTTGCTAGAAGATATCCAACATTCACAGGAAGAAGATACATCTGCACCATATTTTTTTTCTTTTCTTGCCAATGAAGTCAGAGAAAGATTGTCAGTTATTTGAGAAGTTATTCCAGTTTATGCAACAACCATGTTTCCTACACTATACACATCAGTGTTACAAAGTTTTGGATCAGATTCATTCCCTTGTGCAACACTTGTTCATGACAATTAAAAAAGGTTAAAAAAAAGTATTCCATCATTTTAGTCTGACTAAAAAGTTACTATCTGGTATATTATGATAACCGGGGAATAGGTGTTTCCTCATTTTGTATTTTACTTGTAACAGGAAAAATTAAAAAAAAAAGAAAAACACAGAAGGACCTTCTGAGTGTTCACACGGAGAACTGTCTGGTTGGGCAACAGAGTGGAGCAGTAAGAGTCCATAAATACAGAAAGACACAAAACCAACAGGAGACCATCTTAATCCAGAAGATGGACCAGGTTCCAGTGAAGAATTTTTCAATTTGAGCACTTTCATAGCTGTTAAAAAAAACAAACAACAATCAACAATAAATTCGCTGTTCGTATCTCAAATTGTAGTATCCTCTGTTTTTCCAGGTGGGTCACAGACTTCAACTAGATTAACCCAGCCACGAAGCAGAACAGACCTGCTCTTTGTAGAGCAACACCTTGCTCAAAAATACCCCAGGAGAGACTTGCATTCTCTCTTCCAGCTTCTTACTTTAGGAGAGGAGACGCACTAATGGCAGGCATTCCCATTCGGATCTCTCCGCTCAATGTACAGAGACATTAGTTTCTCAGCTTTAAAAGAAATGCACTTACTGGAACCAATGGGTTACTGTCATCATTACATAGAGTGAGGCCAGGAAGAAAACAAAGTGGAAGTAAGCATAGCTGTACACTGTGCCTTTCTTCTCATCATAAATCACCGTCTGGCCTCTCCTTTTTTCAACATGCTCTTCAGCATCAGCTATAAGAGACAGGAAACAAGAAAACTTTTGCAACTTTAATGAGAACTGAAAACAGCAGCTGGCTTCATGAAGAACAGAGCAAAATGTCTACAGTGTGATTCAGCAAAGCATGATACAGAGCAATGCTTGAACATTTTCTTGCCCTCAGGGCATGAGCCTAACCCTTTAGAAAAACAAATGGTAGTGCCACTGAAATGCTGCATTGCATCAGGTTCCTGGCCTACTTGGCTGATTTTTGAGCATTTGGGCCATTTATATTGCTCTACCTGTAGGATATTCTCTCAGCAAGTCCAGGTTGATATCTCCGATTGTACCAGATCTGCAAACAGGGCACTCCCTTCCTGAACTCCCTCCTGAACTGGAGGCCCTGTAGTGCTGCTGAGCCAAAAATCCCACAGTCACACCCATGTGCATGGAAAGAGCAGAGATTACTCTTTGTATGTTGCACTAACAAGGCATCCTTTAAGGAATTATTAACCAGCCTGTTGTTTTAAAACAGTATTGCTAGATCTCTTACTTCCGTCCCTAGTCTAACATTGAGTACTTCAGCTGCTCCAGTTTGACACGCTGCAAAATGAGAGGATGTATTGGGTTTATGTCGTAAAGGTTTGGTAGCAGGGGGGCCACAAGGGTGACCTCTGTGACCAGAGCCCAGGAGCTGCCCCATGTCAGACCAGAGCCAGCTCCAGCCGGCTCCAAAAGGGACCCGCTGCTGGCCAGAGCTGAGCCAGTGAGCGACGCTGGTTGTGCCTCTGGGAGTGCAGAGTTAAGAAAGGGAAAAAACTGCTGCGCAACAGCAGCTGGGAGAGAGGAGTGAGGAACAGCCCTGCAGACACCAAGGTCAGTGCAGAAGGAGGGCAGGAGGTGCTCCAGGCGCCAGAGCTGAAGTTCCCTCACAGCCAGTGGTGAGGCCCATGGTTCAACAGGAGCTCTGGTGGGAGCTGCCACCCGTGGGGGACCCGTGCTGGAGCAGTTTGCTCCTGAAGGACGGACCCCATGGTACGGACCCATGTTGGAGCAGCTCTTGAAGAGCTGCAGCCTGTGGGAAGCCCACGCAGGATCCGTTCGGGAAGGACGGCATCCCGTGGGAGGGACCCCACGCTGGAGCAGGGGCAGAGACTGACCATGAAGGAGCGGTGGAGACGAAGCGATGTGGGCTGACCGCAGCCCCCATTCCCTGTTCCCCTGCACTGCTCAGGGGGAGGAGGTAGAAGAGGGTGGATGGGGGAAGGTGTTTGTAGTTTGCTTTTAGTTTCTCACTGCTCTAGTCTGCTAATGATAGTAATAAGTTATATTAATCTCCCTATGTTGAGTCTGTTTTGCCCAGGACAGTAATTAGTGAGTAACTTCCTTGTCCTTATCTCAACCCCTGAGCCCTTGACCATCGTATTTTCTCCCCCTCCTCCTTTGAGGAGGGGGAATGAGAGAGCAGTTGTGGTGGTGTTCTGTTGCTCAGCTGGGTAGAACCACCACGGAGGATACAAGAAGCTCTCTGTCTTGTGGTTGTGTCCTTAATTCTCTTTGGTTTGGTCTGAAAGCCACTAGCTAGGTAAATTGTGTAGTGAAAATGCAATTACCATCTCCATCAGGCACACAGCAAAAGCAGCAACGAGCTACCTGTGGAATGAACAACAGGAAGGGTAAGGGTCTGTGCAAGAGCAAAGCAGAACAGTTGGTGAAGAAGGCCTTGTTATGTCTAAGTTACAGGCACTAATTCAGAAAAGTCTAGTTTGTATTTCCAACCAGCACAAAACTCAAATTAGGATTTGCCAAGTTGTTCATAACAGCAGTTTCTAAGCTTTGGAAAAACCTACTCAGTAAGAGTTGGAGCATATTAACCATTCTTTAAGAATTACTCTACCCATTTTACATAATTCAAGGTCAAGTACTAGTAGTGTTACAGTGCAAACAATCCATGACAAAATGATGGTAAAGCTACAATGAAGTGGTTGCACACGAATTCAGAGGGGACTTACCTCTTCAGACTTGCATGTAAGTGCTCTTTAAATATATTCTCTACTGAAATGAAGATACTAGGAACTTGCAAAACTCTGCTGCATGGGTTGGGAATCAGAATAACAATCATGTAATCTGAAATGTACTTATCTTTGCAAGAGTTTACTGAAATGGAGCCAGAATGAGTACAAGCAGAAAGCTGTTTTTACTGCTTCATTTATTTTTTAACTGATAGAAAAAGGAAAGCTGAAATTGCTGAAGGGTCAGACACTCCTTTTGAGTGGAAATGTAAACGGAAAAATGGTGCTGACAGTACAATAAGTATATAACTAGGTGCATTTTCTGCACCAGACCACAGTACAAGTCAGTACCTTCTGTATTGTGTCACCAACATTATTTGTTCTGACAAAATTTTACTCAGGGATTTAATTTTGTTGTGGTCTGATAAAGACAATCCACTCCAAAAATCACATAGTAAGCCTTTACAGTTTCCAACAGAAACAAACTACAGCTTTTACCCTACATACCTATGATTACATGTACTTACTGGGTTCATAAATTCATGAAAAGCCAAAAAGCTCATTCATTCTTTTAAGAGACTGTGTGCGAGTTTAAGAAAATTCTTATTCTTTATCTCAATGAATTAACAGGCTCTTTCCACTGTTACGCCAAGCCTCACCTACACTGTTAGCTTGAGCTTCCCTTTGGCTGTATTAAGATTCTGAAGCAAGTCCTGGGTTCCCTCAAACCTTTTAATTAGTTGCGTTTGTCAGAAATTAAGTCCTTGCACATACACTGGTGCTAATAGCAATGCTGGCACACAACTAACTCTTCATCACACTTAACTGTCTTCAGCATGGACACTGAAAGACTTTCTGTATACCACAAGCAACTGCAAAGTTATGTTTATATTAATGGTTGGGAAGACAACAAAGGCCCTTTATCACAGAGAAAACAATCAGAATGCAATTAGTTGCTCTTTGCCAGTCATTTCTTTACATTTACATTCAGCAGCTCTTGTACTGCTCTTTAAAACCAAATCTTGCAGAAATAACCCCACCAGCAAGTGCAACAGTGGAAAAGCAGGACCTTCCCAGTGAACAGGCTGCATCCAGCAGCTTGCCAAGCTTGTGCTCCTCCTGCAGCAGGGCACACATTGGCCCTGAAGCCATAGTGTGATGCTACAAAGCCATGGCCTGTGTGCTTTTTCCAGAGGTAAAGGGAAGCTCCAGCAGCACCTGACATGCTCCTAAAGCTAAATGTGTTTTCCTTCCTCACGTCCAGCTGTTACAAACACCAAGTGCTTCATTAGATATTTCTGCATTTTTGGATTCTCACAAACTCTTAGAACTTTTAACTTCTCTTTTTCAGTCTTTAATCAAACTGCAGGTGTAAATAACACCAGCAAAAAGTGATCTAAGGATGGAGATTCATTCTCCACACACACATTCAAAGAGTGACACTACTTAAGTATGGAGTAACTGTCACATAGCAAAAAAACACTTTTTTTTTTCCCTAGTATTTCTGGGTGTTCCTTGGATAAGTAGGACAAATAAGTAGGCAGATAGAATGAAGAAATGTGCTGCTGAAGGAGACAGGGACAAGAAATACAACTTGAGATGTAATTATAATCAAAAAGAAAGGAAATATTTTTGTGCAGAACTAAAAATAAGAGATAGGATCTTGGGATCATAAGCACTAATTATGTTGCTGTGAAAACAAAGGCAACCAGGATCAAAAATGTTCAAGAACTTCTTTATCTAGATAGCTTCTTAGTGACCAGCAGACTTTTTCTTTGAATGACAGGACATGAGCTTATGAGGAACAGAAAATTTACAGGAAGTCTGCACAATGCTATGTAAACTGCAAGAACAGCAAATTATTTCAGGACACAAAGGTACCACCAAGGGACCAGCAAGAGCTGCAGATGGGCCAACGTGTAGAAGTATTCTGATGATTCCATATGCAGAGGCAAGTAGCATATGTGCTATGAACAAGCTTTTGTTTTTACCTAATTACAGGTTAGTTAGCCATGAAAACAACAGCAAGAAAAGCACATTAGGAAGTCTGCACAGAAATGTGTGGGAGGAAGCAAGAACTCACTTCGGTTTCAGGTGCTGCATATATTCCCCTCAATGCCTCAGAGCTTGCACGTGTTGTTGAGGTCAAACTAGGAGCAAAAGAAGATCGAGTTAGAACCCTTGGCATAAGTATAAGCCTACAAGGGTGATTTTTCACCACTACAGGAAACATAAGTCGTCTACACCCACATCTAAGCACCAAGTGCTAAGTATGTGAAAAGTTTCTTCTGCACAAGTATAAACCAGCCTGATAGACAGCCACTGGCCAACTCAGACTAAATCACAAGCTGAAAAGTAGGTTACTCCTGAAAGATAGTGAATTCATTACCAGCAAACAGCTTAGCACTCCATTTGCATTTCAGATGAGATCTCCCCTGCTGTGCATAACCAATGCTTTTATGTTAACTTCACGGCCATCACTTTTGTTCCGCATTCATAAAATGCTTCTCTAAAGGTTCTGCCAGTGAAGAAACCCATCACTGGCAGCAGTCAGTTTTCAGAAGTAGATTACCAACCAACCGCTGTTGTCAGTATTCCAGTTGCTGGAAATAACTTTTTTGCATGACTGTAAATGTCTGGGGGGAATCCTTTCTAGTTTGTTCTAATTAGCAATATTTCCTATCCATCCAGCCTTCCCCTCTCAGGATGTGTAAAGAAAACTTCCCATTACCCACAAAGAGGTGTGTGTTAATGCTTTGCTGTACACTTATCCTTAGTAAGCAATAGGTCACAACATTTCCCTTGATGGCCCTCATCTCCCCAGATACATGGTGCACTTCTCCAGCAGGCTACCTGTAAGTTGTCTGCCCTCCCCAAACACCTCCCTGATACATTGGAAATATTGTTCTAACGTGAACTAGATCCATGGCGCCAATCCATATACTTGATATCAGAATTAAATGGAACAAATATCCATATTTGATGGCAGAAGAGATGCTGTGCTACTTCTTCAGAAAGCCTCTCACATTCACTTCAGAATTACTACAGAGTCCCAGTACATGAACTCTGAAGTGGACTCATTCAAAGCAGAACCTGCTCAAAAACCTGCAACAGACAGGCAGTACTGTTTCCTGGCAACCCACACAGTCAAAACATTGATATATCATGTTTTTATGATCAGCAATTGTTTTCGCTCCTGGTGCATGACTTGATTCATTGATGCAAGCTGCAATAATACAAGGTGAGCATCACAACTGTATGGGCACAGACAGATCAGAGCAAAACATTGCTGGTAAATTCTGATGGTAGACTTGTGCTTATCAGTTGTTCAAAGGAAGCCGTAAACACTCCCAAACAGTTTTTTTGTTTTGTTTTGTTTCAGAGACACTGGAAGAACAGTGACAGCATCTGCCAGGACATTACAGAGATTTCAGATAGCTTTTTCAGATGGACATAACTCCATGGAGTTGTTCTTACAGAAAGTAAATACAGAATCTAAGCACCTTGAGACTGTTTGCCTTCATGGACAGCTGGAAACTTTTTCCCTCCACCTTCAGATGTGAGTTGCTCTATTCAGTTTTAATGAAATATATTTGTTTCAAGTTACATTATCTTGTTGGACATTTTTGGCTAGAACATCCAACCATTCTGAAATTAAGGAGAATAGTAACTTTCCAGCTCAGTTTTACTTCTCGCCGTTACTTTGTCTGCTTGAGGACTGCTATAAGCCTTCATTAGTTGGACAACATTGCATTTACAGCAAGGTAACTGCAAACACCCAGACTTACCAAGAATATAAAATGCAGCCGAAGAGAATGGTAGTACCCAGGCCTGTAACCAGGTTTTCATCTCCATGCAGGCCTTGGCTAAATTCAGGTACACAGATTGTGATGTTCTGATTGTTTTCATCCAGGACTTCACAAAACAAAAATGAAATGAAAATAACATTTCACTGTATTGCAAAGGACTCTTCAGAATGAAGGTTTTCAGGGAAATATTTTTATTACTTCAGACACTGGATAGATACATTTCAGTTGTTTCCATCTATCTTTTAGCAAAAATCATACAGAATAAATTCTGTAAATCTGACCTGGCAGATCCTGTGTTTCGGGGAAAAACAGTGTAACTTAGTAGAGTACTGAAAGTTCTTATTTGACCAGAGCTGACAAACAAGGAAAACAGTTCACTGTCTGGTGAACTAAGAAATAAGCTGGAAGTTTCCCAACACTTCATCCAAGACTACAAAGCCATATAAAATCGAGATAGTATGCACCCGAGACCATAAATTTCTTTGACTGCAGGGGTGCCTTGAGGACAACTATGAAATTCACAGTCAGTGAAAAAAGGTAGCATGTCGCTGCCCTGTTCTCAGATACACAGAAGACCAAAGAACAAGAAATGCACCAGTTGGAGGAAAGATTTTATTTTAACGTCTACGCAAATACCACTTTTAGGTTCCTGAAATGAAACCATTTCAGACCTCATTGTTCCAAGACGCATCTGGCCTTTTGGTGTCTGCTTTGGGTCAAAGCAGAGTCATAGTCTGCAGCACCACCTCAAAGCAGCTTATTACAGCTGCACCTTATCTCAAATCAAGAGGTTTTTGTGCCAACACCGCTCAAAGCAAACTGTGTTCCCATCTCCTCTTTCCTTCCAATGCATCCCCACTGGGGCAGTGTAACTGTTTCGAGGGCCAGAGGGCAAAATGCAGCAAAAGCTACACCCAGGTTAAAAATAAACTCAAAGTCAGTCCTCTGACCTGGTTCGACGTAGGGCTGCATAAACAGCGTTATCAGCAGAAGACAGGGACAACGTGACGACAGGAGCAAAGAAGGGAAGACAAGCCTTTAGGGAACACCTTGGCAAGAGACATGCGGAATCCCCCAACTATGTCCATCAGGGGTACAACAAACAGACAAGTCACTGTTTGGCAGGCCTTTTAGCTAAATCTGGCATCAAAAAGCAAAGGCACACTGTGATAATCACAGGTTCAACAGCCGTTTCCTTCTAAAACATTTGCAACTGTGCTTTCTGGATGTTGCAAATAAGTGTTTGCAGCTTGCATTTTCTTCAGGCTTGGTTTGGGAGATCCTGACTTGCAGGTCCCTGCTTGAAGAACGAGTCAACATTAGGTAAGTATATGGCAAATCTGAGTGACAGGGAACGGGACACCTTAGTAAGTGTCAGCTCCAGCATGTGCCACTGTAAAAGCTGCACAAGCCATTACAAGAGTCAGTATAATGAAGACAGGGATAAAGACAATGAGGAATGGCTGATTCAGGGGGTCTGAGAGTGCATGCTTGATGCAAACTCTGCCAAATGCAATACTCACACTTGCAATACATACCAGAAGAATCAGAGCATTCACTTAACTACTGAAAGCTTTGATTGTCACAAGCATGAAATAACACGAAACCAATGATTTAATACCATACATCATTTTCTCCCCTATTTTTTTTAGGCTGTCCAATCTTATGAGTAATTTAGATGCCATCTAAATGAATTTCTATATTCATTCGAAAACACTGCTTATGTTACATAAGTAAATCTTCCACCAAAACAGTCTGTTTTTTGTTCTTAGCTCTGGAATATATTTGTGTATGTGTCTGTGTTCATACAAGCATGAGAGATTCTTCCCCTATCTCTTCCCTTTCTTCTGGGCAAGTGTCTGTAAAACTTCTCCCTCCTGCCAGTGGACTTCTAGTTACTGTTGCTTCAGCTTTTCAACACTAAAAGCTGAACAATAATAAAGACTTTTTTTTTTTTCATTACTGATCTGAAACCAGAAAAGTCTTCTGTAAGTGAAAAGCATGTTCCCTGTCCAAATAGGTGAACCTAATGGCTAACTGGGAAAAGAAAACCAGTTGAGCTAAACATGTAAAGTCTTGCTGTGTTTTTGCAGCATAAGGGACTTAAGGCACTAGGAAGTTCCCTATTTCTGGTCTGCAGTGTAAACGGTTAGAATGCGTGCAGTATGGGAACTCTGCTGAAGAGCAGCATCACCTCAAACAACTGCAGCATAACTCCAGGTCTTTTCTCAGAATGTTTCCTTTCAAAATGAAAGATGAGCAACACTCAAGTTTTTGTCCTAGAAGCAGTCTAGAACTAAGTCTATCTAGCATATCAATTCTAGCAGAAAATAAGTGATTTTAATATCTATTCTGATGGCCAGCACAGCAAGAACAGAACAAAGCCAGCTGGGTACAAGGTTTCTAGTAACAGGTGGTGGACCTAGTAACCTTCTGGATGGGGATCATCACCCGGCCTCTTCCAGAGGCATGGAAGAGCCATTTGTCCCAACTCTTTTCCCATCACGTGACCAAACATGTTATGTATTTAGTCATGTCCTGTTGTATGAGCACATGCACTTGTCACAGGAGGGAGAGACTGCAGGACTCTGGGAAATTTATGAGTAGTAAACAAGCTGGAATGACTCTGGTGCAACAGATGCAACCCACACACGGTGAGTGAAGCTCCCCTAGATCAAAGCATTTAAGGTACAGGGAAATTGTCCATTGCACAGCCTCTCAAATGCTGCACAAATTTATTATCTGCAATTTCTTCTGCATAGGCCAGAGTAGATCAAAACCAGCACTCCTAAATTCCTGAGTACTAAAGTTTGCTAAAGGCCTTCTTGCTTTTAATACATGGTATGTCTCAAAGGATTTACCTAAAGCAGTCAGTAACTTACTGGTTTCTGGTGGCTTGCTGGATAGTGCTGAGAAAGTGAGGTACATGACGTAGCAGCTGATAACTCCTGACTGCAGCAAACCAGAATGGGGCTGGCCTTTGGAAGAAACAGGACAAGAGATGATTTTTGTAGACATTTTAACAATCTGAAAAAGAAATACATACCCCTTAAGGAACAGCACATTAGTATCTTTCAGAAGAGGAGAGTATCTTCTACATTTTACTTAAAGCACTTCGTAAGCCTTTGAAGCAGTTTAGATATGTTTCCTCTGGCAAGCAAAGAGAAAGATGCCTGCCCTTTAGTTCTGCTGACTGTTTCAGAAAGGCATTGAAGATTCCCACATAAGAAATGAATCACCCCTCCGCTCTTGCCAAAAGCACTGGCTTTCCAAAAGCTATTGACAGGCTGCCATGATAGTTTTATTTGCCCATAACATTTGTGTTGGAGCCACTTGAGTTACTATTTCCAGGTCCAATGTATGCAAGATACTAACAACATACATAAAACATACCAGAGAAGCATGAAATACTGCTGTCAACTGCTTTAGGCCCAAACTTTACAGATGATAAACCACAAGCAGCCAAAAGCAAATGCTAAAGCAGAGGTGCAAGGGTTTTACAGCCATTGCCTCAACTGTTACTGCTGCAAGAGTTGTGTAAGCTCCTCATCACATTACCAGCCATCAGCACATTAGTGTTTTTTACAGTGTAACTGCCTGATGGCACTCCCAAAACATCTCACATCTCTGTAGGTTTAGCAGCCAAGCTGACGATCAGCAATAGCACTTCATAGTGTAGATAAGGGGACAGGGACAAGAACAGCACTAGATTTGAACTATCATGAAGCTTTCTGCCCAGAACACAGCCTATGCCTCAAGGCACACAACCGTGGCAGCACCAGAAAACAAGGAGGAGAAGTCAGTAAACTCACGATTCTGAACACAGGGCGATATGGCTACCAATGACACAAAGAGGCACAGGCCGCCATTGACACCGATCAGGACCTTGTTGTACATGCAGCCCTCTGAGCGTGTGTAGAAAAGAGCCATGAGGACCAGGGCTGCCACAGCAACACTGTACAAGATGAGAGTGACCAGGGCGAGCAAACCATTCCACATCTGCTTGTGGTTTGCACCTGCAGTCCTGGGGAGACAGAGACAAGCACCTTATCTTTTTGTCCCTTTCCTAAAAAATAAAGTTCTAATAGTTGAATAGTCTATACCATCAAACACAAAAGACAGTGCTTGTGTTCCTGAAGCACGTGTATATCACTACTCTAACAGAGGCCCTTGCAAGGTTCCTCCCATGAAACTGAAGGAAACTTTCCTTAGCAATAGTGTTTTTTTCTGTAGAAACATGACTTATTTGAAACGAACATGTATTGTGTAGAGAGTGCTAATGTTAAATGTTGCTGCTGGAAAGGTTTCATCCACAGAAGAGCAACTGCCATAATCAGCAGTAAAAATATCTGTCTTATAATGAGATCTCACCACTTTCACTATGAAAACAGGTATCTAAAAAAGCCTAAAAGTTTGCTAAAACCCTTCCTACCAGTCAGCATACTAACTGGAACAACAGAAGACAGCAAAGGCTGTAGCAGAAGAAACAGGAGACAGGAAGAGTTGGAAGGGGAGGTAGGAGTTCTTGTGTATATGTGGGAGGGCAATTTAAATATTTTAATGCACGATGAGAGGCTAAAGGCTAGGAAGATAACATCAAACTGTAATTAAGTTCATGCCAAACCACAGTATATTTGGGTTGATAACGGGATCTTGCACATTTAGATGAAAACAAAGAAGTTGGAGAAAAAGCAGCAGTTGTCACAACCAAAAATAAACAAATAAAGTCATTCGATGTGCATTAAGCTGATGCCAAAAAACAAGATTTAGCAGTTTGTGCCACTGAATACAGTTTCACTGTTACATCTTGTAAATCCAGTTTTATTCTCTTGCACCACTCTGCTTCTTGGCAGATATGTTTTCATATAAAACTGGAACAGCTTAAATTAAGAGGTGTTTGCATCCCAGTACGCTACTACTTATTGGAAGCAGAACAACTGAGGTTAAGAATAAATCAGCACAGAGTAGAATAAGGAGGAAACACCTCCACTGGGGAAGGAGGAAAGTGGATGAAAAAGATGCACAGCGCTAAATATGGACTTTAAAGTGTCTTCTTTCAGAAGGTACATCCACACTACTTTTAAATGCTTTGCTCCTTTGTTCCAAGAGATGTGTTGTTCAGGAGTTCATCAGAATATTATGCAAACAACTACTTGCCCAACACATACCAGTTTTTGTTCCATTTGTGTGCAAACTCAACAAGCAGGATGAGCTGAATGGCAATGAAAAGGAAGCCTCCTGTTGCTCCTACATAACGCCAGGCTGCAAGTCAGAGAGACAGAAAATAGGTCAAACTACAGTTACCTTTCCCTTGAGAGAAAATGGAATTATTGTCTGTCACGTGAAGCCATTACACGGTTTGAATATCTCAAGCCCACAGGTGTAGCAGGAGATGAGAGATTTCACCTAAAAGGCTAGCTCAGCCCTGTTGAACTCAGCTTGCAATGTGCTACACCTTCAAAATAAGCTTGTTAGGACATTTACTGAGACTCCCTAACCTAGAAAATTTCTGTGGAGATAAAGTTACTATATTCAGACAGAAAATACTGAAGCCTTTATTTGTGACTGGTAGGGGTGGAGGAAGCTTGAAGGCATTTCGCAGAAGTCTAAACCCTAAAATTGCAAGGTACTGGAACACAGTGCTAAAAAGGGCAATTACTTCCCTTGATTCCAGTACCATAGAAAAATAAAGGCGGGGCTCATCTATTTACAAATGCTGTCCTGAGCCACTCCCGAAGAAATGAGAACACTTGATATTCATTGACTGGTTTTAAGACAGGTTATTTGACTACTTAACCACTGACCTACATATACTCTGTTCTATACTGCTTGAATACTTTGGATAACAAATTTCTTACATGCAACACCAGAAATCACTGAGAAAATACTGATACCTATCTAAATGTTTAGCTGCATATTCAGCTTGTGTTGCTGTACAGTGTATAGCCTATATATGACTCCAGGTATGCAGCTGACTTCAGTGAAGATGACTGAGGAAGTGCATTAGCACAGTTCATCCATATCCTAATGGTGTGTTCTCCTACTGAAAAAAAACTCGTATAAGTGAAGTGGAATAAAAGAACAGTCCAGGTACGCTACTCTGAGCAGATGAAGTAGAGATATTTTTTTCTAACTGTACAGTAAGTTCATTGTTTGAAAGGATGCAAAAATGCCATTTGTCTGGGTTTGCTAAAGGTACTGTATCCATTTGATAAGCATACTGTTCTTCAAACAAACAAAATGAAACAAAACAGAACTGGAAAAAAAACGGTAAGAACCTAGCATTCAAAAAATACATTAAAAACAGGGTTTGCATGTGTATTTGGAAGAGGTGCTGTAGGAAAAAGCAGACCAACAATGGAGTGAGAAATTAAATACCCACACTCTCAGTTAACGATCTCCCATTGCCACAGGCAGGACACCGTGGCATGTCTTCTGGATCCATCGTAGACAAGGTTAGCATGGCCAGTGCAGATTTAATGCTACAGCCCCCACAAACCTAGTGCTTGCACATAATGACCCTCCTCCATGATTAAAATAATGTTAAGCCTGGGAAGAACATCTTCCATTTTTAGAAAAAAACATGCAGACTGGCAGAATGTTCTATGAATGTTCTTGGGCATAAAATACAGTGTAAGTTTTTTGATAGGAAGGGGAAAAAATAAGGGAAAACAAAACCACACAGTGCTCAGACCCTCTGTAAAGCTCAAATTCAGGGGCTTCCTGGAGAATAGTTTAGCAGGATATACAGAATACTGCTTTACATAGAAAAGTCAAGAACTAATTTAGGGATGAAAGCTTGTTATGCTGTATCTCCACACTAGGTTAGACTGTAGTTGAGACAACAGTCACCTAATCAGCGCAAAAAATCTTGTTTCACTTCCTCCCCAAACACTTCACCTCTTGATGACTTTTTGCCATGGAAAGGGTCACTCACAAAGATGATAGGGAGTCTTGCTCGCTCGTGGTTATAACATATTGTACTACTGCATCTTTCTAAACAAAGCAGTGATTAGACAGTAAGGATGAACACATACAGCCATCACATGACTTTGTGGAGAAAAGGAGCAGGGACAAAGACCTCTTCACCTATGGGGCATCAAACTGAATGAGGACCAGACACAAGCTGCCTGTAAGAGCAAGAAGCTGAATTAAGCCTATCAGTAGTTTACTTTACTTAGTTTCGCAGAGGAGCGTGTTCATAGTATGTCTGCCCACTATATTCTCTTCCCTTATGTTACTCCTTCCTTTTACTCTTTTAAACACCCAGAGAAGACTGGATATGAAAGCACGCATACCCAGCGAGCTTCAGTGGAAGCAGCTGGCAGACACAACTGTTCCTTTGCATTACTGAGCCCACTCCTTTTCACCTGCCCAGACTCAACAGCTTAAGGGCTTACAAGCACCTGGCAAACCAAAGAGCACAAACTCACCTTGGTATCATCACCAGCACTTTTCCTGCCAGCCCACAAGAGGCCTCTGAGAAGTACCCCGCAGAGATGGTATTTAAGCACTTGGTCAGCACCAGCAGGCCTGAGTGGTGCCAGAGCATTTTCCAAAACTGGAAATGGATCAGGCATGGCACTCTTGGCAGGGCACTTGCAACAGGCCACAAGAAGACTAGTTTCACATTATTGCATTTACATCACCAGCCTGAAAGCCAGAGACATCCCACATTCTTTTATGGCATGGTTTCCAGGCAGCCAGTGCCAGCGCCCTGCAGGTGACCATGTCCCCTGGGAGCACAACACCTCTCCACCATGCAGCATGGTCCCCAGTCGCTGTGCTAAGCTACCTGCACAAGCCAAACTAACATGCAGCTCTGTGCTCTTGAGTGAACAATTTCTTCTGCATCATTGCAGTCTCTGCTTCTTAAAGAATTTGCAAGACAGCACCGCAGTGCTATTTTACCTACCCACTTGGCCTGTTTGCTGTCAGCACAAACAATGAGTGGTTAATCTTTGTGTGTGCACAGTTCCCCTCCAGATAGCTCCAAACAACCCTTCCGCACCTGGACTATATCAGCTTTACTTGAAGAAATACAGCCATACTCACGCTGATCAGACCTTTAGGATTTATAACCACCCCCGAGGCAGTATAGAATGAAGCAGCATAACAAAATGAGGATGTACCATTGAGGAAAGTGTCCTGATCAGGAATGAAGAAGGCTCCTGAGCACATCGCTGCCAGAAGCAGAAGTTTAATAAACCAGAATCTGGACAAGAGAATACAAAGGAAATCAGCTGGTTATAATAGGAATTAGAGGTCTTCAACTCAAATACTGTGAGAAATCTCTATTTAAAGCCCTGCAAGAGAAGAAACAACCTTTGTTGATTGATTGTTGTTCAAGTAAGTTTGTTTGCACTTGATTGCATTATATGGGAAAAAAGCAGTGAAACCAACCCCCCCCCCCCTTTTTTTTTGCCTAGTAATATACCCAATTGGAAAATAAGCAGCGCAAACCTATAAAGAGAAGTGGAAATTAAGCAAATACTCACTCATTATGAATTACTCACCCGTTATGAATGTAAGCTCGGCAGCTTTTGCTGTTGTTAATTTTGATGGTGAACAAGCAGAAGAAAAAGAAGAAACAGGCCATTCCAAAACAGACTTTGTACACTGCAGAGTATCCCACCAACTTCTCGCACATCTCACCTGCCTGAATACCCTTGCACATCTGCTCATAGAAGGGAATCTAAAAAACAAAACGTATTGCAAGCTGTTAGAAAGGGCACAGGGCTCCACATAACCATGCCTGCATAAATCAGAACACCACTCATTTTTCACTGGCTTCATTTAACACTGACACCTTTCACTGTTGATATCCCTCGTCCTGGATTTAACAGTTCAAGTGACATAGAACGATGTAAAACACAAGGGACTGGAGCTTTCCAGAGCCTCAACTGTCAACTCTTTCCAGATAGCTCTGGGGTGCAAGTTCACCTCTGCTTCCTTCACCTCTGTTGGCTTAAGCTCTCTCCCTGCCCCTTACTGCTTATTCACCCACCATGGGGACCCTCTCCCTTCTTCCCATGCTTTACAACAATAGACTTTGTTTCAGTAATTCAGCTTACATAAAGCCATACTGGCTGTTTTACCAGTCAAAGAGGCCACGAATAGGGGCACAGGGCGTAAAGCTCTGGCTTGTGCCGCCCTCAATGCAAATGTAGACTGAAGCACACCCAAGCAATATAGAAGCAGCGAGTCCCCTCCCCTCCATCACAACTTCTGAAGGAGTCGAGCCAGTTGCCCTGATTTTACGTTAAATTAACAGAGAGGCAGGAAAATTCCACTTTTCTTTTAACTCATTAAATATTTGCCTTTGAGGCTTTGCCCTTGCTGTAAGTGTAAGGCAAACAGCCACATATTTTGGCCTCAGTTTCACCAGGTAGACGTGACACTGAATGCTCAGAAAGCAGGACTCTGTGCACAGGACCCACTCCTGTGCAGTGCCTTTGTGCAGACCAACCCCCCCTTCTCACAGCCAGGGAGTCAAGCAGAAATAGAGGCATTTAATTAGAAAACCACCAGTTGCTTCAAAGAAAGAAGGGCCTCTCTGTATGCTCAAAGCGCTCAGCTGAGGCTGGTGAGACCAGTTAAGCAACACATCAAAACCTCTGAAGCTGATCACAGCTACTTGCACAGGTAACCGGAAGGGACAGAGGAGAACGCAAGCCAGAACAAAACACTGTATAAATAAATAAATCAGGCAGATGAAATGGGAATCAGGTGTGGGAAAGTATTCAGCCAGGCCCAATTTTGCTTAGGAAAAATACGCAAAGACTGTGGGCAACACCATCCTTGAACATCTCCAAGAAAGAAAAAATACTCGTCTACTTCCTTCAGCAGGCTGGGAAGTATAACAAAACAGGACAGGGGATGAACAATCAGGACTCGGCAGAGTTCCCAGCTGTGTAGAGAGCCACCAAGATGCAGGAAACATGGGATCAACACACAAGCTCCCAGCTTCCAGTTGGAAGGCTTTGAAAGCCTGCTTCCCACTGCATGGTATGCAACATCCCATTGCGTGCCAGTAACCCAAATGAGTCAGAAGCTCAACAATCATCTTAGCAGTTTCCCAGAGAGCAAATATTTGAGCAGCTCAAGGCAACACAGAGTTAAATTGTTGCCAAGAGTAGCAGTGGAAAACCTAACTGTGGTACTGAGCAATCCTAGGTGGGCTACGACCAGAGGAGGAGACAAAAAGCTGAAGGTTTCAACGCAGCTGTCTGGTGTTACAAAAAGGGATTCAAGCTGTGCCACCCTGAGATGCTCTTTCAGAAGTAACTCAGAGATGAATAGCCAATGCTTAAGAAGTTGCACAGTAAATGAGCAGCTGTGACTTAACTTGCATCCCAAAATTTTTAGAGGGCTCCTGAGAAACTGTCTGGAGCACCAGCAATGCCTTTCTTAAGTCTTGAAAGGCAATGAAGTATCAGACTGGCAAATTGTGCCAGCATTCAAAATGAGCAAATAGATTGAGTGAAATAATTAAGAGACCTATCAATGCCACACAAATGCCAGGCCAAGCCATGGGGCCACAGCAATGCCAGGGAAACAACAGGACTGTCAGTTAACTCTTCACAATGCTTTGCTTGTAATAACCATCAATCAGCACAGATTAAAAAAATGCACAGCACTGAACTAACAGTATTTCTGAGAAAATCAGACTTTTTGATATAGATGTTAATACTGACTAAACGGACAGTTTCTGTTAGATCTAGACTTGGTACCAAACAGCATTTTGATTATGAGTTTTAAAGAGTAAAACAACAAATGCACTGAGGAACCTGGTTAATCAACCAGCTAGTTAAAAACAGATCTCTGGGTAAATGAGAATCTTCCTTAATTGCAGTTTTTTTTAGTAAGGTCTTGACGGGATTCTTGACCCTATATGTTCTTTTCTCCATTTAGTAGTAATTTCTTTACAGACCAGGCTGAGAGAAAATGCATGGAATCAAAAGAACAACAGCTTACTTTGTGCCTATACAAGCAACAAAGCACTCAGCTGTTTTGTAGCATGCACAGCATTATACAGTGATAAATGATGGCCACAGGAACAGTCCTGTGTGACTGAACATCTTTTTCAGAGACCAGTGATCCTGAAGTAACTAACCAAGAATAAAACCAAATGCCTGGGGACCCTGGCAGATAATCAACATGAGCACAATGCTGGGGACAAAAGGGTTGATGTAATGAAAGGGGCATGTTTTCATGAGAGGATAATCTACTGCTGCAAACAATTTATCAAGCCTCATGCCAGTTCTTAATCACCGAAAGTTTAAAAGGACAAATTTTCTTGAAACTCTGTATCTCTGAAACACCTTCAGCTGCCAGCAGCTTGCCCAACCCATGTCATTTACTACAGTTTCCATTTGCTGGGCTGTTTTGCCAGCTGCTAAAGTAACAGATTAGTTACTTAGCCAAGCCTGATGGAGTGAAGTATTTACCTTTCTCTCTAAAAGCAACATACGCAAATTCCCTGGCCTCTGAATAGGGGACAAAGAATTCCTGCTGCAGAAACTCAGTATCCGCTCAGATAACGTGAATGCCTCCATAGCTGCCTGCGCAATGACGTTCATCAAGTCGGTAATTTTTTGAGTGCAGTGAAACTCTTTGAGACAATGGCAACATCTACAAGAACAGGGTCAGATTGCCCTGAACTTGCTTTTCCTTCAGCGCAAGCTTCTGGCATCCTTGACAACTGTGATGCTGCAGTGAGCCGATGCAGCTGTGCTGTGCACAGGCTCCAGCCGGCTGGGTTTGGGCCACCTCCAAGACTGGGTCTGCCTGCGCCAAACCCCGTGAATGTGGGAGCGCAGAAGACGGCACCGCAGGGGAGCAAGAAGGAACAATTGTGCAGAAATGGGCCTGAAGAGCCAGAGAAACCTGAAGGAGACTGCTCTCACCTAGATGTCCTCATCCAACAGAGAGGGAATGTGGCAGATGAAATTTGTTACGGAAGTGGAGAAAGCATAAAAGAAAATTCGTGTGAGTTTGGAGACAAAGGGAAAAAACACTGGTAAAATCACTTCTCTTGAATAGGTAAGATATGGAATGAAAAAATAAAAAACAATCTGACCAAAATACGCATCAGCTTGCATCTATAGCTAAATTCTTATCAGAAATAGGCAATGAGCAGCTTCATTTAAAAATTTCAGTTTTGGTAGCAAATTTAGATTTTAACATATTGTAATGCAGTTAAGGACCAAGATATAAACCTGGCTGGGGAAACAACTCTGAAAGCATGCTCTACCAGAACATGTAACCAACCAGAACTGAAATACTTTCACACAACTGAATTGGTTTTCACTGGTGTTTGTTTTCCTGAAATTCTCTTTCTGATTTTCCTTTCATTATTTAAGTAGGACATGGATATTTTCAGGATGAAACCAAAAGTTTTTAAACACCTTTGACATAAAGAAAGAAATTTTTTAAAAAATCGAAACAGTATTTTGACAGACTAAAACAATCCTCTCCCTCCTCTTGAGTCCATTATCCTTTCAAAGCCTGCGAAATGCAAGGTTATGTTTCAACAGAATGTTTGTGGTTAAAGTTGTACCTGGTTTTCACTAGAATAACTAGAAAAATACATACATGGATCAAGGTGTAGAAAGCCTTTCTTCAAGCTGGCTCCTGCTGTGCTTCCTTTTGGAACACAGTCAAGTCTCAAAACCATCTTGTGTAACTGCGTGTTCACATTTTCTGCCTTGCTGTCCCCACTGCTAAAGCTCTCCTGGTCTTGATTGATGCCGTATACCATCTTTTGCCTTGATACACAACCTTGCTCCTCTGAAATCTACTCTACATGCTACAATTCAAACTATTTTCTTGGTCAGAGCCATTCACTCCCTCCCTATCTGCTTCACTCCCTATCCACTCCCTCCCCATTGCTTCTTGCTTCTTTCCCAGAGACCAAGCAGAAATGCTTTGGTTCCTCTATGCATTTTTCAGAATTTAACCCTCCAGGCTCCCTTGGTGCCTCATAGGCACAGGAATAGATCAGAAGATGGCAAAGAAGGGTGAAAAGAACAGAAAAACCTCACCAAAAAGACATCATCTTTTCTTTTTCAGTTCTTAAGGCTCGCCACAAAAATAGATCATCAAAATACTGCCAGTTAGATCAGGAAGCAAGGTCTTGAAACCATAACCAGATACTCCACAGGTACTGTGTCCTCTCACTGACACACTACTTCATCCACCTGCTAGGTTTGGTGAGGAAGTGGAATCTGGGACACTGACTTGTTTTTCCAGCCATGCTGGTGGGCACAGAGCAGGTCCCTGACTCCAGGCTGGCACCTGCAGAGTCTGAAACCTCAGGAACTGAAAACCTGTCTTAAATGTATTTTAATAGACTGAATGCATGACAATGGGGTGAAGAAATACTGCAAAACAAATACAAACATATTTATAAAGTCTCTATTTAAGGTGTCCGCAAAAGATGTACATTGTGGTTGCTTTCAAAGGTCCAAAGGCTGCAGTGCTACAAAAAATACTTTTAGAATTACTTCAGACTTGGGAACTTGTAAACAATCAACAAAACAACCAAAAGAACCTTTCACTGACAATGGTGAGATTCCTTTCATGTAACATCAGCATGATTATTTGATTTCTAAACTGGTAAAGCAGACGCATGGTTCCCTGCCAAGATGATAGCTCCATAAAGGACTGCACTGAAATTTCAAATGTTATTTTAATATACAAATTTTAAAAAATCTATTAAAATGAATTAAAATTCTGTCTCCTTTCAAGAAAGAGAACATGAGGTCCTAGAAGCATCATGCAAAATATTTGCTTACAGTCTGGCTTCAGGATCTAGGAGTGCTCCATGATCCAGCCAAAAGCCAAGGAATCAATTAGTGCCCAGCACTCTCAAAATACAGTTCATCATTAGGAACCTGAGACCAGTTAGTCTGGATAGATATTTTGAAGGTGCACTCCACTACAACTGGGTTGAATTAGCTTCAGGAGTCTTTGAACTTCTAACAGCCCAGAATGCAATTATTAAATTAGAGAGCAGAAAAAGAAAGACTACTTTCAGATGGTCCATTTCCTATTCAAAGTCATCAAATGCTCTAAATTAAGAAGGCAATTATCTTTCCGCTTCACACTAACAGCTACTCTTTGTGCCATTTCTTCTTACACCAAGCTTTAAAGACTACAAACTGGAAAATAAATTTGGCAAGACTGAAAAGCATGTTATTGAAGGCTGCTTGAATCACTTTTCTGTTGGATAAGAAGACAGTTCTTTTGTTAGGGATACAAGCTGCATTAAAACCACAGTACTGATGGAAAATGACTTTACGAAAATTGGATACGAGCACATAATTTGTCTTCCACATACTTAAGTTCCTTGGATTATTCACTTTATTGCCAATCTAAGCATCTAGTAAGTCAAAGTAATTCCTGGCAAGAACCTGAAGCACACACATGTTGAAGAGTTTTTAAGTCGCAGCTCATGGATGAGCATCTTGTCTGTACTGGGCACACTTATAGACTCTGTCAGCAACTTCTGTTGACCAGAGGTAAGAAAGCAGCATTGTGATAATCCAAGCAATGCAATACTAAATAAAAGAAAATTAGGATGGCATGTACAAAGAGGGCACCATGGGATGAAGGAAAGGTCACTGGCACCAGAGCACAGAGACTCTCAAGATAGCCCCTGCATAAGCCTCTTATTTCGTCTGCCTTGCAGACACAGGGTGTTAACCATCAGCTTCTGGACCCAGGCTGCTGCAGAGGGATGTGTTTCACAGATAACTGAAGGTTAAGCTGGGCAGGAACTCAAGCAGCAACCGGTTAAACACGGAAACGGCCTTAAGTGTGCACCCACTGGCACTCCCCTCATGGGAGGGAAAATGCAAAAACAACCAGATGCCCACAGCAATCAAGGCCTTCTGAACCTCCAGGGCAATCACACTGACAACCTCAAAGCAGGCTTGATGCCAAGTTTGGTGCAGAGAAGTTTCAGTCCCACATCACTTAATTTTTAAAAATTAAGTAATCCTGCCATTGTTCCCTCTACTTAAAAGCAGACTTATTTTCTTGCAGTTTGTAAAGAGTGAGAGAGAGGATTTGCACTACTTGGGTGGCTTAAGAAATGAAACCAAAGACATGGAACAACAGGTCTAGTGTCTGACCTCAAGCAGGCTGAGATTTAGCTCAGGAGAATTATATATTGAGATTCTGAAAGAAACTTGAGTTTTATAATCTAGTTTTAGCCACAGCTCCTTTCATGCTTTTGAAGCTTTTTAATTAAGAAGACAATTAGAGCTGAACAATGTCTGCTGTGGTTAGAGGCCACATGAACATGATGACTCAATGCACACTGAAGAAAACCCCTTGTACAGGATCCACAGCACTGTGCATTGTAGTAGTCTGTCACATAACACTGAGAACGCAGAATTAATATTATAAACGCAACCCTTGAAGAGTTGTTTTCTAATTGCTTTTTCTGCTACTAAAGTAGTTACCAGAGATGAACTGAACATTAGACTAAACCAATTTATTCTACTACAAGATGTCCTGAAACTACCCACATAGCAAACCTGGGATGGGTTTATTGTAATGGGTTTCTGCACAACAAAAGAAGAGGAAGGCTACCAGTCCTGTGATCCTTGACTCTTCCTGTTGTGAAATATACTCTCAGGATGAGCAATTGACAGGAACAGGCTGAACATGCACAGTCCTCCTGTCTGGGTCTGGAAGCGGGTAGGTGGAGGGAATTGACTGCCTCTTCTGAGGAAGTGCCCTTATATACAAACAGACAGAGAAGGAGCCCCATTTCCCTTCAGGAGCAGTAGCAGATCTCTTACTTACATGTGTTTTCATTTCGTTAGCTACTGTTGTCGACATCATGACACAACAGATAATAGTCACCAGGATGAAGTAAAGCGCATACATGAAGCGGGTGCTCGTTGACTGTTTTATCTTGGGGCAGCATTGGCAGCACAAGGAACAAGCAGCAGTACCACAGCAGCAGGCCAACTGGAAAGGAAGACATAAATACAAGTCATTCTATCATCACCACCAGGTTTCTATTGCAAAAGTCACACAGGGAAGCTGGGAGACTTCCTGTAAAACTGCAAAATTTCTTAAGTCATCTTCCAGCAAATCAGTATTTAAGTGGAAGCAGATTGTCCTGTTTCTCAAAAGTCACTAGGTCCAAACACACCAGTTTCTAGTTTTCCCACACACTAAGGATGAGGGCAAGGAGAAGCTGCTCCTGATTTCTTAGTCCTACACTCTGTTATCTCTGTGCAGCTCATGGTCCTGTCATGTTCCACCCAGCAGAACAGGCATTGCAATGATCAGGCTCTATTTCCTGCAATATATACTTCCTCTTACATGGCGAAGATCTGCACAAGAAGAGCACAGATTCCGTATCTACACACACACACACACACAAACACACACACACAAACACTCATTCACTGTTTTGCTACAGGAATTTGTATGCTACAAAAGACTCTGAGCAAATTAAAGCGGGGGAAGGAAAGATTTTTAAGCAACACTTCGGAATAGCTGTGCTTAAGGCTTTATAAACAGGCAACAACTACAAAAACAAATCAACAAAAAACACATTGGCAGTTCTAAATATCTTGGGCAGTAGAGAAAGAGCCTGGAAATACTTTGCTTACTGCAAACAAAGCAAAAAATAGCTGAGCTTGAAAGACCCAAAAAACAATGGCACAATCTTATACTGAAGAAAGCCAGAGAAGAAATCCATATTCACAGTTCCTTAGACAAATTTTTGCAAAGATGAAAGTGGTGATTACACGTGCAAGATGGGAAGGCAGCATAACACAGCTACAAGGAAAATAATACCAAGTCACACTTCAGCTGATATTTAGCTGATATTGTCTGTAATATTTAAACGCTATTAGAGATAGATTTGCTTTTCTGCTTTCATTTAATTTCCTCCTGCAACTATCTGAGGACCCACCAAGATAAAAACTTAAAAGAATTCCAAAAAGCACATAATTTCCTTATTCAAGAGGGGAAAAGGCACTGAACAAATCCTGCAAAGGATTTAGCTTGGGGCTCATTATTTCCTTGCTGTCGACAGTATCATTAGCTTTCAAAGCAGCTGGATTCACCTTCCCTTCCTTCTACTGTAGGAAAAGACCTGTATAAAAATATAAATGTATGCGGTGCCCTTGTCCAGGTGCTTCCTTGCAACAGGCAGCCACTTTGTATGGCTCCCTTACTTAACCCAGCAGATGCAACCACAGGAGGAATTTTTAGACATTAGCAGGAACCCAGGCGCAGGGAACCTCTCCTCCAGGTCCCGCTGCAGACCCCGAGCACCCTCAGCCCCCAGTCCTCCTGTTTCCGGGGACTACCTGTGGCTACTGCTCAGTACAGGGACTGTGTGCTGCTGGTGCCAGGGGCTCAAGCACGCTCAGAGCAAGTCCAAGGACGCTTGGCCTGCTGCTTCTGAGCCCTCAGAGGGGAAGTGCAGGTGGTGAAAGGACCCTGCTGCTACCTAGCAAGCAGCTGTATCAGACACACGTCTTTTCTTAGCCCTTGCCAAGGGTTTCAAAATGCACTAATTCATCATCGGGGGTATTCTCTAATCAGCAAATGCTATGTTTGAGTTGTCCGGGCAAATTTCACTTGCTTGTGTGCACTTTCAGACACCAAACAACCATGCAGTTTTCCCCCTAGGACGCTTCCTCTTCCAGCATTGAAGGCTGTCTGACCCAGAGGAGGTGGTGGGAGTTTTGCGTGTTTGTTTGCAGACGTGTGTCTCTGATGTGACTCCACAGAGTCTCGCTACCAGACTGGTTGATCAAAGAGCACCAAATCATTTTGATGAAGTGTCTTTAAAAGACTCCCAGCTTATTATTTCCTTACCATTACTATCAGTTGCAACACCCAGGCTCAGACTTCCTGCCTTCAACCCTGCACAAAGGGTGCAGTGAACGAGACATTGCCTCGGTCCACAGCGGCTGTTCGGTTTGCAGAGCAAATAAAAACAGGGACAGTCCAACCTGGCACCCGCTCTGCTGTACTCTCGGTTCACAACTGCATCTCATGCCAGAGGAGACAGGGGCCTCAGAGCAAGCAGCTGCTAAAACTGCTGCTGCTGCAGAACAGAAATCCTCCCCAAAACATACGGAGCTCAAGCTGTGGGGGATAAACAGAACGGGCTCATGTTGGCACAAAAGCTAGAAATTAAAAACACAACATGCATAAGCACATCATGCAAGTATATTTTCAGAATAGAAGACAATGGCAGCTGAGTGAAATTAAGTTAACTTTTACTGAATCAATTACAAATCCAAGAAATAACGAAGCTATGGTGAGTTACTGATCCAGCAAACAAACGGAGAAACAGTATTTCGAAACAAAAACATATCAGAAAAATATAATCCATCCACTTCAGAATTATGGGGAAAAAAAAGAAAAAAAAAAGAGTAATACTAAAGGTCCTTTCAGTCTGTATCAGCCAGACCCAAAGAATCCAGGATGAACTTCAACTGCTGGCCGTACTCACCATAACGTTAAAAACTATACTAAAGAATGAAAAACGTATGCAGCTTTGGCATTTGTAAGAGTGAGAGTGGAACATCATTTTCTTAAGTGCTACAGAGCTCTGCCAGTGAAACCTCATCCATGTCCAGCAACGTGTCTGCTATTCCAGTCCTGGGAGTCCTCCAGTCCCTGGAGCTGCTATTTAAAGCATTTAAATAGAATATATAGCTCATTTGCACGTTGCTTCACATTATTTAGACAGACTTTAATGATAGCTTCTAATAGTTAGCATGTAACCTATAAGCTGACAGTATCTGCGAAAAATAGCAGTGCACCCATCTTATTTCAGACACACTCCTCTAAGCACTCTAAATAGCCATGAAAACCATAGAAAGTTGGTTAGGTTGATCAGCCACAGTCCTAAATCGTATTTTTTTCTTTTTTAAACTCTGGTTATGATTAACTACATTCCAGAGTGGGCCGCAATGACATAGGTGTTATCCAAAAATAAATGAAAACAGTCTCTGTCCCAAAGAGTAAGATGCTGGCTGCAACCTACTGACCTGAGAGGTTTCAAAGATGTTATCTTTGGATAATAGACTTCATGGTCCAACTCTGCAATGAGTTCTCTGTTAAAAGGTTGCTGTTAATGTGCAGCTGAACTACACAATCTCTCTGATGCCACATGCTTCACCATGGACATTGCTCATCTCACCTCCCTCTGCCTTCTGACTGCTGTGAAGGTCTGCCCAGGGACTTGGGACCTACGGGAGCAGGGGTGTAAGCCAGCAACAAACTCCTGCCATGTTAAAAAAAAACTGGGCTGTGAAAAAAAACACAAGTAGCATCACAGATACTTCATAGATTTAGCTTCTCATTAGACAAAAGCTCCTCCAAAGGCTAAGCTCTGCTGAACAAAGGTGCTTTGCAGTTTTCCAAACAGAAACATGCCAGGCAACCTAAGATCTGCAACCTCTGTGAGCCTGTAGGCCTCGAAAATCCTGGTCCATACCTACAGAGCTCCTTCAAAGTCCTGTGACCCCTCCAAGCCCTGAGTCCCAAGGTGCCCAAGGCAACAGCATCAGGAAGTCTGTCTGTTCTGCCAGGAGTCTGCCAGAACAGTGGGCTCTGGCTTTAAGTCTCCCTGTTCCAGAGATTGCCACGAGTCAGGCAATAAGCATGAGTACGTACAGCCACCCCAGCTCCCTCTCTAGTTTTACATCTCCTCTCTGTTATGGGGTGAACTTCACGGTCTGACAGTATTTACAAGCACTGCACAAATATTTATGCTTTCCACAAACATTTCCACAAACCCACCACCTTCACAGCGTAGGCTGGCCGTCTGCTTTGCTCGGTGCTACTCATCAGGAGCTCAAGGAGAGTGCAACGCTAGCTTACCCGAAATCCTGAACTTTGAAAACCTAGTGTACTTGAACACAGCACAGTGGTTTGAACTACCTGGATGATGGCTGATGTGACTGGTTTCAGAACAGCAGCTGTGGACAGCTGTGTGGGAAATTCTTCAGTTAAAAATATTCAAAGTACAGTCTCACAGATGTTTCTTTTGGTGGCAAGGTTGGCTTAACAGCCACCAGTCACCACCAGCCCTTCTCCCTGGCCAGCCACTCACTCCTGCTCCTGCACCAGCATTGCAGTAGCACTGACAGAGCTGTTTCTGCTGCTGCAGGTAGCCAAACAGAAGAACCAGATGGTTAGGGGAAAAAAAAACAACAAAAAAAGAGAGATGAAAAAATGACTTATCAATTCTTTCCAGCTGCCTGATGAGATTTACTGTGCAATGACAGAAACAATTTGCCACTTCAACTGAGGGGACAGCACACATGTAAGAGAGGACAGCAGAGGTGAGCACCTCACATCGTTCCCACGTGCTTTGACCCAAACACTTCACCTTCTCTGAACATATATTTTGGTGGTGGTTTTCTGCCATGCCATTTGAGTTGAGTGCAGCAAGGTACCTGCCAATGAAGACAGACAGCAACTGCCGCATCCACGCAGTGAGGACCAGAAGCAAACGCTAGTGCAGTACAAGCTACGCTAGTCAGTGCCAAACACTTTTCCAAGCGCAGGCAGACCCAGATGCATTCACATGCTCCCATCTCATATCAGCTTGGGCAGCACCTATGGTTAATAACGGTGAGACAGGCTAACAACACAGGGTAAAAGCAGGTTTACCAACTCACGCAGGAACTATGAAATCCCTACAATGAATACTCCACCAACATATACTTAACATCTGCCGCGTATGCAAGTCTTGACCTTTGCAAGATCCAAGCTGTGGATCTTGACAAATTGGTGGAACTAGATATGACGGTAATGTTAAGCCCACACCTAGCTATTTACACACAATACTGAGAAGTAAAGTGGATGTGTCCTGTCTATTGCTTTTGTAGACACTGTGACATTTTTAGAAGGTATTTTCCAGAGATGTTTCCAAAAAAATCTCAAAGGTTGTAGAAAATATTTTCCGTAGCCATTAAAACAAAGCATATGTCCGTGAGGAGTTTCAGGCTCACTGCCCAAAATAGCCTGTGGTATTTTTAAAATATACAAGCCATAGGGAAGTATCAAACTTGTCACAACAAAGCTCTCTTTCTTTTAGGAGACTTCAGCAGAAATGGTAAAAATCAAAGCAAAGAAGAGCACGCTGAAAAAAAAATGTATTCTTAAATGAAACGAAGACTTAACAGTGTTTCATCTCTTCCCTGTTAAATGATCGCCTGGACAGCACGATGGGAGACCGCATGCTTTCTGGCCATGCCACAGAGCTGAGGAATGTGCCATGTTGAAGCTTCTTTTCACTGGGGCCGACAACAGCTTAGTTTTTCATACACTGTTTGATTACTTGACCACTAGCATGATCTATTCCGTCAGTTTTGCGGATACTGTGGTCACTGGTCCGTTAATGGCAAAGTCTACCAAAAACGCCCAGACAGCTACTCTCACAGCTACACGCAGCATCCAAGGAGGCTGAAAGAGCAAAGCCGCCGGCCCTGCACAGCTCACCTGCTCTTGGATGTTGAGCTTCAGGAAGGAGCAAAAAGCAAGCAAAACATTTTTAGTGCACTATTTCATGAAAACAAGAGGTGCGTGACACCAGGCACCCCAAGTATTAGGAGATTGGTTTATTAAACCCTCCTGCTGTTATGCACACATATTTTGCAAAAGTGTCTTCAACCAGTCGCATGATCATGCAGTGGTTGGTTTGTCCCTGTGAAGTAACTAAATTCACTGAAGAGGCTTTATTTTGTCCTTTTCCTGTCTTAGCTGGCTTTTCACTGCTGCTTCTTTAATATTCAGACTGATCACGTGGCTTAAGCCAAGAGGTGCTGTGACCAGCACACCAGTCATTTAACTAACAACCTATTTTTAAGAACACACCTCACACTGTGAACTGTGCAAAATTAAAACTGACTTCAGAGAAATGTCATGCCCGCAGAGACGTTGCCTGAACACTGCTTTCTGGTGTGACTTTCTTGCCTTAAGCTGAGTTTCCAAAACAGAGGGCTCATGCCCTGCACAGTGGGGCAGAATGGCCATACAGCAGGAAGCAGATCAAAACCTAAACAAGAAAGCAGCATCTAAGACAGCTATGCCAATAGCTAGAACATGGGAAAGCTGCTGACAGACGCCAGCAGAGCAGAAGTTAAGCACTTGGCCGGACTGAGGATGATTAGCTTTTGTCTCCATGCTCAAATGGTACCCAGCGGTGACTCAGCTCAACATTAGCAAATAACGTCACTGCAGAATTTCTAAATTAAAGACTGCCCAGCTACTCTTCTCCTGATGATTTTGGAAAATTCAAGACAATTGTTTAGTCTGACCTGAGCATCGCAGTGCATCACATCACCCAGTTTCCCAGTAGTATAGCTATTTCCCAGTTATTAAATTTAGTATAGACCATCTGGATGGACTTGATAGCATAGGAGATGGGCAGTCTGTCCCTCCTAGTCATTATTTACATCTCTCATTATAAACAAACAAACAAAAAAAGATTTAATGTCTGCTACAGGTTCTTGGTAAGGCTTTCTTCACTAGCTCAGAGAGTCTTTTAAATACCTTGTCTATTCTCCCTGGTCATCAAAGAAGGAACCCAAACTGTTTACCCTAAGTTTCTCATCTGAAGGCCTTAAGACATTTCCTCCCAGCAACCTAAGGTTGTTTTTCTCCCTGCATCCCCACTAATCTCCCTGGCACCTCCTATAAAATCATGGCCACAAGAATAGCACGGCCAACCCAACTGCAAACAGCACAGGACGTCACCTCACTCCTCTCCCCAGTACACAGCCGAAGAGAGGGCAAGATTCTGCCCTGCAGCACTCCCACGAAAGCACTGATGAAAACGGTGAATATCCTGAATCTTCTTTGCATCGACCCCTTGATGATCTCCCCCAAGTGCAGCCTCTGCTGGTTGATAAGTTCAGCAGTGCTTTCCCATTACTGTACATTTCATTGTTTTCTCACCTGCAGGTTGTTCCATCTCATACAACAGCCACTTCTCTGCCTTTCACAGCAAAGGAGCTACTAGCAGAGCAACTGGAAGACAAAAGACTTATCAGTAATGGCAATGTCCAATGACAATTTGAGGCCATCACTTCATACAGCAGATTTTCTCCAGGTTAGCTCTGATGTTTGAGACCAGGAGTCTGGCGGCACACAGATGCAACGTGGTGCATTGCCAGGGACAGAGAGAACCAAGAACACAATAAAGGGCTTAAATCTGTGTACCACGGGACTGAAGAAGCAGTTAAAATTAAGTTTCTTTCTGTAGTGATTTAAAAGCATGTAGCTGGAACAGCTGCTTCACTTTTGAATAAACTGACAGCTCTGAGCTGTTCCACACAGACATTGTGTCTTTAAAAGGTACTTTTGGCACTGAGTTCAAGCAGACTTTAAGGGAGGAAAAAGAGATGTTAATACTTCATGTGACGTGACAGAAGCCAATAAGTTGGTACAAAAGGCTAACTACTTCTCACCACATCATATTAAAAAAAACCACCCAATTGCTTGAAACATTGCTAAAGACCTTCCAGTTTAGATCAATGTCACAATGACCAGCTTCATGCCCATTTCCAGACTGGCAGGTTCAAAACGGAACCTCATGTCTTCCCATTTCCTACTTTCTGATTAGCACTTTTTAAATACAGTTACAATGACTACTTCAGAAATATCTTCAATAGTATTCCTGAACCACTGCTTTGCCAGTAACTGTAGTATAAAAAGCCAAGGAAAAAACACACGAGCCCGGTCTCTTCAGAAGACAGCAGGAACAGTTTCTGCTAAAACTCAGTTTGAGAGATGACACACTGACACATTTTGGGTCAGTCCTACTGTACAGAAAGAGAAATGCAAAACTTCACATTTTCAGGCTGTGAACTCTTCTGTGTGTAAATATTCGTGCACGTGCCTTCCCTAATTGCTGGGAGTTCCAATCAGGAACTGCAAACATCAGTCCTTGCATAGTTATGACTAACTAAACAGAAAGCAAGATTGCTAGGTGTGTCAGGACTCTCTTCAAAACACAGGGCCATGTTCCCAGCGCTGCTGTCATGATAAACACTACCACCCCAGAAGCTCTGGCTGTCTCTGTCACCCAGCACCTCACACTTAGCACAACACAATCTTCGGACACCACCTGCACTTGAAACTGCAGAAGGCTCAGGCTGATGTTGGGAGATGGGAAGCGACAGCATGCTCTCAAAATTACAGAGATTTGGTGATTTTACTTCAAAGGAAGGAGCCTAAACAAGAGGTCACTTTCCTTCCACATGGCTCAATTCAAGGATATCCCTCAAAAGAAAGATACTGTCACTGCTGATGTTAAACTCTATTTCCTGGGCGACCTGCACAACGCAGCAGGTCAAATTCAGAAGTCAGAATGGTCTGTCCTGTCCTAGAAATCCAGGAAGCCAGGCATTTAACATGTCAAGACATGTTACAGCCCCGTACACTTGAGAAAGAAATGGAAGTGCCATTAACTCTGATATGAGAAGGACCATGGAAGCAACCTGAAGTCCAAGCATCTTCACACAGCTAAGCTGAGAACAGGGAACATGTTTGGGATGACAGCAGCCACCAGCTCCAGGCAAGACCTCCAGCTTATACCCGTACTCATAGCTAAGGCTTTCATTCAGTTGCTCCCTGAAACAAGTATGTCTCACACTGGCAACTGTGAGTACATCCATGGCAACGAAAGTCTCAGTAATGAAAAAAAACCACCCTGGAATAGCTACGCTTGCAAATAAAATAAAAGCAGCAGTAGGATTTAAATCCTTCCACAGAAGAGTATCACCTTGCCTTGAAGGTAAAGGCTCTGTTCTTATACTGCCTTCACTCCACAGCTGTAGAGCAGTGGATATTTAAGCTGTTTCTTTAAACATGCAGTGCAATCAACTGACGAAATGGGACGTGAGAGGAGAAGGCTGAAAAAAATTAGCATCAATGAGAAAATAAGCAGGAATGAGAAAGAGTGTCTTCTGTCTCTTAGGGAGTGCCAGGGAAAGGATTACTTTGAATTCCACCTAGCAATGCAAGTGTCAAATAATACAATGCTTACACGATCTCACTGTCTTTTGGTTGCTTTCACCTCCCTCTCCAAACACTTTTGGATCAATCAGCAAATTTTATCCAGCTACGAGAGGGCAATGGGGCCTCAAAGATATTACTTTCTTACAATTTCCATTAAAACAGGCAAAAGGGTTAGAGGAGAAAAATGATCTCTCGACCCTGAACAACGACAAGGCTGCAGTATTTACTAGAAGGGGAACCGATGTAAGATACCAACCTCAATACACAACGCTGTAGGAAACCAGGCTTCGCTAATTCGGTTGTTCAGGCAACCATTTGTTTTAAAATAAAAACTCCACGTTTTTGCAAAGAGGAGGAAAAAAGTCCTTCCCCTCCCTCTTTTTCATAAATGCATTTAAGCGGAGTACACCACAGTGCTCCAAACCAGACCTCAGATAGCTAGCTGTCTGTTCGGCCACGAGTAATATAGGTGGTGGGGACGAACAGAGGGGCCTGCAAAGGCAGCTGTGAGAGGGGATAAGATGCACTGAAAAAAAAGCGGGAAAATGAGCTGACTGGGTGGTTTGGGCTGAGCACGATAGGCCTGACCCCCCACCCAGGAAGACGGTTTGCATCGGGGATACATCTTCTGGGAGCATGGCGCGGAGCAGAGCCGGGAGCGCCAGGCAGGCGGCTGCCAGCCCCCGCCATGCCACGGCGTCCTCAGCGGGGACAGAGCGGGCCGAGGACGACAGGGACTCCCTCCTCGCCACGCGAAGGGCACGGGGACTGCGAGGACAGGGCCGCGAACCCCTCCTGAACCTGCAGAGGCGAACGGGCAGTGCTGGAGAGCCAGGCAGCCCCAGCACGCACAGCGGGCTTCCTTCCCTTGCCCACCAACCCCAGAAGTCATCAGACTGGCCTAAGCCGTGACTTTAAATGCGGCTTTTTTCATTTTATTTAAACCCTCGGAGTTAGAGGTCTGGGTACAAAATGAAAATCCGATACTCTACTTGTGGCACATCTTACTGCATTTACTACATTATATGACTTCTAAGTGCTGAACAGCATTAAAGAAAGTACTTGAGATTTAACAGACCTACAAAAATAGCTCTGAATGCTTTATAAGCTTTAATAACTACCAGTTCTAATTGAAAAATCCATCTTCTTGAACAAGCCAGCTAGAGCATACTGCCCCCTAAAAACTAAACATTAACTATTTAAATTACATTTATTTAACTCTGGAAAAAAATATATTCATTGTAATAAAGATTTTCCGCAACAGCTGCTTTTCTTAACCATGATCTCAACTTTATTCTCTTGAGAATAACTACTGAAGAAAAGCCAAATGTAAAATCCTGTTTCCTGTCAATTTAAGCAGATGTTTTTATGTAATCAAAAGCATTGTGGAGGCCCAAGCTAGACTGTATTCTCACTGCATTCTGAAAATAAGTCTACCAAAGAAATACTAGCGAAAGAAGAAACACCAGCAAGCCTGTTACAGCACAAAACCTAAAAATTGCAATTTTCTGCAAAATAAATTTGTATGTTGCACAACACAAAACAGCTGAAGGAATTAAAGTTTATAAATGACCAAGTTCCTTGAGAGCAAGTTCCCATGGTCTACTTGGCAAGGATGCAAGTACACAGTAATGTTAATTAAGATTATTTTAAATAATTTTTCAGTGCAAAATCAGCATAACCAAAGTGCACTGAAGTTTGGCAGCCATCCACTGTATCCTTTAACAACAGGAATCTGGGCCTAGAAACCTGAATGCACTTATTCAGACAGGCATCATCAACTAGATGTTGAGCACAGTTTGGTCCAAACCCAAAAGAACTGATAACTCACTGTCTGCATCACATCAGGAAAATTTACTGGTATTATGAACAGAGAAAAATTGATAGTCTAGTGACATTAACTCACAACAAAACTTTGACATCAGCTGCAGACAATAACACACGGTAATTGCACTTTCACAGCTCACAAGGACAGTACCAAAGCTCACAGTCAGTTCTAGGAGAGCAGATTCACAGAAACACAGCAAGGCAGAGACATGCACAGCAAAAACACTTTGTTACAAGAACAGGGGAAAAAAAACAACAACACAACAAACCAACCACCAAAAAAAACCAAACACCATGGGACATCAAACCTGTTAAACTAGTATTTCTTAGGCAAAAAGGAGAGACCAACACAAGAGCTGTTTTTCAGGACTCAGTGTATGAGGTCCCATCTCTCCTCAAGCACATCATCGCTTTTTCTGAAGGCAGGGTTATATCCTGCAGAACATTTAAAGAGAGGCCAAATTCCTTCTCGATTTTCCATCTTGATTAACAGTACTCGTAAAATGCCTGAGGAAGCTGGGTTGAGAGAGAAAGATGAACTTCTATTCCTTTCTGTTTAATATAATTAACACACAAAAATAACAGCCTCCCCTCCATCAAGGTTGGAATTAAACTAGCTGTGAACCCAAAGACCATTTTTCCTTTAAAAAAGTTACATGGCACACTACTGAAACATGATTTATGTCATTTATCATCTTAATCTATAAAAAGGTTATCCACGCTAAGTTTGCTGGTATAAGTCCAGCAATATGCCATATTTAGCACAGATAAGTCCTACATCAAAAATAATGTTTGAGCCAGCAGAATACATCTCCCCAGGGTATTGCATAATTTTGGCACTATGACTGCATCCACTTTAGGGCTTTTGCTTCAGCTCCAACATCACGAAGGAGTTCAGTTTCTTTCCAGACTCCAAAGTGACGCATCAGTGTCAATAAAATACATTACTTTTAGATATTACTACACAGGATATTAAGAGTGGCTCTAAGAATTCTTCAAAGTTCAGTCATGCTAAAGCCATGCCATTCACCATACAAGCCTCACGATAGTTTTGTCCTCTTGGTTTTAAGTTACTTCTCCAGGAGCTACACTAAAAAAGCAATGAAGATGTGAACAGACAAGAACCACTGTAGCAACAGTGCCTACTAACAGCCCTTTGTTCTTTCCACAGTGTGGAAAACATCAAGCAGGTCTAAAACTTGCTTCACATGCTGCCAAAATGCATGTGAAACAGCAGCCAGGGAGACCCCCAACTTTAAGAGAAATATCAAATGCAGCTACTGCTCTCACCCCAAGCACCTAGGACTTCTCACCGAGGTGCAGGAGAGCTTTTGGAGGACTGGTGTGTGGAGGCATGCTCAGCAATCCTTCAGCCCACTGAACGTTGAAAGAGCTGCAGCTGGAGGACCAAATCTAGAGTGGGTTTTCAAGCTTAAGGAAAAAGCTGAGTTTTTTTTCCAGATGACTCACATAAAAACAAGAGAATAATCAGAAGCTGAGGGTAGGCAGAGTCGCCGATGAGGCAACATCAATAGAATTTGGACTGTGAGGTGTTTAAATACGTAAAAGGCTGCTGTAAAACAGAAATAAGGTCATCAGCTAGTCTGCTGCAGACAGGACAAGCAGTAATGGCTTTCTGTGGCAGAAGTGGAGGTTTGGGAAAATCAAGCACAGAATAAAGTGCCTGCTGCAGGGGGATGCAGTCTAACAACAGCCTAGAGAGACAACTGGTAGGAACAGAAGTCCTTCCTTGGGGTGCAACCAAGCAGCAGATCTGGATGGGGCCTTACAATCCCCTCCATTCCACAGTCATTCACCTATCAGGACTGATTCGGTCAAGAAAACCGGTGCACACCAGCTTTAAGACGTGGTGTGCTGGTCCTCCACCTCACTGATGCCGAAGTGCGGATGTCCAGCAGTCCCTGGCCACTGCCTGCTGCTTTCTCCTCCAGCTCTTCGGCACTTGCTGAGTCCTCCCACAGAGCCGAACTTAAGCGAGCTTGTGAGAGGGTCCGCTGAGACCCTCCTTATCGACAGCAGCTGGGCGAGAGATGCAAAGCCGCGCCAGCTCTTGTGGCGTGGGGGTCTCACCTCCCCACCGCCGGCACTCGCCCGCCAGCTCTCTGTGTTGTCAGCGTGCCGAGCAGTGCTGTAGGTCTCCAGGAAGGCTCTCCTTCATGCCTGGCTCTTGGTTGGCATCCCGTGGCTCGGCCAGCGCTCCTCAGAGCACGGCCATGAGCGCAGCTGCTCTTCGCGGTGGGCGCACGCTGACAGGAGACAGCAGCAAAAGGGCTGAGCTGTCTTCCCGAAATTCAAGGGCAACTCACCCAGGACGCTTCGCAAAAACAGGTTTTCTCTGAGCACCGAAAACACCGCCACGAACACGTACAGCGACAGGTATTATAATCAGGCACCTCTGCTGCAACAAATCCCCTCGTTACAGGAGCGGCTGCTCTCCGGGGGAGCTAGCAGCGAGCCAGCACCGCGGGCCGTCCCCTCCGGCCGCAGGCAGGGGCCACCGCCATGCGCCCTGCCCTGCCCTGCCCTCCCGTCGCGGGGCAGGCGGCGGGCCCGCCCGGGGTGCCCTCCCCGGCCGCCTCAGCGCCCCTCGCCCCTACCTGGCCGGCACAGCAGGGCGCGGACATGCCGGCGGCGCAGCCTGGCTCCCCCGCTCGCTCGCTCCCTCGCTCGCTGCCTCACAGCGGAGCGACGCGGG
>VXAL01013341.1:0-14771 GCA_013399475.1 Chauna torquata | reverse complement strand
AGTGCTCCAATCTATCTAGATCTATTTTAGTAGATCTTTTAGGATGCCCGCCACCTTCTTGGGTGGGACAGCAATACCCTGTCATTGCCAGAGCCCATGTGTACAGGGACTCAGGATGATAAGAATGGATGTCTGTCCTCAGGCCCCTAGCAGGAGAACTGCTGGCAGGTCCTTCAGTGTCTTTTTATGGATTCAGCCTAGACAAATAGCTGCAGTTACGTGACTTTAGTTTGGAGCTTCATGAGCTAGCTCTGCAGTATGGTGCTTGACATTGGGCAGTTCTTTTCTAAACTGGCCATACCAGATGGTGTCTCCAGTGGGCGGACTATTGCATGTTTTAATGTAAGCAGAAGCTGTCTGTCCCGAGCAATGTGCAGGATTTGTCACCAGGGCAGCTCACCAGGGCTGATGAGAAGGCTTTCGGTTTGGAGGGGGCTCAGAAGAGCTCAGTATGCTTTTTCTATCTGTTTGAGAGCGGATGGATGGGCAGAGGGATGGATTGAGTGCAAGGGAACAAAAGAGAAGATGAGGGCTGGGGGTGCTGGTGCATCACTCACCCCCTCTCCTCCTGACTGTGCTGTTTCCCCAGGTGCCATCTCAGTTCAGGACTCCAGCAGCCTGGATTTCGAGGCCAGCCCTAGGCTGCGCCTTGTGGTCCAGGCAGAGACGGCAGCTTCCTTCAGCTTTACGGCCATAAACCTTAACCTGCAAGATGTGAATGACAATTTGCCACGCTTCCAGCTGCAGAACTATGTGGCATTCATCTGGGAATCACAGAGCTATGACTCCCCAGTCATCCAGGTAGCACTGGGGGCACAGATAGGGATATCTGGGCCCCTGGCTGCCCCTGCCAGGGTGAGGAGGTGGGGGGGCTGTGCCATGGGCCTGGGGCTGGCACTTATGGATCGGTAGGACTGGCCTCGGAGGGCTGTGGTTTGCAGGGCTCTAAAACTGCACTGCTGAATCTCTCGTGTGACTTTGCAGGTCCTGGCAGATGATCTGGATCAGGGAGTGAATGGGCAGGTTACTTATGCCATCAACCAGTCCCTGCCAATGACAGGCCTGTACCACATCGATCCTCAGACCGGCACTATCACTACAGCTGCCATCCTGGACAGGGAGATCTGGTCCCAGACCCGGTGAGTGGGGCCAGACCAACTTGTACCATAGATATGAGAGGGGCATAGGAGCAGTATCCCTAAGGCTGCGGAGGGTACTCTACTGCTTGGTGCCACCCAAAGTTGTTGCCAAACAACAGCGGGAACTCAGACTTAGTGGTAACATGGGTAGCAAACGGTACTGAGGGCATGACAGGGGGCCATGAGATGAGCCTGGGCTCTGTTCAGCCTGGCCTTTGCAAATTCGAGAAGACTGTGGAGGGGGCAATGAACTCTTCAGTAGCTGCATCCATTAAGTAGCTACCTGTTTAATCCAGACCACATCTGTTCAGTCCCTTCCCACTCCCACGCATTGCACCGTCCTGCCCTGCCACATGCCCTCTGGGATCTATGCATCAGCCTCAACCCTCTTGCAAGTCCCCCTGCATTCAGCCCAAGTCCTCTGGATCCCTCACCACATGCACACATTCTTCATGTCCTCCTGTCAGTCTAACCACAGCTATGTAAGATGGTGACAAACACTACACACAATGAATTTAAGTCCTCCTCTACCTTTTTACACATGCATGGCTTGGATACAAGGAACAACTTCTACCACCCCACCCTGATTATGTTCCCTCTGTCGTGTGCACACTCCAATGGCTCCACATCTCTCTTCCCTCTTCTGAGGCATGGGGAGGCCTAGGGGGTTCATTCCATTCACATGCCCATCACTGCTCCACACAAACAGAGGCTCCATGTATTCCCCAGCTCCCGAATATGCTCCAAATGCTGTCACCTGTCTCCTTGCATGCCCCAATAAACTCTGCCCACGTCTTTTCCCACACACATTCCAGACTCTTGCCCTTGCACAGACTGAAAATGCTATGGATGCATCCACTGCAAATGCCTTGCAAAAGCCCCCAACCATGCATGTGCACATGCCAGGGCTGTGCATGAATCCACTGCCTACCATATGGTCCAGACATTTGTGCCTACATTCACTGCCTGCTCGTATGCTCAAGGTGCTGGACACAAACTCTTTGCCCTCCAAACACACACCCCAAATGTGCATCCATCTGCTACCCCATATTCTCGATGGGCCCACATCCACTGACCCACACGTACTCCAGATGTTCTGCACATATGCTTTGCCCCGTAAACTCCAGGTGCTGTGCACAGTTCTACTACCATGTGTACAGACTTCAACCCTGTGCATATGTGCAGTGTCCCCCTGCCCCATGTTCCAGATGCTGTGCATGCAGGTACTGACCCTCACACATATGGCCGCATCTGTGAACCTTGTGCCATGCCCTTGTGCTTTCCCACAGTTTGGTGGTAACAGCAATGGACAGAGGGACACCTCCTCTTGTGGGATCTGCCACGCTGACCGTTGTGGTGATGGACATCAATGACAATAGCCCCACCATCCCGTTTCCTTGGGAGGTGCGGGTCCCAGAAAGTAAGTGCAGCTCAGCCCCATAAGGTAGTGTGTCACCAATGGCAGGAGCTGAGGCATGACGGACACCTGCGGGTGGGGAAGAAGCCCCCAGAGAGGCCTGCCCATTCCCTTGCCAAGGACTGGCTTGTGCTGACCCACTGGCTGAGCTTCCCCAAACCCTTCGGCACTGTCTTGCCTGTGACAGCCTGGGGCTGGGGGTTGTATAGCCGCACTGCAGCAGCTGTGTCCTGAGGGAACCACCTGAACTCCCAACTCCTTCCTGGCCCCTGCCCACACCATGGGGGCTCTGGCTGCACACCCCTGCCCTGCCGACTCTCTACCCTTGGCATGCGTGCCCAGTACCCCTGCCTGGGTCCCAAGACCTGCTCCTTCACCGCTAGCATCCCCCCATTGTCTCTGGTGCTCAGGCTGGTTTCCCCCCACGTGAGCCAGGTCCTCTCCAAGGAGGTGGGGCTGCTGGCTCATGCCTCACCTCTCCACAGACACGCTGCTAGGCACCCAGATAGCCCAGCTGACAGGGAACGATGTGGACTCAGGCCCCGCGCTCTCTTACACCCTCGTGTTGGATGGTGATGCTGTGGGCACATTCAGTGTGCTGCGGTATGGGGGACGCATTGCCCTGTCGGGGCCACTGGACTATGAACAGCGCAGCCACTACACCCTCACCCTGCGTGCCTCTGACACCCGCCATGAGACTGAGGCCAACCTCACCGTTGTCGTGGAGGATGTGAATGACAATGCGCCGGCTTTCAGCCAGGGCTTCTACCAGGTACTGTGCACATCCACTCCTGAGCATGCATGTGCAGGCAGCACTGGCTCCCCAGCACAAGCCCCTCTGCCGCTCCTGCACACTGCCTGGTTTGCCTGGCCTTATGAGGCACAGAGATCCCCTCAAGGATGGGTCTAAGCTCATCCTGGCCCCTCTCCTCCTGGGCCCCCATCCACATCCTGACACCCCTGCTGCTGTCATTGCAGCGTGGACAGGAGGCTGAAACCAGGCATGCAGCACTGGGATCAGCAGCTGTGGGCCTGCTGAGCTGCATGCATTTGGTACGTGCAAAAATAGGTGGGAGCAGCAGGAAGGCTAGGAGTGGTGGGAGATGGGTCACAGCCTGGACAAGTGTTTCTGGGAAGACCTGGCCTGAGCCTCCATAGGCAGGTCAGTGGACAAAAGCTGACCAATGCAATGTGATGCGTCTCTGGAGAAAAGATGCAAGAAGTTGGGAAGCCGCAGAAATACTTGAAGGTTGGGAGAGCACAGGCCAATGGAAGACTGCCTGTTTGTATGTGCTGTTTGGCACATTAAGAAGATGAGAGGTGTTTTGAGTTGTGTAAAATACCTTTTGCAAAGAAAAATATCAGCTAATAAAGAGTTCTTCAGCATAGCAGAGGAAGGTAGAGAAAAGAATAACTGGATGTTGAAGTTGTTCAGAAGTCACACCTACAAGACTAGGTGCTGTGAATGTGGACCAGGTGCCCTCAGTGTGCCAGCCATGGCGCTGGTGCAGAGGTGGGGAAGGCCCTGGTGTGGTGGTGTTTACCCTAGCAGGCAGCTAAACTCCACCACAACCGCTCTCTCACTCTCCCTCCTCAAAGAAAGGGGGAGAAAATTCAATGGAAAAGGGCTGAAAGGTTGAGATGAGGACAGGGAGATTGCTCACCAATTACCATCAGAGGCAAAACAGACTCAACGTAGGAAGATTAATATAATTTATTACTATCACTAACTGACTAGAGCAGTGAGAACTAAAAGCAAACTAAAACCACCTTCCCTCCATCCACCCTCTTCTACCTCCTCCCCCAAGTNCCCACAAACTGCAGCTCTTCAAGAACTGCTCCAATATGGGTCCATACCACAGGGTCCATCCTTTAGGAGCAAACTGCTCCAACATGGGTCCCCCACGGGTGGCAGCTCCCACCAGATCACGGGCTCCTCTCCGTGGGCTGCAGCTCTGACCCGGAGTCTGCTCCTGAGGTACTCTCCATGGGCTGCAGCCTCCTTCAGGCCACATCCACCTGCTCCACCACAGGCTCCTCCATGAGCTGCAGGGGAACTTCTGCTCCAACACCTGGAGTACCTCCTGCCCTCCTCCTTCACTGACCTTGGTGTCTGCAGGGTTGTTTCTCACTCACCTCTCCGAGCTGCTGTTGCCCTTTCTTAAATCTGCTCTCCCAGAGGCACAACCAGCATCGCTCATGGCTTAGCTCTGGTCAGTGGTGGGTCCCTTTTGGAACCAGCTGGAACTGTCTCTTATCTAACATGGGGCAGCTGCTGGACTCTTCTCATAGAGGCCACCCCCTGCAGCCCCCCCTGCTACCAAACCCGTGCCATGTAAACCCAATACACCTGGCCAGCAATGAACTGGCCTACTCTGGCCATGGCTGTCCTATCCAGCCCAGACCTTCTCCCAGCCCTGCTAGCTAGCTCCAGGCAAGGGGGAACTGGTACCCACACACAGGGACCAGATGCTGACTGGGTCTTCCTCCTCTTCCAGGTGACGTTGCCAGAGCACACACCTGCAGGCAGCATCCTTCTCACCGTGAGCGCCACTGACCCAGACTCAGGCAGCAACGGGGATGTCACCTTCCATCTGGCCGTGCCCAGCCCTGACATCGCCATCGACCCCAGCAATGGTGTGTGGGGCTGGCTGCTACATGAGGTCCATGCTGTGGGTTGCTCCAACAATGCCTGCAGAGGGAGGGGCCCCCATGCTGTGCCCTCACCAGGGCTGGGGTGGCCAGGGAGGCAGACATGATGGTGTGGCCATCAAGCCCCACCACCACAGCGTCCTGGACGCCTGTCCCTCCAGCCAATAACCTTAACGCCCTGTCCAGCTCCCTGCTGGCCCCCCATGCTGACTCTGGCTTTGTGCCCTCACAGGGACCCTGTTCACCATCCGGCGAGTGGAATTTGATGCCAGTCAGCCCACCCTTGACCTGGTGGTGGAGGCCCGTGACCATGGCTCTCCCAGTCTCTCATCTTGGGCCACGGTGCAGCTCCAGGTGCTGGATGTGAATGACCACAGCCCCAGCTTCCAGGTGCCACACTACAATGCCAGTGTCCCTGAGGACCTGCGCCCAGGAACCACTGTGCTGACGCTGGAAGCAGGTGACGCCGACCTCTCCCGGGAGAACGCTGGCTTTGACTACACCATCGTCAGTGGCAATGGTGGCAATGCCTTCCAGGTGGAGAGCCGGGTGGCCTGGGCAGGGGGGCACCTCCGCACGCAGGGTGCCTTGGTGCTTGTGGAGCCCTTGGACTTTGAGGCCATCCCAGTCTACAACCTCACTGTGGCAGCCTCAGACCGGGGCCTGCCACAGCGCAGCGCCACGGTGCCCGTGCTCATCACCGTGCAGGATGTCAATGACAACCCACCTGTGTTTGCTCGAGCTGAGTACCGCACAGCAGTGAGTGAGAGTGCACCCCCTGGCACAGAGCTGCTGCGTGTGGTGGCCCACGATGCTGACTCAGGGCCCCGCGGCCGCGTTCACTACACCATCAGCTCAGGTGACCAGCATGGGCTCTTCCAGCTTCACGAGAGTACGGGGGCCCTGTGCCTGGCACAACCTCTGGACCGTGAGGCCCAGTCACTGCACTCCCTCGTGGTGCAGGCTACGGATGTGCCAGGTGGGCACTTTGCGCTGGTCCCTGTAGCCATTGAAGTGAAGGACGTCAATGACAACAAGCCGTACTTCCCGGTGGAGGTGCTGAGTGCTAGCATGCGGGAGAACCTGCCTCCTGGCACACTGGTCACTACCCTGCGTGCCGTCGATGCAGACACTGGTGTCTTTGGGGAGCTGCGGTATGCAGTGCTGGAGCAGCCAGTGGGGGAACCTGGTGTGGTAGAGGGCCGGGATGCCTTTGCCGTCAACAGCAGCTCTGGGGAGCTGCGCTCCCGGCTCACCTTCGACTATGAACGAGCCAAAGCCTTCCAGCTCCTAGTCAGGGCCACCGATGCTGGCAACGCCTCCGCCACAGTGACCGTGCGGGTGCTAGTGACTGGAGAGGATGAATATGATCCCATCTTCCTGAGCCCATCCTTCAGCTTTGAAGTCCCTGAGGGCGCCCGCAAAGGGCAGAGCATTGGGCGAGTGCTGGCAACAGACGAGGATGAGGGGGCTGATGGCGTAGTGCTGTACTCCCTGGCAAAGCCCTCACCATACTTTGCCATCAACCAAACCACGGGCACCATCTACCTCCGTGTGGACAGCCAGCCCCAGGCTGGGTCCGGGCGCGCCAAGAGGGAGCCACGTGAGATGAGCCTGGAGGTGCAGGCGCGCAGCCCCCTGCCTGCCTCCCGCTCGGCCTCTGCACAGGTCACCATTGACATCACACACACTTCCTTTGGCCTGGCTCCGGATCTCAACCTGCTGCTGGTGGCTGTGGCTGCCTCACTGGGGGTTGTGGTGGTGCTGGCCGCTGTGGCCATTGTGCTGGCACTGGTCCGCTCACATCACCGCCGGGGACGCGAGAAGCCAGAAGGGGACAGGCCTCTGGCCCATGTGCAGAGTGGCTCCCTGCAGAAGCTGGGCCGTGAGGAACCAACGCTTCCTGGGGGCGAGCACATTTACCACCAGGCCCTGCCAGGGTATGGGGGTGAGCCGGCAGGGCCCTACACACGGGGCGGCTCACTGGACCCCTCGCATTCCAGCGGCAGAGGCTCTGCTGAGGCTGCAGAGGATGACGAGATTCGGATGATCAACGAGTACCCACGTGTGGCCAGCATCACAGCCTCTATGCAAGAGCACATCTCTGCCCGTGGCCCTGACTCTGGCATCCAGCAAGATGCTGACCAGCTCTCTGACATCTCCTGTGAGCCGGCTGCCCTGGAGAGCACCCAGTGGTTCAAGAGCAAGAAGGGCTCTGGGCTGCTGCTGCCGGGGCCGCCCCCGCAGCTGTACCGTGAGGACGGGGGAGGCAGCGCCTTCCTTGGCGTGCGCTGTGGCCTCAGTGTCTCCTCCCAGCCCCAGGACTATGCCTTCCCAGAGGATGGCAAGCCCTCTGTGGAGGGCTCACTCACCGCCATTGTGGCCAGTGATGAGGAGCTCCGCGGCAGCTACAACTGGGATTACCTGCTGAACTGGTGCCCCCAGTTCCAACCACTGGCCAGCGTCTTCACAGAGATCGCCCGCCTCAAGGATGAGAGCTCCCTGCGCAAGCCCTTTCCAACCAAGCCCAAGGCAGAGCCCAAACCCCGCATTGACCCCCCGCCCCTCATCACCTCAGTGGCCCACCCGGGCGCCAAGTCTGTGCCCCCGAAGCCGGCAGCGGGCAGGACCTTCCCACACCCGTCCTCCCTGCGCCGCTCGCCCATCAGCCACGAGGGCTCCATCTCGTCCTCTGCCATGTCACCCAGCTTCTCCCCCTCACTGTCTCCGCTGGCTGCCCGCTCCCCTGTGGTCTCACCCTTTGGCATCTCACAGGGGCCCTCTGCCTCTGCCATCAGTGCCGAGCACTCACTGGAGCCCCCTGAGGAGGCCGAGCTCAGGATTTAGACCTGGGCCCGTGGACTCCCCTGCCCCACCCTGCAGCCATGGGGCCAGGAGCAGGGCCAAGCCCAGGGCTGCTCTGCATGGGTGCTGATCCTGCTCTCCAAGCACCTTGCCTGGCCCAGGGCCCCCATGAGCTGCAGGTTCCCATGTCCTTTGGGACTGCTGGCTCCTATAACTCCCTGTGGTCTGGGAGATTCAGTGCTGGTTTTGATGCCCTATGGACTGCTGATCCTAGTGCCAGCATCCCGGGGCATGGTTCCTTGTACTGCTCATGGTGTCTCAGATTGGCGCTTGGCACGTTCGTGCTTTGTGGTACTCTGAGAGGGGCTGGGAGCAGATCGGTGCTCCCTGCCCTGCTGGGCCAGGGCACTGCAGACCCTGCTTTTCCCTGGCCGCTTGGCCATGGCCCAAGCCATGCAGCAGCCTGGGTGCAGTGGGAGGCTGGCCCATCCCTGCTGGACCCATCCCCATGGGAGCTCACGGGGCCAGGGAGGAATGCTCCCTGGCCAGGGATGCACTGGTCAGCTGGCACAGCTGCAGCAGCCTGCTGGTCTGCCTATGCTGCCTGTGGGAATGGGGATGGCTGAACCTGCTTGCTGATGATGAGGGAAAACATATCCCAGGCCAAGCTGGAGGGGGAGAAGGCAGTACCTGCTGTCTGCTTGCCTATCCATGGCTGGTGGGAGGAAAAGTGATCCTTTAGGGTCCCTCAAGTCCTTCTACCTCCCACCACTGCATTTGCCCCTTGTAAGGGCTTTCCCTCCCAGAGCTGTCAAAGGGCCCTGTTCCTCAGGGGCTGGCTGGGAGGCAGGGTGCCCTGCCCAACACAGGGAGGCTGCTCCCAGGGCTGTTTTCCCCTCTGAGCTGTGGGCTGGCTGAGGCATTGGGCACAGACGCTGCCCAGGCACTAGACACTCTGTGCGGCAGGAGCGGCAGCACAAGAGCTGCATCAGCTGGCCCCAGGAAGGCTGGGCCCCAGGAAAGGCACCGACGTGGCCACTCAGGGACACAAGCCAGTGACCTACTCCTGCTCCGTCTGCCCCAGGCCTGGTGGCCAGCCTGCAGCTGCAGCGAAGCAGGGGTGGGGGTACCCCAAAAAGCCAGCCTAAGGCTGGCATGGTGGCAGCCAGCAAGTTGTCTTGCAGCCACAGCATGGGATGCGGGGTGGCAGGCCTCCCCCAGGGCCCTGCAGTGCGACCTGCTCACCAGGACAGGCCGGGCCACCAGGGACATCTCCAGGTTGCCAGAGCCCCCAGCCTCTGTGCCCCATCCCTCTGTGCAGGGGCTGCTCTGCACTGCTCCTTCACGTTGTGTTGTGAGCATGGGGGAGAGCCATATTTCCTTGGGGCTGGTCCCCATCCTCACACCAGCACTGCTCACAGCTGGTGTCAGCCCATATCGGGGCCAGCCCCCGCCCCAGTGCTCACCCACAGCCCCCAGGGCATCGCATGGCCCTGCACCCTCGGAGTGCGGTCCTCGTGGCAGCTGCTGCAGCCCCGGGTGCTCAGGGTTGCTGTGACTCACACACAGATATGGGTGCAGGGTGAGGGTCAGGAGCAGGGAATGTGGGGCACCATAGCAGCCCCAAATATACAGTCAGCCTGGGAGGACACCCAGCCGTCTGAGAAGGGGGTCTGGGGCTGCTTTTACAATATCCGGGAATTTCCTTCCTATCACACTTTTCCTAGACCCACTCTGTAGCCTCAGCCCAAAGCCTGTCAGCACCATGGCTACACCCCATCTATTGCCCCAGCCCCAAATGTTTTATCACAGCAGCCAAAACCCATCACTTTTTCCCACTGCCCGTTTCCCACTCAGAACCACCTGTGACTGGAGCCATGTCTCTGCCAGTGTCTCAGCCCTAACCTCCCCTACATGCCACAGGTCCCAGCCCAGCCTGTGCAATGGGTGCCCCACACCCCAGCACTGCGCTGCCCCCGACCCCCGTAATGCCCATGTGAGTGTGTCCCCAGTGCTGGCAGCCCTGGGAGCTGCCCTGGGCAATGACACAGTGCCGGGATCTGCAGCAGTGGTGGTGGCACCAAGGGGGGCTGTGGAGCCATGCTTAGAGCCCATGGGGGACCCAAGGCGGCTCTGGGAGGGGACGACAGTTCTTTCCTCGCTTGGCAGAGGAACAGCCTGGGGGGCACCCCCGAGGGGCCACATATGCCCTGAGCCCTGTGCGGGGCCGGGATGGCCAAGCAGCCTGCTGCCCTCTGCATGTTTGGGACAGGAGGGCGTAGATGGGTTACCTGCTACACACCATGTAGGAGGGTCAGACACGGCCCCACTTTGGTATGGGGGGGGCACAGCCAAGTGCTGCTGAGCCCAGCCAGGAGCCAAGACTCCAGTTATTTATTTTTACACATTGTACTACGATTCCTGTTTTCTACTTTGTTTGTACCTTTTGTATCATGTCTCGCTGAGCTGCATGTATTGGGCGCTGCTCGTCGGCCTGCACACTGGGCCGCTCCAGCACAGCCTGGACCCAAGTGCCAACTTCTCAAAGAAATGCCTTAATAAACCACACTTGTTTGTACAGAGCTGGACATCGTCACTGCTGCTCTGGAGCCGGGCTCAGACATCCAGTGTGCCCAGCAGCTGCCCCCCGTTGCTGGCACCCCGACATACACGCTCCCAAGGCACAGCCCCACTCCAGCTTTTGGTACTGCCCCCCCGTTACAGATATCCCCATGCACATAGACACGCACACTGTGGATCCCTGCAGTAAGTGGGCTTAGAAAATCAGGATCCACGCAGGAGCTGGCATTTGGATCCTCTCAGCTGCAGTTCCCCAACACAGACACACATGGGCACCCCTGGGGCGTCTCAGCTGACCCCAGACCCTGCGCTCTCTCTAGCAGCAGGCTGGGACTCCCCCAGTCCCTCTGGCAGCCTCCCTGCTGTGGGCTCCCAGGCCACTCTGCCTGCTCACTGCCCAGGCTGGTTTGACACCCGCCAGCAAGGACACACTGACACCCTGCACCCACCCTCTCAGCTGCTGGTACCACAGGCCCTGGGACCTGTGATCTGACTGCAGCTGCTGACACTTAGACTCCATGGACATGGACACACACACACAGAATGGAGTCCCCTGACCCAGGAAGATAATTCACAGTGGAGTTTAAGAAGACAGGACAGTGTGCAGTCACCTGGTGCTGGGCATGGCCAGACAAATGTGCTGACCATCAATCCATTTACGTGTGACCAGCAGCTTTTATCCCCTTTTCCCTCTTTTCCCACTTTGGTTTTTCTCCAAACTGCCTTGACCCTTCTCTTTCCCTTCCTTTAGCTCCTCTGCTACACATCCCATAATAAGTCTTGTGCAACCCTAAAACGTTCTGCATTCTGCCTCTCAGGACATGCCGCATGTCCCAGGCAGTGTCCCCACGGCCTGTGGCTGATCAGGAGAGCCATCCCTGCTCTCATCTTGGTGGGTGCCACCCCCAGCCCTGGGGCGAGCGCTGCTGTGATAGCCCTGGGCGGAGCTGGGCACGGGCATCCCCTTCTCTGACTGGGTTATCGGGGTTCCCCTTGCCTGCCACTGCTTCTCTGTGCTGTTTTGTCACACAACCTAGCACCATCTCCCTGACTGGTATAACTGCAGTGCCAGGGAGTGCTGGGCATGCTCACTGCTCTGTGGCTGAGACTGAGGGGATCTCTAGCCAGCAGGGAGGACCCTGATTCTACTGTTCTCCAGCATTGCCCAACGGCATTTAATCCTGACCATCTGGAGAAGAGGGCACGCTTGCCTCCATCCACAGGAACAGCACCCACGGCACACCAGGGTGGGTGTGCCCAGGACACCCTGGCAGCTTCACTGGCTGCTGTGGCGCTCCCATCCCCTCCCTGCTGCAGACCAGCTAGTCAGACTAACAGCAGATGCTTGTTAGAGTAATTAGTTCTGTCAGAGCACCCTAATCTTTGCTGGCCAGACAGATCCAGGAAATAATCTCCTGCAAAGCTCATCCCACTTACAGCCCTGCCCAAAGCTGTAAGCAGCTGGACAGCCGGGTGGGCTGCAGCGCTCTGGCAGCACGTGTGCGCGCGCCGCCCAGTGCCCCAGGCCCCCAGCCAACATGCGTCAAGGCTGAGCAGCAGCAAGTCCGTTCCCCGCAGCTGCAGCTGCTGGTCAGGGCCACTCTGACTGGGGTGGCCAGGAGCCAGCAGCAGGGTGCTGGGCCACCTCTGGACAAGGGGCAGGGTGGGACAGGATTAGGGGCTGGCACGGGGCAGGGGCTGCGTGCCTGGATGAGGGACGATGAAGTGGCCAGGGCTGCATGGCTGGGAGCAGCTGGATGTGGCCTGGGTGCAGGTTCTGCCTGCAGCTGCCCACCCTGGTGCTGCCCATGCCTCGCTGCACACCCTGAGCGCTCGTGGGGAGCTGAGAAGGGACAGCACATGGGGCCACCTCCAGATGGGAGGCCCTTGCAAATAAGGACAAGCAATTCCCAGCCCTGGCGGGCAGCTGCCCCGCATGGTTCAGGAGCCTTCCTGTGGCACAGTGGAAAGCTCTTCCCATCAACAAGGCTGGTGGACAGGGCTCAGCTGGGTCATTCCCCCCAAGCCCTCCCTGCTGCGCTGGGCCACATGTCCCCTGATGGCTGCACCCACTGTGCGCAGCCCCTTCCCATGTTCCCTGGCTGCTGTCTCCTGCAGCTCCCCTGCTCGTCCCTCCAGCCCCACAGGGTGCAACTGCACAGCTTCAGGCGGGCAACCAGCTCCAGCTGCTGCAAACCACACAGCACTGCATGCACGGAAACTCTGAGCAGCCCACACATGTTTCCAATTGCAGGGACGAGAAGTGCCCTAGGGCTCTGCACACACACTCACGCTATGGGCAACACCCAAACAGGAGTGCTGGCATCCCGCAGGAAATGGAGCAGTGGATTCCTGGAGGACATGAGAACTGTGCTCAGGGTGGCAGGAGAAGCACCTTCAAGGCCAGACAGCAGGCTTGGGTGGGCCTGAGGAACATGGGCTGAGGTCCCAGCATCAACAAGATGGGGAGTGCTGTTCTGTGAACAGGAAAGACACCGCTTAAGCCACACTGGATCTCTTGGCTGCCTTGCTTCACCCAAAGGGAGCGGGGCCAAGGTCTGCAGCAGGTGCTGCCAGCCTGGGCACGTGGCATCTTCACCTCCCTGCTGCACAGACAGCACAGCTGGAAATGCACTGCCTGCACAGCAGGTCTGAAGGCAGGGAGGAGAACAGAGGGACTGCTGCAGCCCTGGCCTTCCTAGCAAAGGACCTTCACCTACCCTGCCCCAGTTGAAGCATCAGCCCACTTCTTCAGCAGTACCTCATGACGCTACTGTGGCAGCAGAGCGCCTCCAGCCTCTCCCCCAGCAGCTGCTGCTCTGGATGGCTGCAGTGCAGCTCTGGGCGTGGGAGAGATGCCAGTCTGGGCCAGGCAGGTGGTTTTCCCATTGTCCATCTCTTTCTGGCTTGGACTCTGCTCTGCAGAAGCAGGAAAGCAACTGGGAACTGCTGCAGCCACGGCATGCAGCAGGTCTGCACATGTGGACGGGGCTGGGACAAGGATTTGGCAAGCTGAGCCAAGCCAGCCTTGGCAGATGGGGTCACGGCACCCCCCCCCGCCTCCCCAGCCAACTGCAAGACAGCCCCTCCAGGGCGGCCCTCAGGCTCACAGGCAGGGTGACAAACTCCATGGCTCTGTTTCCAGAGTTCCCTTCAGCAATGGCCAAAATTGCTTAAACTTTCCACAACCCCAAGATCCGCAAGTATCATACCACTTTTGTGATACTAATTAGGAGGGCTCCTAGTGTGGGAACAAGCACAGGAAGTAGAGAGCTGCTGCTCAGCAGTGTTGGGAGCCAAGTCGCTACTGGTGATAGTGCCAGCTGGACAAGACAGCAGGCTGCGACTGAGGAACCTCTACTGCCCTCCCTGTACTCCTGGCTGACCGAGACACCCTGCACCCACAGCTTCCCTAGGCCCCTGCATTGCAGCCCCAGGTGGCAGCGGTGTAAATGTCAACAGGGCCAGGCAGTCACAGCCCTGGATGTCCAGGGGATGCAGCTGTGCTCTGCTGCTACCTCCATGCTTCCCAGCTCTTGCTGGACTTGCTGGTGAAGCCCAGGTTCCCCGCAGAGAATGGCTTTGGCACTTGCGCCCCAGGGGGCACTCGCGCCCCAGGCTGCAGCCTGCTCGTCTGGCTTGCTGCCCCTCACCGCAGGGTTGGCACAGAGGAGCAGGCCCCAAGGGCAGCTCCTGCCCTCCAGTCCTCTCCCTACAGCAAGGTTCCAGCATGGCACCAGCCTCGCAGGATGGGGGCCTTGAACTCTACCCTGCCTGTGCTGCTCCCAAGTACCCCACCCCTCCCTTGCCAGGGGCTGCTTCCCCCAGCAAGCACCCCATCCCTGCAGGGTGCCAGGCAACGCCTGTCCCGGAAGCGGCCGGGGAAAGACGGGACGGGGTGGGCAGCACTCGGGGCCTCCAGGAAGCGGCCCTCCCCGTCGGGACCGCGACCTGAGCCCGCTCCGGGCCTAGCAGCGAGGTCCAGACCGCAGTCGCGAGTCCGCGCAGCCGCCAGTGGCGAGGACGTGGCCGCGCCCGCCACGTGACCGTGGCTTCGGCCTCCTCACGTGACCGGGAATCGTGCGGCCCTCCCCACGTGATCGGGGCGCTGCGGCGGCCGGCGGCGGGATGGCGCGCGGGTAACGGGGGCTTGGGGCTGGGGGGCGGGCGGGTGCCGG
>VXAL01013338.1:394075-642972 GCA_013399475.1 Chauna torquata | reverse complement strand
GTGCCGGTGCCGGGGAGCGCAGGGCGGGTCGGCGTGTGCGCGGGCACGGGCTGCGCGTTCCCGGCCTGCAGCGGAGGGGCCCGGCCGCGGGACGCGCTCACGCGAAGCCCGAATCCCATCAGCAGCCGAGCGCGGGGGAGAGCGGGCAGTGCCCCAGTGCCGCCCAAGCCCCGCCGAGCCCCGCCCCGGGAAGCTGCAGGCCCGGTCGGAGGCTGCAGAACGGGAGCCCCCGAGCCGGCTGCGGTGCCCCGGCTGCCCCCGGGACCTCTCCTTCCCCGCCGTGAGCGCGGCCACGCAACGCCTATCTCGAAATAGGGATAAAGTACAGCCCCAGAAAGTCCCTGCTGAATACATCCCAAGCAAAACGGTGCCGTAACGTGGCTCATAAATAGGAACTTCACGTTATATTAAACCGTACAAATTTTAACCATTACTGTTACAAGTCCCACAGGGGCAGGTATTTTTCAAATGCACATAACAAGAAACAGCACAATAACAACATATGTTCGTTGCAGTAGCTGCGCGCCGGGCACGCGGCACGCACAGGCTATTGTTTCCCAGAGAAAATACTCGTAGATTCATAGATCTTAAGGCTGGGAGGGATCATTATGATAATCTAATCTGACCTTCCTGCAGCACCAAACTGCCAAAGTCCCCTTGTTTCTGCATCGGGACCGCAACTTCTGCTGCATGGACAGCATCACTCCTGTGAGCCGAGCTGCAGTCCTGATGCAAAGCCTTCTAGCTCTGCACGATCCAGCACACCCCTCACTATTTTATTTCAGTTACCCTAACACCTTATTTCTAGCCAAATTCACACTTTATTTCTAGCCAAATTCAGATAGTTTCAGGCTTTGGGTCTCTTGAGGCCTTTTTTGACGCTTTAGAGTCAGGTGCTATCTGAAACATCTTCCCTAAAATATCACATTTCCCAGCTTTTCTGAGAACTCTCTCATAAAAACTGCAGAGGAAGTGCGAGTAACGGCAGATTGTCAGCTGGGACAAGGCACAAAGTCGGAGATGGACAGAGACCTCCCCACTTCTCTGTGTCGCCCTTGCTCCCTAAGGCGTAAGCAGTGCCCTCATCTCAGCTTGGGTACATTCTGCAGAGGTCTCCAAACGCGCCGTCTCCCCCTCCCAGAAGGATGAGCAGCGCTTCGTGTGCGTGCTTCGCACCTGGGATGCTCAGGTCCAGACCTCAGCTCGCTCTGCTGGCTCCGACCAGGCCCCAAAATGCCTTTGGATTCTGCAGCCCTCCCGTGCCCCAGTGGGTGCCTGCTGCCTGCGCGGTCTGCAGAGCCTCACTGGCCCGGGGTTTGCATCCCCTGCTGCCGCCACGACTCGAGCCTTGCAGTGGGTCCTCCACCTCCGCTGTGCTGTTCCTGCTGCTCTGACCACGCAGACCCCAAATATTAGAGCCCCTGAGCCCTGCTGTGGATGGGGAAGAGCGCACCCCTTCCCGCTGTTCTGACCCGGTCTGGCGGGCACCCGCTGCTGATCCTGCACGGGCTGAAACAGCACCACGGAGGGACCCGTCTTCATGCGAAACTACTCAGTGCTGCAAATTCAGCTGTTATTTTCCAAGTGTAAAACCACTGTGGATTATCCTATCCAGTGCAGTTATCAGAATAACATACCTCAACTTCTGAGCTCCTCATCACGCTCCGAAGCTTGATGGATGTTCTTGCTGCTCAGCCTCCAGCTCATCAGTGGCTGTGTCTCAGGCGTGGGTGATGTGCTCCCTTGGAGCTGGGGTCTCCGCCTCATCTAGCACTGTGAAACCACAAAGAAAAGGAGATTTGAGTGGATTTCAGTTCAGAGACCATGGCTGGGCCCTCAGGGCATTGCCAGGGACTCCAGCTAGCGTCTGCTACCGGGGGCTTCTCCCTGAGCCGGTGCGCCAGGCCCCAGGCTCACGCGGGGAGCACCCTGGCTGCAGTGGCTGCTGGCTGAGGCACCCCGTGCCTGAGCCGTGCCCCGGGGCTTTCACTCAAGAATGTTAATCAGACTCATCTTTATCCCTAAACAAGATTTAAGGACAAAACAGTAAGTTTAATTGCTAGACTAAAGACACGGGTTCAGAGGTCTCTCTGCTGTACAGACACAAAAGAGAGCCATCAGACAAGATAATGCAATTCTGGATTATACCTGTCAATCCACGTTTCTCTCGGTTCCTTTAGTGTCTCGGTTAGACGAGGAGGACGCGGCCCAACCCTCCCTCAGAGGGGCATGCCCATGCCCCAGAGCGCGTACAGCTGCACAGCTCCCATTGCTGCATCCCTCCTCTGGAGGTGGTGGGACAGCAGCCCGGTACTCCTGCAGGTCCTCGGCCAGGCTGGGGTTCACACAACATAGAATCATCTCGGTTGGAAAAGACCTTCAAGATCATCAAGTCCAACCATCAACCTGACCTACTGAGTCCCATTGCTAAACGATGTCCCCACGTTCCTCGCTCCCTACGCACCACACTGCTGCAGGGACTTGTCAGCTGGGGCTTGGGCACCGGGACATCGTGGTGTTGGGGACATCTCAGTCATTCCCTCCTCCTCCTCCCCAAAGCAGTCGGATGTACCTATTCTGTTGATGTGTGTTGGCTTTTTGATGAGCCACACCTTCCATAGCACTGTATTTTGTGAAATCCCTGCCTTTACACAAACACCTTGTGAGATTTGTCACTGTCCATGTATCGGGAGTGACACAGAGACCAAATGCAATGCAGCAGCCTGTGAAAGCAGAATCCAAGCATTTGGCAGAGGACACTCTGGCAGCTCTGGGAGCCTCCATTACAGGATCAGGTCACGCCGGTGTTTGCCAAGGATCCGGTGGGAATTTTGCACACACCACGGATGTGCCTTGCCCGACATTCATCCAACAAGCACTCAGGCTGGCAGCTTCAATGCATGTGTGCAGCTTTCCTACCATGTTGTTATTAAAAGATGCAGAAAACGCTGTACAGAATGAGCCTGACTTCAGAGCTCTGTTGCTTCAAGGGAAGAGCCAGGCGTTGCGGAAACCTCTACCTTTTTTGACTTTTGCCACCAAACTGCTGCAGAACAACAGGCAAATCTTTTACCCACCATGGGCGTCGATTTTCTGGTGTGTCAGAGGTGACAGCATGATGCTGACTCCTTCACATGGCAGCTTTACATCAGTTCATGAAAAGCCCTGTGCAAGAGCGGATTGTTCTGATCATGGTGGGTGTTGTGTGACCATCTTGTAAAATAATCCCTGCTACAAAGAGTGACAAACTAATTAAACCAGACAGATTAAAGAGGGGAAATAAGACCCTGAGAAGTGTGTGACTTCTCCAGAAGTTACCTAGAGGGTTAACAGCAGAGCTAAGAATGCTCGGGCCACCCAAACCCCCATCAGTGCCGGGGAACCATCCTGCCTGGGACCAGGTACTTGCAAAGCAGATGCTGGGATCACACAAGGAGATCTTCTGTGCTGCAGAGCTACGGAGTCAAACAGCAAAGTATTTCAAAGCACTTCTCTGCTGTGAGCTAAAATAGATGGCGTTGCTGGGCTGTCTATGGTGTAGAGGGTGATGTGAAGCAAGCAGCGATGAAATGCAGTTGCAGGAGGAATCGCTTTCTACTTTCCCTCTACCTGTTGGTGAAGCTCTGCCAGCTGGCCCAGCCTGGTAACTGGGAACAGAATTAAACAGGAGACGTCCCGGCAACGTCTGAGTCACAGCTGTGGGCAGCAATCATTCAGCAGGTGACACGGGCTGGCTCTGCTGGACACAGACATACTCACCTCTTTACCTGGTGTTCTGTACAAAACCAAAAGCCTGTTGCTTCCCAGCAGGAGGAAGAGAGGAAAACCCTTCAGATGGAATAATTCTTGTTTTTCCTTATGTCTACCAGCACCAGCCAGGATAACATCAACAAATGTCACAGAAAGTTTGGTTTAAGCTCTTAATATATTTCAGCTGTAGCTTGTAAAAATTGGATTGGCTTTTTAAGCAAAATAGCCCCAAGATAGGTTTTACTGTAATCATATCTTCCACAGTTGAGCTTTCAGGAGTTTTCTTCCTAGGATTGGCAAACGGGTAAGTTATCAGAAACAGCATCCGAGCAAAGGAGGCTGAGGAGGAGGCCGAGGCTGCTGGGCTGGCTCTAGAGCAGGGGCAGGGGGAGGCCAGTGGGTGGGAACCAGCAGGGGCCCCGTCCTCCAGCCTGACCCACCTGGAGCAGGGCTCCACAAGGCTCACGCACCTGCTCCTGGCTCCTGCAATTTGTTGAAGGTGCCACGTGCAGCAGTTTTGGCAGCAGCGTGGCTGTCGTGCCCTGCTGATGGGAGCAACTGGGGCTGCGTCGGGAAGCGAGCAGGATTGGGAAGAAATGGGCACAAACAGAAATGCAAGACTGGGTTTGCTCCGTGCCGTTGCCCTTGAATCGTAATAGTAGCATATCGCTGTCTTGCTAGCTGGTTAATCAATAAACTAATTGAGCTGCATCAGTACGGTCTCTGGATCCCATTTCTTGATGATTGATTTATTCCAGATGTCGCTGGGAAGGTGCAGCTCCTGACGGGGGCCAGGGTGGCACTCGGAGCACCGCTGAGCGCAGCCTGGAGGGCAGCCAGCTCTGCAAAACACACCAGCGGAAACAGGGAGGAAAGCAGAGAATCCAGGAAACCTTCACGCCAAGATGACCAAAGTCACCCAGCGAGGACAGAGGAAGGGCCAGGGCTGTGGGCTCGCCGTGCCGGCACCTGCCCTGGGTGCCTGTTCCAGGCCACGTGTGCTGTGGTGGCACGCATGCTTTCTACCACCTTCTCGGAGGTTTGCACATGCAGCATCTCCCAGTGCTGATCCCATCCCCTAGTGCTGAGCTTCTCCTTGCTGCTTTGCCTTTCCCCAGTTAGAAAATCCATATGTCCTTTTGGCAGAAGTTACTTTCCTGCCTCTGAATAGGCCAGTTCTGAAATGCTAAGTGTCTTCTTATTTTTCTGAAGTATGAAGACTTTTATGTTTATCACAGGGCACACACAGCTCTTCAAAGGTCTGCAGGAGCAGCTGGTCCTGCTGGAGGAGATAAATAGGTGCAGGTACTCAAAGTCAAGCCAGGGTGCTCTTGGTCCCAATCCAGACAGGGTGCAGTTTTCCTGACGTGGTCTGAAGAGCCTCACTGTTTTGTCTGTGAAGTCATCTCCCATTTAATGACGTTAATCAGATGCACATTCATGGGGAAATGAGATATCAGGAGCGTGTGACCCAGGAGTGCTGTGGCATGCAGTGACCTGGCTGGAGAGGAGGTGGCCATCCCAAACCACCTCCTTTTGGGGAACGTACAGCACCTGGCACAAGGAGAGGTAGGGCTTCAGTCTGGGGCTTCTGCATGCTGTTGCATGCCCTTTTACACATACATGTAGCTCTCTATAATGTTTTTTTCTTTAATGGTCTTTCACAGCACGCTGAGATGTCCCTAAATCGGAGGGCTATTTCCCCAGCCCTTGCCCATGTGCAGGGTCCCAGGCAAGAGAGCTCCTGTATATGTTTATTCCATTTCTTCTGCCCTGAGCAGTCCTCAGTGTTGTCCTCTCTCTTCCTCTCTGCCACCCGTGCCCTTTGCAGGGTATGCTGCCGTCTGCTGCACTGCCGTGATTTCGGAACAAGAGAGGAGCTGGGGACTGAGGATGAATAAACCTGGTGCATCTTAAGCAGTCTCGCCTCCTTTTGTACCACAGCAGCTCCATCACTGCACACATCTGCTGGACTCATATTGATGTCATGGTAGCGAGGGAACAGCCAGGGGAGAGGGCTGAGGGCATTATTTTCTCCTGAAAAACACGTGCTTTAGTATTAACCCGGGCAGGCATAGCTTGCTGTGAGCACTACCTGGGTCGGGATTGCTGGTGCAGCAGCCAGCGCCCATCCCAGGGCGGTGCCCAGAGCTTTACGCGATCCCTCTGCACATATGCCCAAGTGCCATGCACTGTCCCCGAGCTCCCAGCCGTGGCTTCAGAACCACATCAGCGCTCGGGGACGTCCCGGGGACATCGCTGCTTCTCACAGCATTTTGGTGCGGAGGCCCGGGCGTGCTCCTGCCGGGCAGCGGGCAGCACCGCTGTACAGATGTAAGAGGAGATCTTGTTTCTCTCAACCTGAAACCATTTCCTTTCCCCCGCTGCCCTCCCTCCCCTCGCTCCCTAATTTGTCCCTGGAGGTTTAATATCTATTTCTCCAAGTGCCACGGGCCAAATTTACTGCTCGCACAACTCCACCGACTTCAATGGAGAAGAGCGTTTAGGGTGCTCCAAGGAGGTGTAAGTAGGAGTGATGTGATGGAATCGAGTAAAGGAAAATGTAGCCTGATTGTCAAGAAGAGTTTCCTACCAGTGAAATCTATAGACTGTGGAAGTTTCCCATGGGAACAAGCAGAAACCAAGTTGCTGAAGTCATTTTAAAAGAGCACAAGAGAATAGGAAATCAGCCCAGCGACTGGCCAAAAGGAAAGGCGAGATGACATAATGCTACTTCTCCTTCTCTAATTTCTGCGGCTGCATTGCTTTGTCCATGGAATTTTTTTCACACAACTGGATTTCTCCTTGCTTTCTGAGTGATGCGACGGCCCTTGCTGCTTCTGCATATGTTTCAATTCCTCTGCTAAATTCTCTCCTGGATTACAGAAATACCCACTGCAGCCCCTGTTAGTCCTGTTTGTCCTGCTGATCGTAAACTTCCTCCGGGGTCTTTCCAGGTTTCTTCCCTGCCTTACCCAAGTCTTCGGCTCCTGTATTTATGAGGCTGTACAAAATTAGTAATCCTAATTTGGGAATAATGGCAGGGCTCATTCAGGTTGACACAGGCTATGGAAGCTGTCAGATGCGTATCTGTAACTTACTGGCAAGCAGAGGAGAGACCAGGGCTGGAAATCTTCCTATCTCCATGGATCCTTCACGCAGATTCCTGGTAGATCATCTGCTGGAAAATCATAAAGACAATTAGCACATTAGGGAACACTGCTTTCCTTAGTGACTGTTGGGTCTGATGACTACTGCCTGCCTGTTTCCGGCTCAGTATAGAAAACCAGGTCCGTGCATGCAGTGGGCATGCCCAGCTACGATCCAGTGGCTTTTGCAATCTCTTGCACATGGCACTTTCTAATGTATTTATTAATGACTTAACATTCGCTCATCGTCTCAACATTAGCAACTTAAAGCTTTGCTGCTCACAGCCTCCTACCTCGCACAGATAATTACAGATTAGAACCGGCTAATTTTTATTTTTGTAAAGCTGTCAGAGATCTATGTTTGTTATTATTGTCTCCTAGGTTGCCAGTTGCATAAATACATATGTAAAAACCCCTTTGATCTCTAAGTATAATGACACAGATTTATCAAATGTTTGCCTTTTTCTGTCTCTTTCAAAAGGCTGATTTATGGAGTGCAGTCCCTACCTCCCTTCCTCTCTTGAAATATGAAGTGTTTGTGAGCAGCCAAGGTAATATTTAATATCCTGCCAAGAATCCTTTGCACTTCCTAACAAATGAACTACAACCTAACCAAATGGTTCACATCTGTTTAGCCTCTTCTCCTTTTTAACTAAACAAATTAGCATTAGAATACCTGGGAGGCACACAAAGTCCCTTTCTAGATGACAGAACACAGACAATTATTAGCAAGGGGAGTAACTGTACTGAAAGGAGCAGGCATGGACCTAGCAGATGTTTTCACATCTCCTGTAGTGTCCATGAATGACCCGCACCGCGGCTGACACGCTGCCGTGGCCTTTTGAAGGGGGTGAGGAGTCCATTTAGAGCCCCCTTCTGAATGCAATTAATAGCAGCGGCCTCAGCTAGTTAAATGTTTCATTTCATTCCATCAAAGGTAAGTTTTGGTGTTTTTTTTTTTTCCCAAATGGATAAAGAGCATCGCCCCATTCCTCCCACCCGGATGCCAGCTTGGAGCCAGCCGTCCTGCTTGGAGGGAGAGCATTCCCAATGGATCAGGGAGGGAATAGGCAATTCTGGGTTTATTTCTGTTCTGCCAGTGGCTTCTCATCCTGAGTGCATCAAACCAGCCAGCTTCATTGCCGTTCCCCCCTGTGAAAGAAGGTATAACGGGTTATTTGGTTTTTAGGAGAATTGCAAGGTGTAAAGGAACATCTGCAAGGTAAGTTTGGATTATCATAGGCTTCTACAGTCGACACACAGGCAATTACAAATTCACACCCCTCCAACCACGTGGGGGCCTGTCAAGCACCCCTTCCTGCCGGAGTCTCAAACACCTTTTAAAAAGACATTTATGATTAGGTTTTGGGGCTGCGGCAGGACGGGATGCAATGGGATGAACTCTGCCGAGCACTCACTTAATTGGATTCATTGCTGAAGAACGGAGCCAAACGAAACACACGTTTTATTAGGGCTAACGCTCAGCTTTTGTTGTAAATGTTTTGAAAAAGAAAACACTCTAAAGCCTCACAGAGATGCTGCTATTAATATATCATCCAAATAACAAGTGATTAAAACCAACAACAGCTACTACGAAAATGTGGCTTTGTAGCACTGGACCGCATGGGATGCAGCAGGGAAAATCATTATGAACATACCAGCAGGGTGCAATTATAAATAAAACCAGCTCTGTACAGGCTACAAAAGCAGCAATAATCGGTCCAGTCTGTGGTTTAGTAAGGGCTAAAGACATTAACTGAAGGTGCTATTTATTACCAGAGACAGGGGCACAAATGGATTGCGGGGTGCAACTTCAGGATAAGTCAACAGAGGGAGTTCAGTGCCATCGCGGCCAGGCAAGGCACAGCCTGCGCACCCCGGTGAGCAGCCCGTCCGTCTGTCCGTCCGTCTGTCCGTCTACCCAGCACGGCCTTCCTGCAATCCCCGCTACAAGCAAAGCATCTGAAGGGCTGGTGGCCTTGGGACAGGCCCCTTGGCTCCGAGCCGAGGACTCGGACGGAGTCTCCTTGGCGCTGCCCTGAGGACAGACCCAGCAAGGCTGAGCTCTGCTGGGCTTTCGCACGGGTTTAGCAGCAGGGTTAGGCTTTTCCCAGCGGGGTGGCTCCTTAGCTCACCCCAGCAGCTTGCAAGCGTCCTCACAGAGCTGCCCATGCAGAAAGCACAGGCGGCTCCCGAGCAGCAGCCGTGGGACACGGCACAAATGCCCTTGCAGATGCTCGGTGACTGCTGGGGACCAGATCTAGCGGTCAGCAGAGCGGCAGCGCAGAGTACAGACCCCTTCCCATCCCCAAACGGAAGCGTTTGCCTGAAAACACCTCTGCCTGCAAGCACTTCTGCTACTCTCTTCCGACTGCCCATTTTTAAAGCCGGGAGGGTTGGTCAGGCTCAATCCTGACATATTGCCAGCTCCTGCCACCCCTTGGTTCAGCTGCGAACCGAGTGCACATAACAAGCTTCAGACGGGGGGAAGACATCTAAATAACATTCCTGCCCCTGCCACAGGGTGACTGTGTGGCCCCGGGCATCTCGCTTCCCCCCAGCTTGCCTCAGTTTCCCTTCTGCACTGGCTGGGAGTCGTTTGGTGCAGGGGCTGCTGACGAGTGGCGCGTCCAACACTGAGCCCTTCGGCTGCTCCATGGCGCGAGGCTCAGTATGAACCTCGGAGCAAAGCTGATAAACTCAGCCTGTTCCCTTCCCTGGTCTGGACGCCGTCCAGCAGCTCCCCTGGAAGCAAGGCGGAAATGCCTTAATCACCTCGTTTGCATCTCCGTTTCAAGTTTAATTTGATACAGTGCCTTCTCTCTTCAGCCAAAAAAATCTGAAACATCTCCCAGCCTTTGTTAGCACAGCAAATCTTGATCTTTTTTGTTGCTTGGAAAACAAAAGCTGAGTCCCCACGCCAGCCACGTCTTTGCGAATGAGCTTCAACTGCTGTGTGCTGGGCTTTGTCCTGGCAGCCAGGTCCCAGCTGGCAGAAGACAATCCATGGCAGAGCCCTGCCTGCCCGGCGTCTGCAGGGTCTGTCCCACCCAGGCACCATGGTCTGGTCTCTATCCCTTCCCTAACTCAAGGACTCCCATTTTCGCTCTTCCTCCTTTTTGGAGGATGATGAGCAGCTCAGTAGGGTCCCAGTTTAGACAGGCTGGGAGAAAGACCTTTGTTTTCAATCTCTCAGGGCAATTCCCCAAAGTCTGTGTTTCTGTTTAAGGAAAAGACAGTCTGGCTACAGCTGCGGTTTATACTGGTAATAAGCAGTATATTTTGATGCACATAATTCATGAAAAAAATATATCCAAAGAAAGCTAGTTACAATAGAAAGTGTTGAAAATGTGAGCGATGGCCAGAATGGATCTTGCCGTGCACCTCAGACAGCATTCCATGAAGGCCAGCAAAAGCAGGGGAAAAAATGAATCACCAAGCTGCCCTGGGCTCTGGGGCTGCACACGCTTCTGAGACGCACGGAGACACCCGTCAGGTGTCATGCTCTGCCTCACTTGATCATAGAATCACAGATGGCTTGGGTTGGAAGGGACAATAAAGACCACCCAGTTCCACCCCCCTGCCATGGGCAGGGACACCTCCCGCTAGAGCTGGCTGCCCAAAGCCCCATCCAGAGGGGCATCCACAGCTTCTCTGGGCAGCCTGTTCCAGTTCCTTGCCACCCTCTGAGTAAAGAATTTCCTCCTAACATCTAATCTAAACCTCCCCTTTTTTAGTTTAAATCCGTTCCCCTTGTCCTATCACTATCTGCCCGTTGTTCTCCATCTTTTTTATAAGCCCCCCTTGGGTGCTGTAAGGCTGCTGTGAGGTCTCCCCGGAGCCTTCTCTTCTCCAGGCTGAACACCCCAGCCCTCAGCCTGTCTCCACAGGAGAGGTGCTCCAGCCTCTGGGCATCCTCGTGGCCTCCTCTGGACCCTCTCCAACAGGTCCACGTGCTTCTTATGCTGGGGGCCCCAGAGCTGAGCGTAGCACTGCAGGTGGGGTCTCACAACGGCAGAGCAGACGGGGACAGTCACCTCCCTCAAAGGTGACTGATGAGGCAGGGCTCCTAGAGAAGTGGTACTACAGGCATAAATTCAGGACTTCTCCAGCTCTGGGGGCAGAGCCAGGCATCTCCCTCTCCGGACACCTCTTTTTAGCCCTTGTGCCTCACTAAAGCAGAAGGACTGCAGCAGCAGCTCCCCACCTGCTCCCCAGCAAGGTCCATGCCCACCACGCTCAGAGCAGCTGCCTTTCCACTGGCTGCGTCTATTTGGAGACATCAGCAGCAGTGTTCAAACACACGTTTGCAAACAGTAACCTTTCAAAGGCTCGGAAAACACGCAGTATCGTCAGAGTGGCTAAATGTACCAACCTGAACCCAGAGAGCGCGCTGCCAAAGCTTCAGTTCTCGTTCCAAGGCCTGGAGGTGCCAGAGCTGGTTAGGAGCAGAAGGAAAAACATCTCCACATTGTGGGAAAACAGCTCATTTTGCCAACCTTGTTCTGTGAAACAGTCAAATCGTGCCTTTTGAAACACTGGAAACTAAAAACCAGCCCGAGGCACTGACCTAGGCTGGGAAATCTTCAGCGCAAATAGTTAATTCTGGAAGCAAAAAACCACAGGTGACAGAAAGCGTACAAGGCAAAGCTGATGGGAGATCTTCCTGCCAGCTCTGTTAAGTACACGCATGCCTGATGGCAGTCTGCGTGGCTTCGGGACGCCGCACACATGCTGTACTCAGAAGACCTGCTGTTCTTTGGGCTGGGGACGCCGTGGCCGCGCTGGGCCTGGCAGCAGCTGTGCAGAGGCACAGGGATCCTTGCAACATGGCAAGCCCAACTAAAGCGAGCTCTAACAGGGCATGGTGATCCTCTTGCTTTCAAGAAATACTTCTAGCTGGGCTGACAAGGGTTTGGAAGGCAGCTCCAAAGCTTGCTGGACTTTGTGTCAAAGCCGTAAAAGCCCATAGCAGTTTTTTATCTCAGAGGGTGCTAAAAAATATCAGTGGGAAGCATCCAGCAAGCCACAGTCTGATGGACTCTCACCAAGGATGGTCCTCACGACCGGAGTTTCTGCCCTCCCAAGTTAGATGCTATCTTTGACCCCAAATTACCAACACGCTGTTTGGGAGGTGGTGAACACTGGAACCAGACTCCAACTTCTTGGCAAAATGGAGATGCACCTATAGGGGACCAGCCCTGCCCTGCAGACGGGCGCCCTCCATAGCAAGTACCGAGAGAAGAAAAAGCAGCACCGAAAGGCAAAAGGCTGACCCACGGCCACGCTGACAGCACGGGTGGCACGCTGCATCCTGTGAGCCCATGTCGGGGCCGGCTTTTCCCATGGTTAAGAAATAGCAGGACTAGAAATGCCATCGGGGATAACGTGCCATGGAGCTGCTAGTGTTACCACCACCAGCTGAGCTGATTGCTAGGAAAACAGTGCTGGTGTTTCTGTTTTAAAAGCAAAGCCTCCTGTAGACAGTATTTCTAAGGGGGGATATCTAATCACCTCTGGAGAGCAACCTGGATAACATGCTTTCTATCTGTAACGATAATGATTTCTAATAGTATCCCTCTGTTTCCATCATATTCTCGTGGGACTGCCAGAGCTGAAAAGATCGTGTGTGTTTTGTGCAAGCCTTGAAACGCTGTGCCCTGGCTGAGCAAGAAACGCTGCTGGAGCCAGGGGAGTGTGAATGTGCTACTCTGCTGGGGCAGATTATATCGGAGACTGATACAGGAAGCGAGAGAAAAACATGTGGGGAAACCAGAAGGGAAAGAGCTGTGTGTACAGGGATTGGGTTTCCTCATTCATGCTGGAACAAAGCATAGACCCCCACCAACAGGGCTGCTTTCTGGGATGCCTGTCACGCCGAGGTACCGCAAGCGCTGTATGGATTCGCGCAACAGCCTGGCTCCTCGCGAGTGCGGGAGCTTGGGGCAATTCGAAATCACGTAGCTGGGTTTCCTGAGCTGTCCTGCCAGGCAAGTGTTGTACCGAGATTAAGTGATTTGCTGAAGATCAGAGCAAAGAGCAGAAGCAGGGGGGATGCAAGAGCCAGCTCTCTGCAATGCTGCTCAAATGCCAGCGCTCCCTGAAAGCGCCATAGACAGTAACGGGCGAGGGACTGACAAAAACGTGGGCTATAGAGCTGTTCACTTGTCCAACCAGGCAGAATATCATCATCCCAGTTTTACAGATGGATTGCATTTCTTAAGCAGAGATCTGGAAAGAATGAAGATCCCCTGAGCCTTAGGGCTACTGTTTTATCCACAAAACCACACTTGGAGTCATACAAAAGGTTTAAAGTCCAAATAGACTAAAACAAGCTTCATCTTCTCGAGTCACTGGTCCAGATTCCTCCGTGAGCCTCAGCACAGGCTTCTGGAGGTGCAGTGCTGCCAGCAAAGGATTTCCTTTGCAAAATGCCGTAACAGCAACACCCAGATGGGACCATCTCAGCTACTGGCAGACCCAGGGGCTGGAGGGAAATGGCACAGTGCTGCTGGTTTGGTACTTCCACACCACCAGCAGGTATGCTCCAGGAGGGCCAATTCACAGGGAGATCCCACGTAACCAGGGCACTGGGATGACAAACAACCCATATTCAAGTCCTCTACACGGGACACCAAAACAACATTGCAGTTCTGCACAGAAACCATCACTTCGGATTTATGGAGCTGTGCAAAGCAACCCGATGCTTGCAAGGTCCGGGACCAAGATGCAGGAAGCCCGACATCAACCCCTGGCACTCCCAACCACAGCAAATCACTGGCGTGCACCTCACCTGCCTCTTTCCCCCCAGAACTTAGGCACTAACATCAGCAGTGCCGGAGCAGGGACAGCTGCTGTTAATCCTCAATGTTTGGTCACAGGGCTCACAAACACCTTTGACTGAGGGCAGACAGTTTTCGTACTTGGACATCTGACAGCACCTATCATGCTGTCTGTATGTAACCAAGACTGAAGTTTGGTAAAGTCTTCATTTTCAAAGTATGTGCAACAGCAAAAATTCCTGAAGGCAGTTAAAAGTCTTCATCCATACCTGACACATGGCCATTTTAGAGCATGGCAGAGAACATCTAGCTGNTTTCTTACCTTTAAATCCCAGATCCACTCATTCTTGAAACATGCCTTCTCTGCAGGCCAGGCTGACCAGGCTTGGAGATGGTGGTGCAATTTTGTGACCTGCATTTTGCATACACTCAGCGATGATTACAAAGCTCCTGGCCTTAAAACCCGTGAATGTTACACATTTTGGCCCAAGAAATGAAGATGGCCACTCTTCAAAACTGAACCACAGGCATGTCCTCAGGTCCTTTAATCAAAATTGAGTTTGTCAGGACAGCACCCCGTACTTGCAGGCCATCCTGAGGCTGGGCTCAATCATGACTTAGGAGAAAACCACAACCTGAGGTTTTTGTGAGCCATCTGCTATTTTCAGGTTCCTCTCCCAGCTAAAAGTTCACCAAACTCTGGTTTTGCACAAACTCTTTCCACTCACATGCAACCTACTTTCAGTATGCTTTTTGCACAATAAACCAGTATTTTGCAAGCTGTCCTCACTCTTGCAAAGATCAAGAAGAATATTGTTGCAGGGTGAAATGCCACAAAGCTATCATCAAATACCTTTGCAATTAACTGAACAGTACCGGAGTTTCAATTATATACGAATTGTTTAAAACAAACAGCTTTCGAGCACTCCTCTCTTTTTTTGTACAGTATGCACTTTATTGCAGAGAAGACCGGATTTTTAAAACACATTAAGAAGTTGCACAGTTGTACAGTTTCCAGGTATTTCCACAAAGTGTTCCCCACAGTAACTCGACAACAATGGAGATGCACAGAAACAGGGAACTCAATCCTGTCATCTGCAATCACTTGAGAGAGTCGGGAAATCTTGCAACTGATTATTTAAGAGCCACGTAAAACAGGTGGTTCTGCTCCTGCGGAGCACCTCTGCCAGCAGAGCAGAGGTTAACGGTGTCACTCCTGATTTACACCGGTGTAACCAAGACCAGAAGTTGGGCTTGTAGCATTAAAGCCGCCAGGGAAGATTTTTATGGCGGCACGATATGCACATGGTGGCAGATTTGTGACGTTTCTTGAAGGATTTTATTCAGGATCGGGTTAGGGAAGCTGTCTCCCATTTCAGGTATTACTGCCTCTTTGGGTCGATGCACAACTGTGCTGCCCAGTCCTCCCCACGTGGGAAAGAAATCTTGGCATGAAAACGCATCAAGTCATAACAGGCATTAACTACCACAATAAACTGTAACACGGTCTTTGTCTACACGGGATGCCGGTGTGTTTGGAAGCATCCCAGCTGGTCACAGCCAACCCCAGGTACGCTGAGGGTTAGCCACAGCCCCCGACTGGCATCGCAACCACATTAGACTGTGACTAGAAATGCACTTCATCGTATCAGTTAACAAAGACAATACATTTTCTAATAAGACAATCCCCAACAGTTTGAGAGACACTGGCTGCATCAGCAATTTGAACATTATAATATTAGATAAAAATCCTAAAATTTTTTTCTTTTTCTGTAAAATGTGTTTCCTTACTGATGACAAAGCCCGAGCAAGACCTTCTCTCTGAGCCACCATGGTGGAATATCAAATACAGTTCAAATTCTTGACGCAAGTCCAGAGCTCGTTCGAGGACACTGAGACTGAACGGGCCGGCACAAGACGCATCAGCATAGAAAAGCTTTAAAACTACCAAACTCTGAGATCTGGTCCTTACCTGCTACACCTTTTCAAAGTCTCACTACACACCAATGGCAATTTTTACCAGCTGAAGATCTGACACATGGGGCTCCAACCTTAAAGACGACACGGGAGCTGGAAATTCACTGAGATGGATGTAGCAGCAAAATGGCTGAGTGTGTTCAAGTATATGCTACAGAATAGCTGCTCATCTGGAGGCTGTTTAAATGCTGATGTGTAGGGTGCTGAAAGACAGTTTTCTTAACTCCTTTAGCATTGTCAAAGCTACAAATCTACTGGGGTGAATGGGAACCTTGGGAAAAGTAACTGATAGGAAAAAGGCTCAGAAACCGAAGGCTTCTGTGTAATAGCAGAGCAGGGACGGCGTGGACCAAGACAATATGAGCTCACCCAACATACCATGAGCGTTAAAGCTTAATTTGGAAAGGATGCTTTGGGCAGGGGTGATAAATCATTCATTTGTCGCTTCCTGACTTCTTCGCCAAGGCTGCCAGTGCTGGCGGTCAGTAAGTGTGCGCTTGTGACTTGCTAACTAAAGACCCATCCATGAGATGAGAGACCAAGACTCAAAAGGACCTTGGAAGGCCATCCAAAAGTGATGCACTTCTGACACAGGCTAAATTTTAATCTGTGATGAGTGAATGAATGGGCCTGTGGCCCGTGAATGCTTGAAGCTCTCATGTCTATTCCCTTTAAGAAGAAAATAGAAAATTATCACTTGAAGTGGTCACTAGGCACAAATGATTCTTCTTTGAACAGATCCCACAGGTTTCCCCCTTGTAATTACTAAAATATACTACCTGATGTGTCACAATGACACAGGATGACAAGTAATTGACATTTAAGGCAATCTAATTTCCATAGCCCTCCCATGATTTCCACTGAGCAGATCGCCTTTTTCTTCCTTCTCTAGGAAAGACTTCTTGCAGGAGAACATGACAAGCAGCAGCATCGGCAAATGCCACAGACTGCAGAAGAAGAGCTTCCTGGAGCTGCTGCGGTCTGCATCCCTGTAGAACCGAAAGCCGAGGTAGGAGATGTACAGGTTAATAGGGAGTGAAATGATGGGGAAAGTCCACGTAGTGATGTCGAGAACAGGAGCCACCGTGGAGAGTCCAATTAAGGCCAGGCAGTGACGCAGAGCCACCCGCCTGCACAGCCCCGGGTGGGTCACGGACATCATACAGTATCCTCCTCGGGAGTAATCTTCCCGCAGCCCCCAGCTCAGGGCGTTGAAATGAGGGAACTGCCAGGAATAGAGGATTCCTCCCAACAGTAACGCACCTGCAGCGGGAGAGAGAGAAGGAAACATGCATTAGAGGGCCCAGCTGGGCCACTGCAAGTGCTGCATAAAGACCTCAGCAGACACTGGGCTTATTTGCAAAAAAAGCAGTGCTACAAACCTGCTACACACTCTCCGCAGAAGACAAGGCATGCTCTGTAGCATAAGGCATGCTCTGCTTTTAACAGCACTTACACAGGGTTGTGCATGGCAGTTCTTCTGTTTTTGGTACACTTAATTTGCAAATCATTTCAACAAGTTGCTTCTTCCCAATGAATCATTACTAACTGTCTCTGCACCAATTCAGTCCCTACCCGAGAAGGTCGATGAAGCAAAGCTGGGCAAGAGACTGGTTTTCTTGACAGCCTCTCGCTTCCATTCCCGTGTTCCCAAGTTGGTGCATCCAGAAGAAGCCAACGGGTGGAGCACTGCGTCACATTTCTACTACTGACCTGAAACAGGGGGTCCTGCTCAATGAAAGCACAAAAGGAGGATAAGCTGATTTCCTCCAGAGAACTGGGACAACACCAGCACCCTGGGCACCTGTTCATCCATTGCACGAAGGGAGGAGATTGCTCAGAGCACTGGAGCACTTCAACCATGTCCTCGGGGGCCAGCAGAACTGGCACAAGTGGCTAATGAGGTGACAGCAGATGGAGAACTTTCCTTCAAACCAGTTCTAGTAATGTCTTAGCAATTTGATCAAGTAACTATTCACACCAACTAGCTACTTTTACATTTAAAAAGGAGTTATGAACACACAACATTTTCCACGCTGTTCCAGCTATCCTCAGGACGTGGTACAGGTCTTATCAAGGCAGAAGGAGGTTATGCTGATTCCAACAAGCTTCAAGGAAGCCCTCAGACTAAACTCTGTTCACAAATTTTGACTGAAGACGCAAAAATCCCCCAAGGCTGCTGCACATTATGAGCATTCCTGGATTTTCATTCCGTTTCCCCAGCTCCCAAACACTCCGCTCCAGCATTAACACTTTCATTGCATCTTTCTGCCTCCCTGAGTTCATTCTCTACGGAAACTACTTCTCAGTTGGAGCCATGAATCTATTAGTTTCTCAATGATTTGACAGAAATGGCAACACTTATCTCCACACAGGTTAATGCCCTTCTGCTTTTCCCAAAATGCTCACTTCCTTCCCCACGACTGCTTGGGCTGTAGCAAAGACCAAGTCACTCTCTCCTTTGAACTGCTCTGTTGTAGTTCACATCTTCTATCCGTCTGTTTTGGCTGCACGTTGCTTGCGGCAGGGCACGTCTAGTTCTTGTCTTAAGCAGCACACCATGCAGTGGTGTTGCTATGCAAATAACAACAACAACCACCTAAGTTTGAAAAAGCTTTGGTTTTGCCCTACCTTATCAACAAGTGAAGGAATGGACCATTAGACCTCATGCAGGTTTCCAGTTGCCGAGAAGATAGAGTAGGGCTATAGAAGACCTATCTCATCACTTTTTGAAATGAGTAACAAACACCTCCACTAGGTGAGTACATGCCTCTGAAAGTTGATCACGTTTAGCACGGAGATAAAGAGATGCTGATGTAGTGGGCATGCAGCTTTCAGAACAACGTTGCCTGATATGAATTACAGGTGATTGCCTGGACTATGGCCTCACACGTTTGCAAATCCTGCCATTTGATCCTCCTAAAGCCTTGTTCCCAGGGGACGGATGCTTAGCACCTTCTCTAAATCAGAACTTTGTAAGATGGTTCAAAATGGTGCACCCAAAAATCACCATTAATTTCAGAAAATTACAGTCAATGGCAACGACGGTAATTTTGACCCTAACAAAACAGGATTTGATTCAGTTCTACTGAAACCTAATGGAGTAGGCTCTATTCAAATAAACTGAAATAAAACTTAATCAAGGAGCACCTTGGTTTCACTCTACACCAGGAGAAACCATGGGGAAAATATTCCTGCAATATATCATTCTTTAGCTTTTTCCTGTTCTTGTAAAACATATTACCAGAGGCAAGATCCTGAATTTGATAAACCTAAGATAGGGATATTTGTCAAGTTTCATATCTGAGGTGCTTTAGAGACATTAGCTTGTCAGTTTTCGTAATGTTGGGAATGGTAAGTTACAATTACCCACCAGCAAAGGAAATGTAAGTGGACGGAGCCGGGGCCAGAATTCACACGCAGAGGCTGTCCCTGCTTCCCACGGCTACGTACGAGCCTGCTTTTCATCTGGCATGTGCTACGTCCCTGCGTTTTGGCTGTAAAGCGGCCTTCGCTTATTCAGTTGTTCAAACTTTGTCTGCAGCCAAGCTCAAAACACACCCTAAACCTCAAACACACAAAAACCTTTTACAGTTCTAAAACTATAACACCATTAAAAAAAAAAATAGTCATCTGGAGAAACTTTTAAACACAAACAGACCAACTAAACTACTTGAGGCTGGATTCCCATTTACAAAGCTCTGGTTTTTACATGCAAGCCTTTGGAATTTAATTGCTTTGATTACATTACAACCATTGAGATAATTGATATTTTACAGAGAAGCTGAACAGTAAAACAATTTAATAGCCCATTATGAAGATTTTAACTGGCCCGATCTTTTTGTTAGTTTCCCATGTGCCTTGGACATCCTGTTATTTCCTTTGCCCAAGCTAGGATTGCCAGGTTGTCAGAAATTTTCAAGTGTCACATAAGACCAATGACTTGCAAAGCACAGCACATGGTGAAGGATGGCTCAGCATCAAATGAGCCCCAAGTAGGAGTCCTGTCAAGCCCAGAGCAGACAGTGTAATCCTCACTAATTACTAGATGCATGTTAACTATGTCATAATTAGGTCAGCAGTGTTTTTAAGCAACACTATAGTGAGACTACCTCTGGAGAATTACCTGGTTCAAAATACTGCAGTCTACTGTTTCTTCTGTGTAGTTCCCAACAGTTTGGGAATTCAGTTTAATCAACGCAAATCTCCTTTTTCTCCATAATGCTTATAATTGAGTGAAGACTAGATGACGTTGTTCACAACCAATACACGCGGAGCTGGCGTACCCTCAGAGTTTGCAGCTCTGGATTTGTATCCAGAGTTTGCACCCTTAAGCTCCCTTGGCTCCCCGTGGCACGTGAAACACCTGAGCACACACCAGTCGGTATGAAATACATGTAAGATCTTTCAGCTCTTCTGCAAGTGTTTATACATTGCAAGACCACGAGTATCTGGCTCATGGATATCATAAACTCATTTGCCTTTTTGGCCAAATTTTGAATAGCTGCAAGTTTAGCCCATTTATCACCACTTCCAAATGCTTTGCTTCTCCGAGTGTGAGAGCATGGCACAGCTGCAAGCAGACACTTATAAACCCTGGTAACTTGGCAGAGGAGTCCTCTTTGATCTCTGAAAACAAATGAAGTCTATTTAGGGAAACAGAACCCAGGTCTCCAGTATTCTTTCACTGTTGGGTGCAAAATAGGCACAAAGTGTTTTCATGTCGAGTTCCTATTGTTTATTTGCTTCATACTAGCTTCAGCCATCTCGAAAGTCACAGTCTTGCAGAGAACCAGGCATGTCCCTATAGCAGAGTTAAAGAACAGATTTTACCATTCATCATGAATTTTAAGGTTAAGCTATTATTTTTTTTCTTAAATTCTTTTAAAAGTATTTAAATAGTAATAATAGATCCTCTTTTTAATAAACAAGAACAAGCTGAGATTTTTATTTTATTTTAATATCTAAGATAAAGCCAAAATGTCAACTGGAGTTGAAGAAGGTGGAAAATGGTTATTTCTTTCTGTAAATATATTTTTATCTAGTAAAATACTGCAGCTCTATAAATTGCACTTTTCCTAAAACAAACAAGACACTAAATTCCACAGACATTCGGAAACTGCTTGGCAAGACATTTCAAGGTTCAACAAATTTGAGCAAGACTTGGAAATAACAGCGAGATGAGACTTCCAGAAGCAACCAGCGATTCTGGGTTTTCAAACTGAAGTAGCTGACAGTCTACTTTTCAGAATTACAAGAGCAAGAAGCATTCCTCTCTGAAGTTATGCTCTTCGTGGTGTCAAGAAGGCCTTGCAATACATCCAAACTTTTGTTAAAATTTCATGCTTTAATCCTTTTAAAGCAGTTTATGATGACCTCATTTGCTGGATGTCTCGAATCCCAGGTTAGGGAGCAATGTCAGCGCCTGAGCCCGCTCTGTCCCTGGCCTCTCTGCTAAGAGAGCAATGAAGAGCAGGGAACTGGAAGATGGTTCTCAGGCGTGAGCCCTGACCACTGGCTGACACAGGGACAGGAGAGCAATCACGCAGCAACAGCTTCTTGTCCTGCCCACCCTGGGCTTGCGCTGGGATGCTGCAGTCCCTATCGCGAGTCCCCCAAACTACTCAAGCCCTGTGAAGGACGCAGAGTCCACTCAAGCCTATACATCGTCTACCCAAGAAACAGTGGGCACAGTCACCCACTGAGCTAACAGTGCCAAGAGAAATCTTGCCGGTAGCATCGCTCTGAACAAACTGTTTCATTCATGTAAAGCAACCTGAGGACTGCAAACCTATTTCCTCATTCACTACAGGGCAGAAGTAAAATCTGGTTCCTGCCTGACCGTCCCATGCTGAGGATGCCACTCTCTCAAGCAGTCATTTGAAACATGGCTCTTTCATGCTGGCAATGCCCTCCCTCACCACAGTGCTTTATGGACTGTACAGCTGACACGTGGAACAGCAGTGTGATGATTTCACCCACAGCTGAATTAGTTCAATTTTCCACTTTAAACAAGGCACAAGAGATTGGGATGATCTGATGGAAATTCTCCAAAAAATTTCTGAAGGCAAGTTATTCCAGGGCAGAAGAGGACCGGAGCAGGACGAGGGCAGAGGCTGGAGCCCCATGCGCGAGCTGGGCACCTGGGGCTGGAGTCCGGCCAGCCGCGTGGGTGTGTGCCTGCCTGCACAAGCTGGGGCAAACGTGCCCGAGGTTATCTGCAGGAGCGCCGCTATGTCGACATCGTGTTCCTGAAAACATCAGAGATGAACAGCTTATTCTGTTTTCTTATCCTTCTTGCTGCTCTTTAGGGCATGCACGGTGCCCTCTGTTTTTACACAGTGATCTGCAAAACTCTGCTATCACTTGCAAGCTCTAGACAGGACAAACAGCCAGATACTTAATCAATACCACAATCCAAAAAAAAAAAAAAAGAAAGAAAGGGGGAGCTGATGTGTAGCATCAGTTCAAGAATGGACTTGCTCCTTCTGTCTTTTCTTTGGTGCTGTGTATGTATGACTGGGAACCGGCCAACCAGGCATTAAAATAAACACAGAATGGTTAAAATATCAGCTCCAAAACAGATGTTGAAATCTTATTGCATTTCCCAAAGCTGGTGTTTACTGCCTTGGCAACCCAAGAATGCTGTTTTGCTTAAAGCACAATTTTAGTAATTCTTCTGCCTTGAATAATGTGAAGGAATTTTAAAATTATTTCCAGACCTCGGTAGCTCCCTGACTTATTAGAGGGAAGCACCGTTCTTTTGTCTGTAGGAAACTGCTCGGAGTTTGGCTCCTGTCAGGAGGGGAAGGCTTTGGTAGTCTAAGCTTTGCCTCTTAGTGGATTGTAGTCAGGAAACAACCACACACCGTTTTACTTGATAGCACACAACTGGCTCTCCTCAGTTAAAAGATGTTGAACAAATTGCTCCTCTTTAATCCAGACAAGGTAGATTAGAGCTCCGAGACTTGAACTGGTCCAGCTGTATCCACCTGCTTGTAGTAACCATGCTGTCTCAGAATGCATTTTTCACCTTTTCTAAAGGAAATTTGACATAACCAGTCCAAAACATTTCACTGTGGTTCTGCATGATTTTTACAGGATGTTACACTAGCAGGAAACGTACTTGATACATCCCCAAAGCTTTTATTTTCCGTCTTTCATGCATGTTCACAACAGGTCTAACACAGTAGTCCTCCCTGGAGATTTCTAACTATGCAGCAATTATGGGTGTAAAGAAAGATTTTGGAATCTCATCATAACCTTGGTGCCCATTGCAGATTCAAAGTCACATTAAGCACCCAAAGGGTTGTTTGGGAGAGTTGGTACAAATATTCAGCACGGTTTGAAGAGCCGTGCCCATAGCACACCTGTACTGTCCTGCTATTTAAAGGCTGATTCACAGAGCTGGTGGTAGCATTTTCTGTTTGTGCAGCACAGTTGGAACATGCAGTAATTAGGTTAATTCCTTCAGCTTGTTTCAGTGGTGGAAAATAACTATTAGGGTAAATCGATTGGCCTCAGATTACACGTGTTCAAGATACTGCCCTGATAAAATCTCCCTGAGGAAACATGTTACCTACCATTTCATTTTTACCATTGTCTTTGGGAGCAGAAATGAGATTAGCTCTACAAAATTTATATCTTAATTCGTGATTACGAAGCATTCTCAAACACAAAGGCATTTGGGAATTATCTGTTCACAAACCTTAACAAAACTGATACAAATTCCCCTGTATTTTACCACTGCAGTACTTCCTGTATTAGCAGCAGAGCAAGACAACAACCAACACTTCTGCTTCCACGGGAAAACAAAAGCATATGCTATTGCTTGTGCCAGATGACATGTGAGTGGCTAAGCAGCCTTGAGGAAAAAAAAAGAAAAAGTATCGCTTCTAAAGCTTTGCACAAGGTCCCTCCGCTGCAAACAATGGTGCTAGCTGTGGCTGCGGGCACGCACAGCACCGCGCTCCTGCCTCGGTGCTCGGCCGTCATTGTGTGCCGTCAAGGTTGTACGGTCATGTAAACACGGGGCACGGAGGAAAGCGCTGCAACACTAAAAAGCTTCATGGTCATGGGTTTCTGTAGCTGTTTCTTTTGAAGGATGGCACAAAAGACTTGTGGAACAGGACCATCTCAGGGCTGCAATAGACTTCTCTGCTGAAGCAAATAAAGGGAAGGGGATGCTGGGTGTGCGCACAGTCTGACGGCAGAACAAAAGGACCATCCTCGGTGTCCATCACAAATAGGAAACGAAGTTGGCAGTGGGGTTTCTCACCTCCAGGGAACGTTCTTGGCCACTGGCTTTAGCAGGAGGAAAACAGATGTCCTCAGGTGTGCTCACCATGGCGAGAAAGATAGTTGCCTGTGTGCAGATACTGCATATAGATAAAGATATTACGTACAGACACACACAGGCACGCGCACTTTTTACACAACATACAACAGGTTATTACTGCTGACAGCCTTACAAGGAAACACCTTTCATTATACAGGCACGATTGCGAAAAACAACAACACTGTACATAACTTGTCTCAGCTACTCCAGCAACACATACCATAAAAAATGCAAGCCTGTTGGGTAAGATGAAGTTACCAAACCATTCATTTGTGCAAATACGTTCAGGAAGTATTTGCCAAAGTTTGTCAAAGGACCAGGTTCAGCAGAGCACTGCAAACCTGCACAGCCACACAGGGACTCCTTGTCAACAGCCTCTTCCAGGCTCCCTTTGGGATTCCGAAGTGGGAGCTCCTCCTGCAGACCCTGGCCGGTGCCTTCTCCTGTGGGTGCTGTGTGCCACCTGGGGCCCCAGCACGTCTCCTGTGGGTGCTGTGTGCCATCCGGGGCATTGGGGGTGGCCACACAGCCCCATCTCCCCCAGCTGCCTCAAGCACTGTGCATGGGGTAGGGATGGGGGTACCAGCTGCCTGTGAATTCTTGGGGTGGGTCCCCCCGAGGTGCCCCACTGCTGGAGCCGCCAATTCTTTTGTCTCTTTCGAAGATGGAAAAAAAAAAAAAAGCTCACTAGCTTTTGTCCTAAATTCAGACAGCTTACTAGTATGCTGCTTACTAGTATTGTTCCTCCACTCTGGTTTTTACAGTTTTTACCCACACAAAGCACAATCCTGGGACCCAGCTTCTAATTCTCAGAGGTCGATAACATGAATATCTCTGCTTCCTCTGGAACGGACCACAAATCCTGTTGTCTTTCATGTGAGAACTGAAACCCTGGAAAGCTGATCTTGCTGGAGGGAGCTCATTGCTGGAGCCTCCTCCGGCAGGACGGCTCCCAGCTCGAGGGGCTTGGAAACCTCAGTGCTCAGCTAGAAAGGACAGGACACCGCGATCTCCAAGCTTATTTTACATGCAATTAAGCTGTTGATTTGCTCTCTCTCCTCCTGGCAGACAAGTGTTACATCACAGAAGGTACTGGAGACCCCAGCCACTGACAGGTTGGGCCACAGCCCCCCCTCCCCTATTTTCTTTTTTTGTTACTGAAACTATCCATCTGCCAAATGTCACTAGCTGATAAGAACTGCCCGTTATTAAATCCCCATTTGTAAATAGATGTTGGCTGACATAATTAATGTCTACCATACAAAATCATTTGAATTACAAAGTAAAGGCAATTAAAAAATCAGCCTCCAAATGATTACAATTGATACGCAGTCTATAAATTCCATAGCCCCAGGAATTATTTAAATTTCTGAAAATGAATGAAAATCAGTACAAGATGTCTTTCAGGAAAACGAGACCAGAAGTGGAGCATCTGAGATAAACTAAATAGTCTCTTGAGATAAACACTCTTCGGTGCTGTAATACCTATGGCTCCAGGCCACCACGGGTCTGTAATGTCTGCTATACTGTCAAGGCTGTTATCTGCTATGCCACTGCCACCTACTCAGAATAAATCCCCTTAACTGATAAGCACATTATGTTGAGGACCCCTGCTTGTCACTTCCATCTAACTGGGTGGTTTACACGAACGCCATGGCACTGAATCGCTCCGCTCCAAGGCACCGATACCGCCGGCTGGCTGGGATCGAGCCGTCAGTACACGAGCACAGGAAGGTGAGTGGAAGAAGTGCAAAACGTGTAAGACAAAATATGGGCTATGGCACTTGGAAGTGTTTACCACAGATTTATCCAATTGCTAACTAAAAATAACAAGTTAAGATGGGCAACAAGCATTGCTAACAAGCAAGCAGCAGCATTAGTCTGGGGAGGAAGAACAGCAACGCAAGAGTAATTTAAAGCATAGATACGTATGCCCTCTTGCATGTCACAATAAATAGCTCTGTTACTTCCTAAAGACATCTGCACTACAGAATACGCACAGGGTCAGGAGTAGTGTGGCACTGACAGGAGCACTGTGGAACCCAGACCTTGCACACAACTGGACTCTGCTGAGCTTTGCCTCTTTCTCCTGTCCTTATGCTATCACTTAAGGCTTTAAGTGAATTTCATTACTTTCCTGCTAGTCCTTCCTTTGGAAAATCAGGAGAAATAACTTGAGGGAGTCTAAATTTACTAGAAAAACAAATATCTTCATAAATAAATAGCACCACAAAGGAACAATGAAGTCTGCTTTCAAGGAAGCAAATGTGCTGCTGCAAATCACAGGCTGGAAATTAAGTTCTGCATAAATACACCAGATATGTGGTAGTGATATCTATGTGATAAATTACATTTATCATGCACCTTTGACCATCTCACCTGCACTCAGATCGCCCAGCAAGGAAATGTTAACATTCCTGATCTTTCATCAGTTTCAAACAGCTGTCACTAAAAAAAAAAAAAAAAAGAAAACACAAAAAAACCCAAACCCACAACAAAGAATTCCACATCTTCTCAGAGATAACCTTATCTTTCTCTTTTGAAATGTGAGATTTTCCCTAAATTGCATTGGCACAAAATCCAGGTTTGAGGGCAGGATACTCAATCAGGCTTAAGAGCATATAATTAAAGACTTATCAGGGACAGAAAAGGAAGCAAGCATCACTGGGAATCACCAGAAGATCTGCAGAAGATATGTAGTGTAAGAAATACAAGCATGTATTTGCATCATTGGAAACAGGAGGTCTCAGATTTTTATCTGCAAACCTGCAATATTTGTTTCTTATGCAAGAACCTGTTGAGGAATTACCTTTGAAATAAGAGTTATAAATAAAATGAAGACATAAGAAAATAAGGCTGCCCAAATCTGGCTTTCTTATTATCTCTGGAATCAGACACTAGGAATCACCTTCAACTCTATCGAATGACAAGAGCATCTCGCAGCACTATCACTGAACCCTTGACATCGAGAAGAGCGCAGAAAGGGCTGTGCTAGGGTATCATCCAGTACAGGGTAACACTTGGTTATTCCCCTCAAACAGTAATGAAAGGTCTACACTTAAACACTGTTTTCCCTACAACCAGCAACGTAGCAACGTGTACAACAATGTGGCTTCAGTGAGAAGATTACAAGGAGAAAAAATCTGTAATGAAATGTAAACTCAAAAAAGCCCAGTTAAGCTGTGAGAACCTTCCTTCTCATTAGTTTTCTAGCTCCCTTCCTTCACATTCCTCTTTGTTATTGAGTGGAATAATCAATCTTTTTTCTTTTTTTTTTTAAACGAGGTGCAAATGCATTTTCACACCTCTACCTAAAACTAGGTTAAGTCTCCAAGCTAATTACACATTATTAATGAGCTCAACAACTGGGGGTAGGCTGGTTAGAGAAGGGATGCAGGTCTGCACGTCACAGATGTGTGCATGAGGATGTTCATTTGTACTCCAGGTGGGATGGATTCTTCCAGATGCTGAACTCTTCTTTTTTGTAGTAGCAGAATGCTTAACACTGAAAAATGTAGTTTACAATGCAGCCTTTTTTTTTTTTCCCTAATTCTCTCTTTTCTTTCTAATTTTTTTTTTTTTTAAATACTGAAATGGACTAAAGTACTACATTCAGGTCACCATTTTCAAGACTCTCCCCAGATATGCTTCATTACAAAGATCAGTATCAGCTCAATAGCATTTATTTCATTACTAAATGAGCTGCCTGGCCCCGCTGACACTGACTGGGAGATGACTATAGAAAGTTTTAGCTACACGTAACAAACAATACAACAGCAGGTTACACACCAGCGCAGATCATCGTGTTCTGGCAGAGTCTGCTTGGGTGGTTTAAGAAGTTGTCATCTTCCACTGACTACATCACTGCCAGAGATTATCCCCTCTGCAGCACAGCTGGCAGAGGGACATGTGCCCACATGCACAAAATTAGTTGCAAAGAGATAGGAAGCGCTTGCCTGGGACACGGATGGTGCTCTCTGCTGCCTGCCCTGCTGGCTGTACAGGGACAGCGTAGCTCTTTAAGAAATAGGTCTTGAAGAGAAAGTTATAACTTGATGATAAAAGATAATTAAAGATAATGAAAACCAGTGCCAGTTTCCTTTAATGCAGTGGGTTCTAAAGGCAGCAATTTAGCTGCCGTTTCAAAACCAAGGGTGGCAATTTGAACTCTGACAGCATCTACAGCAATGCCTCTCGGTGAGCCAGAGCTCTTCACTCCAGCAGCTCCAGGCTGGACTTCGCAGGAGAAGCATGGGCACAAGAGAGGCATCTTATAGGATCAGCTCTGCAATGAGATGCCAAAACCAACAAAGAAATTCCTAAACATCCTCAGATCCAAGGTCTAAGCCACAGCAGCCAGAATGATAAAATCCTTAAAAATATACATTTATGTTTTGAATTAATTCTCTTCTCTTTAGAAATACAGAGCTTCTAATAATGTTTGTTACGCACTCCTTAACATGAGACACTACACATGCACATACATATCATTTATATGTCTAAATATTAAAAAAGATAACTTTCAGAGACATAACTGTTTGTATAGAAGTAGCACACACGACTAACAAAACAAACAAAACCCTTCATCCTAGCTCTGGATTAGATCTGTATCCGAACATTTGTACATAAAGCCAATACAGTCTGACGTTTATAGCAAGTATGCAGCATAAATGAAGAATGGTATGCTATAGATTTTCCACAGATTCTGATAACTTCTGGTTAAAAGCCTTGTTGCTGAAAGTATTATTCAAGCCTTAAATATGCCACACTGTGGGATGAGTGTGTACTAAAAAAATTCTTAACAGGCCTACTAATTGAACTTCATGAGTTTCTTCAAAATATAACTATGCAGAGCCACTTTGATTCTTAAGTTTCTAGCTGGCAGGAGAAACAAGCCCTAATTGTGTCAGAGTTTAGCTGCTGAAGAGATCAGTGTTTTATGAGGGATGTAAAAATGGTTCACAGTTACTAAAACAGAAATTTTCGTTTGCTTTTCAAGGAGCGGGGCGAAGGAACATTTATAACTTAAGAGCCTAAAAGTGGGCAATTAAAAAATACACCAATAAATTAATCTTCCTAGGATATTTTCTGGCTTGTGGAAAGACAGTAGTAAACATATGTGGGAATTTTCCTGCTGCAAGCTCCTGACTCATAAGTCACATCTAACTGGGTATGGTTTTAATCCTAAAATTCCATAATACTTTCTTCCATGCAAACCCCACTTGCAAAGACATTACTTTCCTTCTAGATTTTCTTTTTAAGATGACCTAAACATGTATTTTATAGGACATATTCTTTTATCAGCTCATGTTTACCCCTAAAATGCCCCCATAAGGAGAATAATACCATTACGTCTACTTCAGTCCTCACAGTACTGTGCTGTACCAGAGTTTATATTCCACTGAAAACAGTGGAATATATCTACTGTTGAAGCAGTGTCAGGCCAACAAGCATAAAGAATGGGGCTTAAGAAAGGGGATAACTTACTGCCTTTTGTGTAGGTACGTTTAGGAATCCCAAATGCAACACTGACAACAGCTTCCCCAGACGCGAACGTGGATTTTACACTTACCAGCATCAAGACTACCAGTAGCTGCAGTCCAGCCCATGACGGGGGGAATGGCACCAACGACAGCTCCCACCCACGTGTTGGCAATGCTCATTCTCTTCATGGGTGTGTAACAGCACGTGTACAGGAAGATGTTGAAGGCTCCCAGGGCGCCGGTGAGAGGGTTGACCCCCAGCGTCAGCAGGGCGATCCCCGGCACTCCGCAGGAGGCAGCGAAGCACACGGCGAGCAGGGGACTGCGGGAGGAGAGCAGGAGGCACATGCTTAGCACCGGAGTCTGTCTTAAAGAATTACTATTGCTCCTCAACTTTTGCTCTTCTTTCCACTCCTCCAGAAAGCTAAGATTAGATTTTTGTTATTTTTTTTCATGAATTTTTCTACTCTTCCGACTCAAATTTTCACATCCAACCCCCATCCTAAGGCAAGGCTTTCTAAAAAGTTAAGACAATCTTGCCACAGATTTGCAATGATAGGTGATTCTTATCATTGTGACTGCTGTGTTCGCCAAATAAATTTAAGCTATGCAGATCAATAGTCGTTACACAGAATCAGTGCTTCCAGCAGATCATTTTCTTTTATTGTAATAGTAGTAAATTTTGACCTCTGGAAAAGGCACTCAGTGTTTAGAGTGAACGAGCATGGTTGTAGCCTGCCAGATTTTTAACTGATTGCAATTTTCCAAGGGATCCTTTGGCTGAAATACAACAGGGTTAGACACAAAATTAGGAAGCATTTAAGAGGAAAAGAGTACATTCAATCATTTGGAAATTATGCTAACAGAAATAAAGCATTTTTTGGCTTTACAGAAAATGGCTGAATTCTCTACTTTCTCATTTAGCTTACATACTGTGCTAAGCAAGAGTAGTGCACCAAAGTGATTCTGATAACAAAACCAAAATTAAAACTCAACTTCTAAGTGCAACTGGAATTAACTGAAGATATTTTAGGTTTGCCTGAAAGAACCAAGCAATAAAGATCATAGAATCATAGAATCATAGAATCATATAGGCTGGAAAAGACCTCCAAGATCATCCAGTCCAACCTTTAACCTAGCACTGCCAAGTCCACCATTAAACCATGTCACTAAGCTCTGAATCCAAACGTTTTTTGGAGATCTCCAGGGATGGTGACTCGACCACTTCCCTGGGCAGCCTGTTCCAACGCTTCACAACCCTTCTAGCGAAGACATTTTTCCTACTATCCAACCTAAACCTCCCCTGGCACAGCTTCAGGCCGTTTCCTCTTGCCTTATCAGTTGGCACTTGGGAGAAGAGACCGACCCCTGCCTCGCTACAGCCTCCTGTGAGGTAGCTGTATAAAGTGATAAGGTCTCCCCTGAGCCTCCTTTTCTCCAGGCTAAACAACCCCAGCTCCCTCAGCCGCTCCTCACAAGACTTGTTCTCCAGACCCTTCACCAGCTTCACTGCCCTTCTTTGGGCACGCTCCAGCACCTCGATGTCCTTCTTGTAGTGAGGGGCCCAAAACTGAACACAGCATTCGAGGTGCAGCCTCACCAGAGCCGAGCACAGGGGGACACCACTTCCCTGGTCCTGCTGGCCACACCATTTCTGATACAGGCCAGGATGCTGTTGGCCTTCTTGGCCACCTGAGCACACTGCTGGCTCATATTCAGCCGGCTATCGACCAGTACCCCAGGTCCCTTTCTGCTGGGCAGCCTTACAGCCACTCTTCCCCAGCCTGTAGCGTTGCATGGGGCTGTTGTGCCCCAAGGGCAGGACCCGGCACTGAGCCTTGTTGAACCTCATACCGTTGGCCTCAGTCCATAGGTCCAGCCTATCCAGATCTGTCTGTAGAGCCTTCCTACCCTCAAGCAGATCAACACTCCCACCCAACTTGGTGTCATCTGCAAACTTACTGAGGGTGCACTCGATCCCCTCGTCCAGATCATTATAAAGATATTGAAGAGGACTGGCCCCAGTACTGAGCCCTGGGGGACACCACTGGTGACCGGCCTCCAACTGGATTTAACTCCATTCACCACGACTCTTTGGGCCTGGCCACCCAGTCAGTTTTTAATCCAAGGAAGCGTACACCCATTCAAGCCACGAGCAGCCAGCTTCTCCAGGAGAATGCTGTGGGAAACAGTGTCAAAGATGCTAATCATTTCTGTTGATTTCTACTGCACAAGAGCTAAGAGCTCATGGAAGGTTGGAAATTCCTATTAAAATTTGTAAGAAAGTGGCTGAAGCTGCGTAAACTTCTGCTAATAAGTTCCACAATAAACATCCAAATACAATGAACAAGGATTTTTTGTTTGGCTACCAAAACCACAGTTCGCAGGCAGCAAGCACCATGATGCAACCCAAAGGAAGCCTTCTTTGTGTTCCCTTGCCCCAGATCAACGTTTGCTGCTGGTAGAAATCTCTTTACATGTGTTTGTTCAAGGGCATTTGGTAAAACGGGAAGAGGACTAAATGCCACTAAGAGAAATAATGTGGTGTGAGAGACCTCTGGAAGGGAGGAAAATGCCATTAACTGCTTTGCATTAAATAACCCAGGCAGCTAAATACCCACTTTTAGTCATACATAAAAGAGCAGAAAATACACATGCTTGCAGCAATGTCTCTGCATGAACTTCAGCTTTACACGTTTTGTCTAATTTAAAACTATGCAGCCTTTGTATTCTACCACCACTCTGCCCTGTGGCCAAATCTTTAACCCTAAAATACGTGTTGCAAGCACTGCTCCAACCTTCACAGGGAAAATTTGCTGGTGGGGATGAATTTTATGGAAGTTTTATTAGCAAAAAATCCTACCATTCCAATTTTGTTTTTTGAAGCCTTCATCAAACCAATACTGTATGGAAATCCTAAACAACTACAAGAACTAAAACAAGCAAATCTCACACCAAAGATCTGCCTTCAGTTTAAATTAAATTGACTGAGTCAACACATCCCAACATTTTATCCAGCTTTTCAAATCCATCAGTAGATTTTAGGTCACAGAGCACGTTCACACTCTGGTGTTAGCCGTGAGCAGCTTTGGCGTTACAAATGCAGCACAAATTGAGGCAGGGTACTGCCTTGCTATCCAACAACAATGCGATGTATATGATTTGAGAACGTTTTCATGAGCCTTACTGTGAAAGGAGCCATATGGTGCTGTGCCCCTCGGGTTTGCAGCTAGCGGTGCTCTTTTAAAGAAAGGCAGCAAAATGCAATCTGTACAGTAAACTGTCTCAACACTGACTACAAACGCTATACTTTCTAGACGTTGCCCCTGTATAGTGAAAGCCTGACTGAGCTTGGTTAAACAAGTCTATCTTGACTGATTCCTCAATAAAATACAGTCAGACATACAGATAAACACCAGACTGGCACAATACGTGCTCTGGAGGTGACAAAAGACCAGCTTGACCCTACGAGGCCGGGTGCCCACGTCCGCTCCCGCAGGGTGCACAGCCCTCAATGAGGACACAGTTTGACCTAACGCAACAAGCACTTTTCTCACTAATCAAGAGTGAAGACTCATCTACATCTCTCCAAATCAAATGAATGACATGCACCATGAGCTGCTGACAAAGCAGCAGACACCAGCACTTTGTCCCTCTTCCAGGGGAGGAAAGGAGAAGGTCGGGAGTGCCAAGCCCACCGTGGCCAAACTGAGCATCACGGCTCTCCCGTGTTGCCTTCTTGCAGCAGCAAGAGCCCTGCCGGGCCAGTCCTGGCACCAGGCACTGTCAGATCCAAGGGATGGATCAGAAAAATACTTTTACAAGATGTGGCTTTATCAAGAGGGAAGGATGAAGTTACGTGACTGAGACCTCCAAAACAGGTGTTCTGTTCCTGGTGGATGAAAACACATTTTTGTTTCTCGATTTCTTTGGTTTTGCTTCTTTAAAAGGAAGTTCCTGAAGGCAGTGTGATCAATGTGTACCGTCTCGCTGATCTCAGGGGAGGGCATCAAGTTAACGATGGCTGTTCTTCACAAGCAGTTGAACTGTATTACTTTTAGACATCTAGAAAGTGTCCCATTTTCTACTTCTCTCCAATGTTTCCTTAAAAAACAAGTAACTGTAAAATTCTTCTAGAAGAGTAATTGTCTGACTGACAAGGGCCTGCACCAGAAACTCCAGCTGAGATCAGAAACTCAAACTGTGATCTGATGATTTGGCTTTGTTATTTCTGCCCCATAAAACTCTTTGGCATTACAAAGACACTGCAGTCAGAAATTAGGACCTTGCTTTCTTGGTGAGACACGAGGCAGAAGAGAATTCAGCTCACTCTCCCATAAATACGTCATATTTATAAGGTCTAGGAGAAATGTAAGCAACTCCTCATTGGGAAAGTGACAATATTTGAGGAAAAGATAAAGAGCTTTCAATTACTGGTGCAGTTTTTACCGCTTCAGTGACTTTTAGGATTTTAAGAAAGAAAGACTGGCTCTAGGTTTAAATCATAGCAGTTTAAGGAGTATTCTGATTTCTAATAGTTCACGGTCTCCTAGAGACCATGATGTATCTCCATGCTCACATAAGTTCTGTGAAAACTCACAGATGTGCTGTGAGGCTCATCAATCTGACGTGCTCCCTTGCTGCGGTGCCTGCACCTCACCGAGGCAGCACAGGAGATCAGGATCCCAGTCTGGAGCAGCAGAAAGGCTGTGATGCTGAGCTGCCACCAGATATGCCCAGTACCTAAGGTCCACAACATTCCCCCCATCGCAACCTTGTGCCATCATGCAGTACAGCGTGCAATGCAGGAACACAGGTATCGATCGGGTAACCCAGCACTAGGGAATTCTCACTTGGTGGTCAAAAGTGGCTGCAGGGTCTCTGCTTGTTTCCTTCATCCCTAAACCACCCCATACAGTAAGTGCAGGCTGATGACAGACGCTGGTACATAAGCCTCATTTCACTTGGGCGTTCACTTATGCTGAGGGAATCACTCCCACGGGAAAAAAAAGCAACCTTCCATTGGAAAATTGGCCAAGGAGCTAGCTTGGAAAGCAAACATATTGAGTAAGAAACTGGGTTTTATGATGGATTCTTGGGAGGAGTTGGTTTCAGTTATTTGGCTGATTAAAATCAGGCTCTGGAAAAATACTACAAGTGCCAAATGAGTTCTCTTCAAATTTCAACGCTAAAATACCCAAGTATGTCACCACATAGGACACCTCCTACAGGACAACCAAAAACTGGTAGTTCTGCCTCATCCCTCTTCTCTCCTTTATTGAGAATGCATATGTCAAAGTCTGCCCAATAATACCCCTAAAAGACATTCACATTCAATTAAAAGCTCTCAAGAGCACTTCAGCTTGAACAGTGAACAACTGAACCCTTCTTGATCCAAAGAAAATTTGCTGAGATTTCTCTCCCGTACAGTTCACCCACGACGGACCCTTCCCAGTGACACCACAGTGAAGGCACACAGGAGAGGAGGAACAGGAGGAGGAGGAGGAGGAGGAGAACAGTCAGGGAGCATTGCTCCAGGATAGCCCAGAGCTGCTGTGGGAACGGGGTGCAGGCAGGAGGAGCCCCTTGCACACACGACCACGACGGACCCATGCGAACCCCCACTCATCGTATTGCTGATGGTGACTTAGGACAACACAGCAGCCTGCTTTAATTCATGGGCACTAGCATCATCTTTGAATCTAGGTGCCACTTACAGATGAGCTGGTTATACATGTATAATGATCTTACACACGTGTGCGTGAAGCGTATTTATTTAATAGGCTCCAGAGTCGTGGGTAATAGTACTTATTGACTCACAGCATTACTTGGAAAAATTGAAAGGGGAAAACAAATTAAAGCATTTGCCCATCTATAAAATTAATGTACTACTTTACCTATTTCACAGCAGCATTAGGAAGCTTAATGTCTATAAAGATCAATAGTCTCACTAATAATACATGCTCTCCTAAACTATCTCTGGCAAAACGTTTTGTGAAGATGGCTATCAAACTACAGATAGAACTACAATTAAAAAAAAAACAGTATAAAAAAGGGGATAAAGAGTTTAAAAGCAAATTGTATTTGGAAAAAAAAAATCTAGAAATTACACAAAATTTCCTCTTAAAACATAAATATTCAGAAATATGAAAAATTCCAGTATCAGCATCTAACACTTTGACCTAGCTCTGTGAATATATTAGCACTCATATACAAATACAGACACAAAGCCCCTATGAATTCTGAATAGGTGCATTCAAGCAATCAGCAGTTGTATGCAATTCATGTTCAGATCTTATGTGGATACATAAGAAACTTAATTTGTGACCTTGTGTTAATGGGAAATTGGGCACGCAAAACATATTTACATAAAAGCTTAAGCTTGAATCTAAGTGTCCATTTAAGACTGCCTGCATATTTTTCAGGTGAAGCGTAAGTGCTTATATTTGAAGATTAGATTCAAAGCCTAATACAGAAGGTAATAAAACAAATTCTCTCTTCTCCTTGTCTGTCAAAAACCTTTTATGGAAACATCACCCACTTCTAAAAAGGCAAGCTAAAAAAAAAACCAAAGACAAAAAACACAGCAAACAACTATGCCCTTTTGTTTTGCTGCAGCATACACGGAATACCTTAATGGACTGAATCATTTAAATTCCTGGTTCATATTTTGTATTAGATCTTATTATTATTATGACAACAGTCCCTCCAGCCACAAGGCCAGGGATGTTCTGCCAAAAGCAGGATGAAGACCAAAAATCAGCAGGACGGGGATGGTGGTAAATGGAGCACAGGGGGCAAACGCTGTGCTTTGGCCAGGTGGGCGCGCAGGGGCAGGGTGCAGCACCTCTGCGCTTCGCCCCCAGCTGCCCCCAGCCAGGCTGCGCCTCCCGAAAGCAGCCACGTCCTCTGCATCCGCGGATGGGCACGACTGGAAGAGTGCCGTCACTCGAGAAGAAGTGGGATTTATATTTCTGGAGGGTTAGGCTGGGAAGAGAAAAAGAGACATATAAAGCTTGCCTCCCCTGCTTTCTCTGTTTTGTGTTTTACAGCACGGCTGCGGGGAGGGGAGAAGGGTGGTGGGATGAGAAGAACTGAGAGCCATTTCCGCACCGAAACAGCCGAGATACACATTCTCACTTTCCTCTGCATGCGATTTTATTAAGGTGCAGACTATACCCTTTCACTAAAACGCAACATTCCTTACATTTTTGGTGAGACAACAACTGGTTAGGGTTCTACACGACAAGTTTCCTCTTTTGTCCAAGATACGGGCTGAGCAACACCACTGCGCTTCACCCCCTCGCTTGTTTGCTGCGGCTGCCCACAGGAACGGGGCTGTATTATCACCGACTTCAACACCTTCCATCGTGCCAGGCAAACGAGACAATAAAGGTGAGATTGATGCCTCAGATTAATCTCAATATTGCTACTCTGGACACAAATTGCATCTGCATATAGTGTCAAAACAATTTGCTCTAATAAGAAGAGGAACAGCCTGAACCAGCCTAGCACGCAGATGGGCTGAAAATAGCAGGAGCTCTAAAGAAATTCTCTGGCAGAACAAGAATACAAGTGTGATTCGCATCTCTGCAATTTCATTTCGCTATCACGGTCTGAGATACGAGTCCAGTGCATGAACATTGCTCCAAAGCCATAATTAAAATCAGATTTGGGGAGTAAGCATCATAAGCTGCTTATTATTACTGGAATCTGTAGGTACTAAAAACGTCCCCTGACTACTCGCCAGTACAAGGCTGACAGAGGAAGCCCCCTCTTTCTAACTTTTTCCAGGTCAGCAATAAGTTATTAAGGCTTCTGAAGCCAATTACAAGCTCAGACAAAAGCATCAGACTGAGGTTCCTGCATTTTTCCAACAGCACTGAGAGGTGACACAAACCGAAGCGGAAGTCACTTCCCTTTGATTGCTTCTATGGCCATGAAAGCTCGTTTCAAGAGGGGAGGACGTCCACAGAAATCTCCAGTGCAAATGCGCCTAACCCCATTCAGCAAACCATCCTCCTCCTCAGCTGCTGATGTAGTTTTGCTCATCTCTTGGCATCTTCTTGACTCCTGTGGCCAGACAACACTAACAGCTGCCAAAAGCCAGTCCCAGGGTGGGAGCTGAGCCTGTGATCACCACGACTGTCATATGGTGCTGAGCTATGACTTGGTCACCTCCCTCAGCCAGAAGAGCATCAGCTAGGGAATTCTTATTTTTTATTTTTTAAAAGATCAGCACCCAAGAACTGCTGAAACTCCCTCCTTGAAAACTTTCTGAGATCCACCACAAAAATTAAGGAAGGCCACCGAGCCCTGCAGTTACACTGACAATCCCATCCCACTTGGAGGAGAAACGAGGAGCTGAGGATGTTATGCAGTGCAACAACATATGACTCTACAGAAGCCTTCCTGCTCCTATGACTGAGGTAATGGGGAAGAAAGTCCATCTCCTTCCAGCACACATCTGGACCGTGTTTGCATAATTTCCAGCTCTGCCTCCCCAGATGGACAGACGCCTGAAACCAGCAGTGGGGTAGTCTTCTGGCACAAGCGCTGCAGAGTCAGCTGACTGCGAAAAATGAGCCAGAAAGCTGTAAAAGGCACATTTTGCCCTGAATAGCAACGGTAGCTTCCCTGAAATGATTTTGATGGGAGGCTAAAAAAAAATACTCCGACAGCTTCTAAGCTCAAAGTAAGGAACAGATCATTCAAACCCAATCAGTAATCATGGCAGACAACTGAATGATGGCAATCTACCAACAGTGAAATTGAATTTTAACTTTCCACACAAATCCTTTCAGGCTGCATATTTATATATTTAGTAATAAAAACCATATTCGTGACCATTGTCAGATGTAAAAGTTATATAGTAATAACAACAACGCTAATGGAAACTGAAACTGGAACAACATTGCCTGGATCAGTAGCTTCATCACTGATGATTTTTTTAAAACGATTCTAATTTTTTGCAAAAGATATTAAACTCCAGAGGCGTCCTACAGGCAGACTGGGGATGCACCCAACAGAAAAAACATCCACACTCAGACCTGAGATTTTAAATCAAAGTGGTTACACGACGATACAGTATGACCCCTAGTCAGTACACTTTTGAGACAGCACATCTTTTTTTCATACAGGACTTAAAGCATGACTAACAAAATATTTTTATATTCAACTACAGCTTTCAATTACAGATTTGATTAGCTTCAAAGAACGGTATTTCTTTCCAACTAAAAGGAAAAAATAGCTTTAGCACTGGCAGAATGCATATATTGCCAGACCCCTTTTTTCTTTCATGTAGATCCGACTCAGCATCAGTCAGCTTTACTAAACACAAGCAGTCTGCACTCTCCCTTCTGATATCGTCTTCCACAGGTACATTGCAGCTGAACATCATGAAAGGCACCCAAACCTGCTGATTAAGGCTAACTTGCAAAGTACCAAAATTCCATTAAACTGAACAATATCTATCAAGGAGCTAAAATGGAACTTAAGAGAAAAAGGTAGAGAAAGATGCTAATACACATCCATTTATTCTCTCTCAGTCATGCAAGAAAGTCTATGACTCATGACAAGGGCTGGAGGATGATTTATTTTAAAACTAAAGCATGAAACTTTTAATTGGGAATTCAATTTTTCCCCATCAGCTCCAAGTACCAGAATATGTGCTTGTCCATCACTTACCACCAAAGACTGACGAGATGTCCTCTAGGAGGTGCAAACAAATGAGAGCTTCGTAAAGTCTCTCTTTTTTTTTTTTTGTTCCCTTAATGAATTACTTAACGTTGTCTTCATAGGTACAGAAGCAGAATCTTCATTCTGCCAGTGTTACAACCTCCGGTCTGAGTTGTGAACAAATTTTGGCCTGGTATCTCATCCCAGAAAATGTGTTCCTGTGGCAGATCAGGTTCTACATGCACTACAAGAACTGAATTTTGTATCAAATTCCCTTTAGCTGGGTATAACACTACCACAATTTTTAAGATAACCAGAACACACTTGTTGTAATTCTGCCTGCTAATTTGTTTTTGTTGTTTCTGGAACTGGTCAGTTTTTGTAACTGGCTTTTTGTAATTCAGCTTCTGGTAATAACTATGACAAAGATGTTGATAACCTCAGATTGGGCTGTACTTTTCCCCAAATGTAAAAATAAAGTGAAATAGAATAAAATTATATGTATATAAACGTATATATGAAAAGTTCTAAAAATCACTTGTAACACAAAATCTGAGCTGAGGAGGAACTACGTCTAGAGAGGAGGTATGAAACTTGTACAGTGCTCCTAACGAGCTGGGTTAATTGGGTAGCATTGAAGCACACGTAGATCAGGAGTTCAGACTGCCATTACAGCACTGCGGTCTCCTGACAAAGAGCTTCCAGCCCTGAATTTCAAACTCACCTCTTTAAGATGCAAATCTCTTTGGAAGGAGTTGCCCCTTCTTGAGGCACTAAGACCTGTCCTTTGTCCCAGGGGTTAAGCCAGGCCCAGCAGCATCAAGTTGGCCGTGGTTCTGAAGGGCATTGGGACAGACAGCAGGGCGATGAGGCAGGATTCATCTCTGAGTGATCTCTAAATATCCCAAGGAATGTAATACGGTGGGAACTTGGCGTACACGGAGCTCAGCGATGGATAAACACGTAGAGCTGGCTGGATGTTGTCAGGGAGCTGCTTTCTGGAGTTTTGGCACTAAACTGACAACCAAGCTCTGGCTTTGTTATCCAATATACTTGTTCAGAAGTCTACTTAGTGCAAATAAATACAAACTAGGATAAAATATCTCGTGTCTATGTGAATTCACTTCTCTCCCAATGAAGAAACAAGCCATGCATGGAGCCCAAGCCTCCCTGTCATGGCTGTGCATCGCTATTGTTTAAAGGAGTAATTGACACTGTATTTTAACCAAATTGGAAGCAATTAGTTTCCCTCGCTCCTCAAGAATTTGAGCTGCAGATGTTCTGTCTCCCTTGCCAGAGCCAGAGACTTTAAAACTATCATAAACAAACAAGGCTAATTTAAAAGAATCATTTCATCTTGAAAGGGACACATCTCTCTTTTTTACACTCGCATAAATCAAAATTGGCTCAATTGATTTTGCTGGAAGTTTCCACAAAGATGCTACATTTATGCTAAGATGAGGTAAGAGAGATTTCAAGTCAACTGCAAAAAGAGAAAGTAGACTCCCACCCTCAGCATGGAGCTTTCTCCTAAGCATATTCTGCTCTCATTTTACCAGCGTAGCTCCATGCAAATGATGCCAGGATCTGGTCTTTCATTGCTCACAGGTTCAAGTGTCTGCCAGAGGACTGGGACCAAAGCAAGCACAAGTTTGGGTTGAGATAGTGTAGCAAACCCTGGGGACACTTGCAGTTTACTAACACCACATTCAGACAAATAAAGCTTTTTATGCTGCCCTTTGTTATTCAGCAGAAACTCCAATTGGCCCAGTCATTTCACTTGAGGTAAAAAATTAAAAATGAAACGACCCATACTTATAAAATGTTTATGCTCTCATTACATTTGCTATACACACCAGAATGCTAATCATAACAACCCTGAGCAACCCTGCAGAGCGTTAGCACGCTCCTTGTTGTATGTCTTTGTTAGGTAGGAGTGAAAGGGTGAATAATAATATTCACAGCTTCCCTGTAGTCACGAAAATGTAAATATTTTTTTAAAGTGCTTACAAGACAAACCTACAGTAAATTTGAAAAATGTCCCCCATAATATTTAAACTAAATCCTCCTCTTTAACCTAACAAACCTAACCTTACAACATGGCAGTTAAGTGACCCATTTATTTTATTTCAAAATCTCAATTCTCTCTTCATTTAAGAACCAGAGGCCAGCTGACAAACAGAATGGATAATATGTTCTCTCCAGAAACATTTTTCTGTGATTTAGAGTGATTAAATCTAACACATGCTGCTGCTGAGCCTTCAGCCAATGTTTAGAAAGCAGCGAGTAAAGAAGTCTCAGGCCAGTTCTCAATCTCATTAAGATGGAGAAAACTGAAGTTCTAGAGTATTTATTAACCTGGTCTTCAAAAAAAAGAAAAGAAAAGAAAAAGATAGTCTAGCCATTCTTGATTGTGAAGTACAGGATCACGGACTCTAAATGCATTCCTGGGAGCAGTGAAAGTAAAGGAAGTTATTCACTACATCCAGAGACAGCAGGACAAGAAGCAATGGTCTGCAGCAGGAGGATCCAGGCTGTAGACAATGTTATGTGGAAGAGCAATCGAGCAGACGAGCCTGTCAAATTGCAATTTAAGTAAGATATTTCCTGCCTATCTGCAGTTTCCTCTCCAACGCTGTAAGCATGCATTTCACATCCACGGATCATTTTAAGACTCTACAGTAAGCTCTTAAGTATTTGCTATGTATCACCTGAGAGATGAATCTTCTGGAGAAATAGAAGTCTTAAGTGTAGAAGTTACCCTAAGAGAGAGGCGCTCACAACATAAATGCTGTAGGTAATCTGGGGAAAGCTACCGCAAAATATTCATGGGAAAGATCCAAATGGTGAATGGTCAGCAGAAAAAGCATGTGCTCAAACTGGACAAACCATGTTAAGAGCTCTTTCAACACATCTTTAGATTTCTTTAGATGAGGATATTCTTGTATTTCACTGCAAACTGTTGTTAGATGCCATGATTCTGATACATCCATCACAGCCAAGCACCTTCGCCTTCATCACTGTCAGTTATGGCTCGCATGTCACCACTGAGCTTGCCAATAAAACTGCTCGGTTTGTTCAAACATAGTAACACAACTCTAAACTACATTTAAGGTACATGAAAATTCTAAGAGCAGCAAAAAGAAAAGTCCTCAGCAGATGATAGGAGATAGAGAGGACTAAGCACGGAATGCACTCCTAAACCACACTCGGGTCTAGCAGCCTTTCTACAAGCTTTGGTCTACCACTTTGGGTTCAACAGTGCCCTCTAAAACCAGGCTGTAATATTTGGAAACATGGCAATTTTCTCTCTCTCTCTCTTTTTTTTTTTCTTCTGACACTGTGAGCAGAAAACAAGGAATCCATTCTTTCAAATAAAAACCAAGAAAAGCCAGTTTCAGCAGAGGGTCCCAGGAACACGAGCACTACGCATTCTGGCAGCCACTGCTACAAGGGAGAACTTTTTCTAAGTTACTAATTCATTTGTTCAAAAACAAAACCTATGATTACCCTTCCAAGCTACCCTTTCTTTGCTAGTTATAATCTAGATATGCTTATATTCTGTTACACTGCTTAAGTTGTCACTGTCCCATAACCTATTCCGAAATTCTGCTAGAATCAACGGAATTGAGAATGCAAAAGATGGCAACAAAAAATACCTTGGTGGTCCATCAGAAAAAGACATGGGTATCTCATTGTAAGAGTACCAAAACCAGGGCTGACACGACTAACTTGCCAGGAACCCAGGGAAAGGACCACAAACCCTCTCTCCAAGAATGCTGGGGACACTGGGCACAAGTTACTGTTGGTGGCTCAGGGCAGCATGACTCAGTTTCAGGGCTGTCCACCAAGAACCAAACCCTCAGATCCTTCATTTCTATTGCTTAGCAAGTTCAGAGATAGGGCTCCTCTTCCCTACAGCAAAATTGAAAGCATAATGTTTTGGGGAAAACAAATTGAAATTGAAATCTCATCTCTAAAAGAAAACTGAATCTACAGCAAGGCCAGCCTACAAATATCTTCTCAACGATGAGTGCTGCCATACCCAACACTTACCAGGCACCAAGGCAAAGCTGCTGTTTTTCCAGGCAAGAAGAGGATGAGAATGTTTGTGTTTTGGGATTCCTGCGTTATTATTTTGGTGTTTTGTCTAATACAGTTAGCATCTGGAGTTATATTTTACAAACTCTCAGAGGAAAAAAACAGAAATCCCTCATATACCCTCAAAGTCCATGAATATAACATAATACTGTCACATGTGGGCAGCAATATGAGTCACTGTGGCTTCCACTCCTTTACAGTATGATTTATAATATAATATTCCTGTGATTCTAGGACCCTAGAAAAAGATTTTAAATAAAACATATCAAAGGGGCTCCCTGATTATCTTAACCTCAGGAATGCCGCTTTTCTAGTCACAAAGACCAAAGAGCAAGCGTCTGCGTTAGCAAAGCTAATTAAAGTGTAAGAAAAACCTTTTTTATATCTGCCTTGAAAAGTTGATAACATTTAAATTATAACTTGCATAAGACATGACAAACTCTGTCCTTCACAGAAAAAAAATGCAGCTCTAACATGACTTACTGTAAGCAGATCTCAGGTTATAGCAGCTTCTAATGAGAGACGGCTCCGTAATGGACTTGTTGAGCAGTGACATTTCCTACAACACTTGGCACACGGTGAATAATGATGCTGTTGTGGTTAAACCAGATAAGGTTCAATACTAATACAGGGAACAAAGTGTGGAGATTTTGACTGCATTAAGCCAAAATTTACAAACACGAACCTGAAATGTTTGACAGCCACAAGGAGAAAACCGTGCATGAGTTGGAGATAGGATCCTGGGCTTTAAACTTTATTTTTGCTTGTTTGTGCAGCATAAGAGGAAAAACTCTCTTTAACATCACCTTTAAAGAAAGCTACTCATCACAAGTCAGTTAAAAAAATAAAAACAAAAATCAACGGCTAAAACCAATGTCCAAAAGGCCTGTCCATAGCAGACACAGAACCAGAAGGATTAGTACACAACGGTGTGGCTGCCTCCAGCTAACGGGGCTCTACCCCCCGGCGAGGAGCTGACATGAGAGGATAAGACAACTCCATTAGGAGCCCGTATCACTTCTCCGCAGTGCTCCCCACGAGCAGATGGAGCAGCTATTTAGCCAAATGCACCGTGACTCCTGGTTTATACATGAGCATCTGGGATGTTTCCTAACGTGAGGCGATGCACAATGTACGCCGATTTATCAACTGTCCCATGTGCAATTAAGGATTCTGATAAATAATTTGGCGGTAAAGGCCCCTCAGCTGAACTGAAAAGCAGCAAGGCATGAGGGGTCAAGTGTTTCCGCAGGATTTATATTTAACGAACAGAGCTGCCTACAAAGGAATGTCTCCATTGAGCTGCGGCAGAATTATGTTGGGGCAGGAGAAGGTAGCTGAAGGCGCGAGCTGCGGAGCTAGCGATTTCTTCAACTGAAACGAATCTGAATGTAATGTTAGTTATTAAAACAACCCTTTTTTATTGCCTTAAGAAACAAAACGTAGATGTAGTTAGAGCTATATAATTTTCTGCTAATACACATTTGATCTAAGGATAATGTGCAGTATCACCACTCTTCTGTGAATTCTACAAAAAGACTAATACCTTAGGACCATTTAATCAACATCCAATGCAGGCAGTGAACAGATAATTGAAATATAAGTACTGTCATCCATATCCCCTTTGGGAAAGTGACACAATAAGCATTATATCATTCCATTAGTCCATCCTTTGATGTGGGTTTTATTCTCATTAAACTATGTTTTAGCCTCAAGGTTTCTCCCCCCACCTCTCCATGATGTGGCCATGCCAGAAAAACAAAACAAAACAAAAAAACCCAACATCCTGCTGTTCAAAACACAACGACTACATTTTTACAAGTACTTGTACATGTCAAAAATATAAAGCTGCCTTTTTAATTTCTTGTTTACCAAATACAGTCAATGACAGCTTCTGGAAAACAGGGTGAAAAAAAAAGGCAGCCAGGAGGGTGGTGGTGGGGATGGAATGCATTTACTTGTTTTCAAATAATAAAGGTTGAATACAAGCAGGATAAAAAATGCTGAAAAGGCTGCTGTGGTGGTGTCTGCTTTGAATTGTGCCCTGTTTAAACAAGAGGAAAGCCTCCCACTGAAAAAAGAAACATTTTTATCATTCAGAAAGATCTCAGGGCAGTCCCTTTAAAATGAGGTATTTTCTAAACAAAATATTGGAATGTTTCCCTGCAGGGAATGAGCATCTGATCTCTTTAAAATGATTATTCTTGAAGAACTGTAGATTTATGGAGTTTTTGTTTTATTTGTTTTAACTTAAATACAAAGAAACCTGTCTGAAATGACCACCCAAGGGAGCAGACCAATCAGCTAAGTAGAGGCTGATCTTTAAATGGGAACCAAAGTTGTGCTGAAACCCTCGGGGAGATTTTAAACTGCTGGCTTAAAAGCCAGGGCTGGCTAAACGCTTAATGCGGGTCTCAGCATAAGCTGAGGACATGGATTTCCTCTCACTTACATCAGTGTAGCTCCACCAACTTCAGCAGAAATGTTCCTGATTTACATTAGTGTTAGCAAGCAAAGAATCAAGCTAATTACACTGAGTTATCAACAGTGATTACAGGAGGTTTTTTTTTTTTTTAATGCACATGCACTTCCTCAGCACAGATTGGTTTTGCTATACTAGCAGCAGCAGGTCTACTACAGGCAACTGAGTGGAAAACTCAGCTTTACACACTGCCATATAGAACCAGTCCTGAGTTTCAAGGAGTTTTTGAGTAAATAAGGAAAGTCTGACACGCTGTAATTTCCTATGAGATAATGAATCTTTAAGTTATATATTTGCAATTGTGACTACAATTCATAAACACAAGCCATCCGTCAGAAATATTACTACCTTCAGAGCTCTTTTTGGTTTGATTCTTCAAGAGTTTGTCTCAGAGTTTAAACCAACCAAAGTCAACACTGCACTCAGAAATGTCAACAAGTAGGAAAAGCATTAAGGTTTCCATTAATTATGGTAATAATTAAGAGTGGCCATAAGAACCAGGAAGCTGATATACAGAACACAGCTCCTTCTGAGGAGGTTAATGGGATTCCAGGAAAAAAATATTTACCAAACAACATGATTTATTTCTTTTGAAGCATCCAAGGCATTATCTGTGTTGTGACTTCTGCCAAGTTAATAGACTTAAACTTCTTAATTGCACATGGAACAGCAAGCTTGAGAGCACAAATATTTTGCATAAGGAGAACATCATTAAATTCCACAGCACATTAGTCACATATTGAAGGTTTTTTAGACAAGACTGGATAAAACCTGAAGTAACCTGGTCGGACCTCACAGCTGACCCTGCTGGGAGCCGGAGACAGGACCACAGCTCTCCAGAGGTCCCTTCCAGCCTGAACCACCCTCTGATGCTGCCTGCACAACGCTTCATGACCTGGCTGACACAAAACCTGGAGGTAAACCAAGGCAGAAATCACAGACCCAGTCCCAGATGGCCGCTTCAGCCTCTGCTGCAACCAAAGGGTACAGAGAATAGTTGCAAGTTGCAAAATACTGCGGGAGCAGAACAGAGGGGTGTCTACATGGTCATGAATTAGTCAGCTATTTAGAACATGCTGTTTGACGGCTGACACGGAAATTTACCACTTCTTTTTTTCTACTTTTAAGATGAAAACTATTCCTGTACAACTATTAAGTTTTTATGAGTGCTTAGCACAGCAGATCCAGCAGCACTGTAAGTTCATAAAAACAGACACTTTTTAACAAGTGTGTACGCAGCTCCATGTAGAAGGGCAATCAAAACTGTCACTCTGTACAATATAATGGAGCAGGACACTTGTCATAGTAGAGGCTAAGCTCACTCAGCTACTGCAGCTAATACTACAGATTTATTTAAATTAATCTTCAGGAAAATTAAATCCATTACTTTAAGAAGTAAGGGAATAAATCATACCCAACAGGAAACCAGGAAAAGCCGCTGCCATTTCAGTCAAATCTAAGGTTGCATGAGCACACAAAATTTTTTCTTGTCAATGACATAAAAACAACTCATAGCAGGAAAAATAATAACAGCTGTTGTTATAATGCAAAACACAAATAGGCTCGATGAGTTTAACACTGCAACGAAAGTATGAAGAACATCTTAAGCTGTTTGTATTTCCAAACAAGACTCGAGGGGTCAGAGGAGGGAGGAGGACGTGTGGGCAGGCTGGAATGATGGATGGCTTTTAGTGGCATGCTGTGTTTGGGTCTACTCTTGTTATTTTTGCAACAGGATGTCTCTGATTACTCTCTGAATAGAGAATAAGGACGGTTACGTCTCATTGCTCAAAGGGGAATTTTTTCAGAGCCTTACAAATTAAATAGGACGTTGGAAAGCAAGCAGTCAATGAACCATCAGGTGCTGTTTGTCACAAATCTAGCAAGAGCATCCAAAGATTCTCTTGAGGCATCAGCAGTGGGTTTGAGGCAGGCAAAAAGGTATGTTCTCTTTTCTTATGTACACGAGACCCCAGCTCTGCAGAGCCCTTCGGTGTCATTGCCTGTACGGTTTGCCTGGTGTTACAGCCAGGCCAAAGGATTTTATAGCAGGGGCATCCTGAGCCTCTGGAGAGCTGTTTTAACCATAAAGTTGAAAGAACATGCAGAGGACTTCACAAAGGATGGAAAACAGTTACTTTCCCAAATCACATCCTTCTGGAGACCTTTACGGAACTGGCTCCTGGCTCACAGGGTGCTGCTGCCTGGTGCGATGGTCAGGCTAAAGCTGCCTAATGCAAATACTTCTTAAGAGTGAACAGACACTGTCTGTCCCCGCTTGAACCTCAGGAGCTATGGTGACATGGACACCTCACAGCGCAGCCCCGTTTCCTTGAAAGATGCTGAGGTTCCTCACTGATGCCAAAGCAAATTGCGAGTCCTCAGCAATTTGCAAAAACGGCTCAGTCGTGGGAACTTCAAACCCCGTGAACGTGAACGCAGGTAAAACGAACACACCAAAGCATTGCCAAGATAGGGTTCTTTTCCTTTGTTTTCTCAAAGTAAAGGCCTCAGACAGAAAGGATGGGGAGAAGTATTACAAGCCAGGTCAATTACACTGACAGCTTTTCTTAAACCTAACTAAACCTAGCTCAACTTTGCTGAAGCTGCACATGGAGGCCACAAAGCAAAACACAGGGGCGTGATTTCCCTACTACAGCACAACATTTCTAATGAGCCAACTCCTAAAGTTAGCTTATCGGGAAGAAAGACGCAAGCTCATCTAGGGTCTGGATGACTCGGACACCCAGCACCTCCCGCTGGGGGTTACCAGTTTGATTCTGGCCCAAGTTCTAAGCATCTAAGAATTACCGTCGTAACGCAACAGCCTCTATAAAAGAAGTCTCTGGTCTCAGTGCAGTTTCTCAGTGGGCAGAAGTTCTCATCAAAGCCACCACTGAAAGCCCTACCAAGGAGGTGCCGTGAAGCCAGTATTATGCAGAGTGAGCAACTTCCACTCTTCAAAAGGGGTCTCAAGCTCAGAACTGGACCATACGAAAACTGGTATGATCCTGCTACCCATACTGTACCAGTTTCCTAACGAGACCTATGCAAACTAATTAACTAAATAAATTAAAAGGAAAGAAAGGAAGAAAAGAATGAAAAATTAAGGACATCACGACACATTTATGAGCAATGAAAATGAAGGTGGCTTGTAAAATGATGCCTCGTTTGCACTGGATATCACAGATGTTGCAACACAATAGAGTTTAAAAAGCACCAAGTATCTCATGATATGAAGCAGCTAAAGAGAAGAAAATGTCAAAACTCAAATGTCAGACAAATTTTGGACAAGAACTCCATATATACCCCAAGCTGTCTGGATTCTTTCCCGTGGCTGAGATACCAGTCTCTTACCTACAATTTATCTGTCTCTATCCAATCCGATTTTGACTTATTTTAGCATAACCATTTAAGGGTTTTATTTAATCAGCTAAGAACCAAAGAGTTCAAAGAACACTAGGGAATATGTGGCAAAAAATAACAAGGTTAGATCACTTGCACTGGATTATTCTGCTCTGGTACACCGCAGAAGAAATAACCCCAGTCATGGTCTGCATGTTCAAAAGTCTATAGGGAATTAGGTCGGCATTATTCAAGGTAAGTGACACTTTAAAGAACTTTAAATTAGCTGTTGACAGTCAGGTAGATAGATTGATGAGTGATTACATGAAGTCCTCAACATTACAATTTTGTGGTGAAAGCAAATATGAAAGGGGGGAAAACAGTAAGAAAATATGTTAAGTATGGTTTTGCCAATCTGTGATGCAGTTGGAAGACAGTGAAGTTCATTTAAGGACACTGGAAACTTCTAAAACTAATTGCTTTCTCTAAATCAAAAGTTGTCAGAAAGTTTCCTAGCAGAATCACTGCAAGCAGTGCAAGTAGACTACATTAAAAAAAAAAAAAAAAAGGAAGAAGAAGAAAGAAAAAGCTTTCCCTCATCACCTTTCTTCCCAGCTGGCTGGAAGGGAGGAAACCAGCGCTCCTTCTTCTGTTGCTGAAGGACCACATACAAGCGGAGCAGAAGCGCAGCGCCCCTGAACTGCACAACTAAGGCGGGTTTACTGTATGCACAACAGATGTCCTTACTGCAGTGGTCCCTAAAATATGTTTTTAAATAAAATTAACTCAACTCAGGAATCTGTAATTAGCACCATCTTCGAGAACAAATCAGAACAAGTTTATTGAAGTGCTCTAACTATTTACAATGAGAGCGAATTCACCCTCGAGGTTCACTTTACTATTTTGTCTCAATTTTCTTGTAATTTCATCCATCACTTTTTTTTCAGTCCTCCAAAGGTGATGGATAAAACACAGAAATAAATAGGACCAACTGTTCGCAGAAGCCTAAGGGAAAACAGAATTTTGTTATAAATAATCCTTGGCACAAATCATGGAAATGCAATACTAAAATTGTTTGTTGAATCATTTATGAATTGGGCCTTCAGCTTTAGTTTGCAAATAAGTTACAGTTTTTGTTGATGTTCTTTTTCACTTTGATTTTTTAGCTGGAAAACAGCCTTTGAGAAACTGAACTGATACATAATCCTGAAAACAGAGTGACAGAAGGATTTTTTTTTTTTTTTTTTTTAAGTCCTGTGCTAACACAGGACTCCTTGGATTTAAATATAGACGAAGAGAAGCTAAATGATGACAAACTTTTACGTGACTTTCTGAAGAGGCCACCATTTTGAGTTTTCATTTCAGCCTTATGCTACATACGTATAAAAGGCAAAGACAACATGGTGCCTAACAAAACCACTAAATCAAAAAGATTTTCCACTTAGGTAATTTTTAACAGCACCTCTATAGGACAGTTTCTAGAACTGTTCAGGAAATGACTTCCAAATACCTCTCCCGGGAGATTCAAATGAACACGCGATCCAATAGATAAATGTGACTGCTGAAAATAACACACAATCTTGTGTTCTTTCCAAGATGGGAAATTTTGAAGATTTGTTGTTACAAATTAACGTGAACCTTCAAGGGAATGTAATGGCGTGTTGCCACGCTGTGTGTGTAGTCTTGTCACACATGCACAAATACACAACAGGCACGGAAATTTTGCTTTCTTGAGGAATTCGGTGTTTTAGAGGACAGCTGATCACTCTCAGTCCTCACATGAAAGTTATAAACATGAAAAAATATCAAAGAACAGAGAGAGGCATTTCTTTCTTGGTCTTTTGTCTGTAAATTCCTATTTCTCCTCATCTGAAAAGAGAAAGAGAGACGCTTGGAGACAGATAAAAGCAACATTAAGACTCATTTCTCATTAGCCGGAGCAGGTGTGCACAGCCTTACCTGATCTGTCCTCGCACCAGTGGTCTGTTTTTTGTCCTGTTCATATTCGAGTCAAACGGAACCTCAAAGAACTGTAATAAAAAAAAAATAAAAAAAAAAAAAGGGAAGAATCAAAATGAAAGGATGCCGGAAACCATGCCATGCGTGGAATGTGCTGTCTGCATCTGCAGGTGCTTTAATCTCTATTTTTGAAGGTTCAGAAATACAACTAAAATGGCAAACTCCTTTTACTGAGCTTTGATAGTCTACATTAATACTTTTGGCATCCCCTTAGAAAGAATATCACCTGGAGGACAAAAATAGTTTGTGCAAGTCCCCTAAAGTTAATCATTTGAAGTAGAGTCTGATTCCAAGTTCTGCTCTTGACAGGTTCGACACAGCTTTTACACATACACAATTATATATACACATAAATGTACATATACCTCTGCCCCCAGTTTTATATTAATACAAACAGCCCTTACAAATGTTGTACTCCTGGTATTTTAAAGACAAATGCCATAAATTTTTTTCAAGATCATCTAACTTCTGAGAACCTATAACCCACCCAAAAATCAATCAACTCTTGTAAAATGCTACTGAAACTGCACTGAGCATCTAGTTCTAGCAGCAGGGAATGAACACACCATATGGTGTTATTTAATGTCACAACCCAATCTGACTTTAAACACTGCCTATGGGAAAATTCAGGCGGCACTATCATCTCGCTACAAATTCCTGCAGGCTTTTGTACGAGCCGCTCTTTAAAGACTGTTACCGGAAAAGCTGAGTACAGTTTTCCACGCAACAAACGTAAAGCTGTTTCATTTTACATGTGCAAATAATAATAAAAATTAAAACAAACAAACAAACAAACATAGTTAAGAGACTCACCAAAACCTATTTATAGGCAGAGTAATATGTATTTATAGAAAGAATATTTTCTACCGACGTCATGTCTGAGGTTTTGCGGTAGGATCCCAATCGCAGTGAATATGTAGGAAAAGCAGCATAATAAATCATAATTTCAAACAATCAGACTGACAATATGTTGAGTAGTCAAACTGCAGACAGATTTAAGACGACTACATGATAAGATCTACACTATTTCATCAAGCTGATGCATCTTTTTACACAACAAAAGACAAAATTAGCAAACATCTTCATTCCAGCAGTGCCACATTACTAGCACTTGATGGGGCTGCATTCCCCAGTGCAATCTGGAAATGATCATCGAAATCTGTGCAAAAACCAAATATCCCTGGATTTTTTTTTTTCAATTTGTACATCACGAAATTCAAAGCATTTCATACATCTATCCACACACAAAAAAATTATCGCCATGAACAAATGACAGGACTGTACGAAATCTTACAGATTTCTGCAAGGGCAGCACCAAAGGAAAAACTCCCAGCTGCGGTCAGAGCTGTGCAAATGCTGTCAGACTGCGGGCACAGAGAGGGGAGCCACGGCAGGCAGAGAGGAGAGGAAGAGCTAACCACTCGGGGACCGACCTGGGCAGAGGATGCAGCACGCAGAGCCTCTGCCACGTGCAGACCGCTCCGCAACGGCCGCGGCCAGCAGGGACCAGAGCAGAGCCCACCAGTGAAGCTCCACACGCAGGCACGCCGAGGTGACAGCACCCACCCATCCCACCTAGCACTTTCAAGTAATTAGCGTGTAACAACTTAGGAACCTCTGCTGTTGCTCCCATGTCTTGCAAGCACAGCGGGGACCAGGCAGCTGTGGATCATCCCGCCTAACGCTGCCCACAGCATTCTCCACTCGTGGCGAGGTTTTTCACAGCGGAAGCCCCAGGCTGAATCACCTTCCCGACAGTTTTAGCCATTCCCAAGATCGAGGTTATAAGAAAATCCTGCCGGTGTCTGAGTGAGAGCGCAGAGACGTGCTCAAGCCCTCATGCTACAATTTTTCTGTTTAAACAACACTTGCCAACAGTATGCTCTAAAGCCAAGAAGTTTGGCAGTGGGCATCACCTTCGTGCTTCGTGATGCTCAAGAAACTGCCCAAATTTGGGAAAGAATGAAGCTTAGGGAAGAGGAGACAAGGTCTGGGGAGCAGCAGGGGCACCCCCGGATCCTGCTCTGCCAGCCACGGCTGTGAGACCCCTGGAAAAGCGGTGGCCTCACCCCGCTCTGGTGGCTGGCCAACACGATTTAACAATTGCTGTCGTTCTGTCGACTCGGCTGAAGCCCGTGCTGCACATTCAATCCTCAGTTTGCTCACGACAAATCTAAAAACCACCACGGCTGTGCATAGGCGGAATCCTGCGCTTGTCGGTTTGTGTTAAAGGCTACAGACTAAACATTCAAAAGCTGAGAAATATAAAAGCACGGGAACTGAAGTCATCGACGCAGCTGTTAATTACTAGTTCACACACAACTCGCTACAATTTCTTGTGCTCGGGCAGGGAGCGGGCTGCGCGCCCTCGGGGCGGTGTGCTCTGCAAGCCTCCAGAAGCAGGAGGCAGCCGCCGGCTGCCCAGCCAGGGGCTCCTCACCTGGAAGAGGAAGGGACTTCGCGAAGAAAAAGGGCTGTTTTCTAAGTCCAGTCCTCCGTTATGACTTACGACCCTGATGCCGGACCTGCAATGGTCACTCCCAGCTACAGCCCAAGCTGGCGGAGACCCTGCTCCAGAAGCACCAAGAAGCCCCAAGGGCCGGCACCGCACACGCTTCGCTGGGCACAGGCGGCTTCGAAGGCGCGGATGGGTTCTGCACGGTTGCGACGCCGTGGTGGAAGGGCTGGGTGTCTCACAAAGAACCTCTGTACCAAACGGCAACAAGTACGCTCAGGGAAGAGAAAGCACTCTGTTCGGATCTGAAACCAGTGATTGCTTCTGACAGCTCAGCATTTTGCTAATGGGTTGTTTCACTGTTACATTTCAGAGACAATTATGTTAAATGAAGAAAAAATGTCATTTGACATCAGACTGGGAGAGCAAGACAAGGGAAAATTCTATAGAGCTGAAGTCTTTTCTTTCTCTTCTCCTGCAAATAGTTTGGGCTATGTGCAGTTTGGTTTCGTTTTAAAGGCACGATCTTCCCTTTCTTTGTATTTGCAAAGCCTGACTGCCCAGAGCTTACGTCCATTTAAACCTGTGCATGTGAGGAGATTCTGGCTCTTAAATATTTACGGCTAAAGGTATTCGGTGTGCGATGGATAAAATCAAAATAACGCCTACATTTTAAACTCAATGCTTCTCAAACATAGAAGGACTGAAACGAACAACGGTTGGACACTCAACACCCTTGAGAGGACTGAAGCCTATCAGTACAACCTGACAATACCACAGTCAGTGTATGAAATAGTTCCATACATTTAATATAGCAGTTAACACCTGAACATAACATATTTTGAACGAGAAACTTCTCTGCTGAGTTAAGTAGTCCAAAAACTTCAGTCTCTGCTGTACACAGACATGGCTGCTCCTGAAATTAAGATTACTGCCTGACTTAGGTCTGAACTTCTTTGCTTTTCTAAATCTAACAGACAATCTGAATAATCTATTACTGTCAACTGCATGCAAGAAATTACATATCTGACTGAACTACAGTTAAGAAAAATCCTTTTATTTGCAATAGCCCGGATTCTCTCACTGAGCAAGTTGCAATTACATGTCAGCAAGATGCCATTTATCAAACTTTTTACATTTTGTTCCCAGATGTTCAACAAAATTCTCTCTTCACTTTAAATTATTTTCCCTTGATATTCTAGAAAAATGAAAAAAATGTGCATCTCAAATATCATTCCACAGGAATGGAAGAGTAAACTCAAACATACTATATCTCAGGCCAGGCCAGCACAGCATTGCCTGCTTTAGCACGCAGTAAATTCAGTGAGATGAATCCTGGATAAATAAATATTTTAGAAGCTCTCCTGAGACTTTTTCTTCAGGAAGTCTGAATGCATCAGTCCAGCCAGACAAGGCAGAATATTCTCTTCCCTAGGTAGTTGGGAAGCTAGCCGCTGAAAGGACAGACAGAGGGTTAAATCTACAGCATCTAAAATCCCCAAGTGACAAAACTTGGCAATGGCTTTCAAGACCCTAACCCAAATTTTAATCAGTATGCATGAACATTTAAAACACGATGTCAGAAAAAAATAAATCAGGCCGGCTAGTACTTTGTGGTTAATTTCTCTGGCAGACTCATCAGACTCTTTGTGTAGATCTCATCTAGTTAATATACAGTAATTATATCTTAAACATGTAACAAATCTTAGATTAGCTGTCACGTTACTGCTTACAGTTATTTACAATTGTGTTTTTTTTTTCCGTAGCTGCTTCATATTGGTTTCCTCTTTGTTTCTAAGTGAAACGTTACAGATTGCTTCACTTCTTCAAGCTACCTCCTGGCAATAGCAGCCAAGTGCTGCGCACAGGGAGCCGATCGCTCACACTTACTGAGGGACACACATTAATAACGTTATTTAAACTAAGCCAAGACTCCCAAAAGTCACCCTGCAGAAGCACATGGTCTTATGCTGCACCAGCAGGGAAATGCTGACATTTACCGTCTACCTGCACAGGACGCCCACTCACTGTTTCCGTACCATCACGTAGGACTTGATTTGTAGTTAAATACAGACACCAGCTATTAAGTTTTCAGATAGAGTGGCCAGACTATTTGCAGTTAATTAGGCCAGCATGAGTGGACGGAAAGTCCTGAGCATGAGCTGTTTGCCTTCTGTGGTCATTCCTGCGGGAATGATTTCAACTACTGAATTATGACAATTCAATACCTTCACTCCTGTTAACACGCAAACATAAATAGAGCACGTTAAGAAGAACAACATGTCATATAGTTTATCAAACGGGTCGCCCACACTTAGGCCAGTAAACTTTTTTTACATACCTTGCTGGATTTACAGCGCAGCCAAGCCCAGCCTGGCCCCCGTCCAGGGCCAGCTCTAATCTGGGACACGTGGTGGAAACAGCAGCCGCTGCAGTGGGCAACTGGTTGTCCATGTATTGACATAACATTTTACTCTAATGCTAAACACATATTTACATCAGAACTGGTAATCCCACGAGTCTAAAGACTGAGTGTAACCCTGCTATTAAAAGACAATTTAATTTGAGACAACCCAGAGACCTTCCCCCTGCAAAACCAACCCCGCACTTGAGCAGGTTCCAGCGAGCTCTTCGGCAGCAGCCCCACCACGAGAGGTGTCCCTCTGTCCTCCCACTCCATCTACAGTCCCCTCGCCCACCAGGACACCACTGGAGAAGCTCCTACTTAAGGCCCTGTGCTCACAGGGAGCACAAAAACTTCAGCCTGATGCTAAGGAGTCAAAATTACGTGCCATTCCCACTGTCTCACCCCAGATCTACAGCATTTACCGAATGCAAACAACTTATGGATAAATCGCAACTAAAACACAGTAGATCGAGTTTCAGTGCAAGCAGGTGGGCTTGGAGTCATCCTACTTAACTGTGGAGACTTAACTAAGGCACCTAGGCGAGGTGTGTTTTGCCCTTGGCTCCCTGTATATTTAACACAGAAATTAAATCTGAACAGCCCATGAGTGCTTCAGGAGCAGAACTGTCCTGCAGATGGATTTCTTTCTCTCCCAAGCGCCCAAGAGGAGCCTAGGACAGTTCAGGCGAATTGGCAGCACAGACGAGGGCTGGAGAACATGGGGCTATTGCCAAAGGGACTTCACCTCCCGTGCCGCAGTGCCGCTTGTCCCCAAACCCCCGTGCCCTGTGCTGCGGGGTAAGACTGAGCCATGGGGACGGGTGGTGGCAAAGCCTCCTCTCGGCTAAAATCTCTTGCACCAGACCCACGCCAATGTTTTTAACACAATGCAAATAATGAGTACAACTAGACTCCCCGCATCACCGAACATCTAAAGCTGGGGTGACACTGGGCTGCACGGGGCAAGTCTTGCACACGCTTGTCTTGCTCAGCGAGATGCTTCTGGTGTTCCATGACTTCCTTGTGCTAGAGTAAGCTTGAATCCTCTTTGGTGCTGTTCAGTACTGCCAAGGAGCAAACTGTTAGCCAGAAATGTCATTGACATGGAAATTAAAAAGGAGCAGGAATCAGGGAGGAGTGGGTGGACCAGAACCAGGTGGTGTGCGCGGTGGCAGAGCTGAGTCCAGACACATGGAGAGCACCCAGAGCTCTGCTGGGAAGGGGACGTCAAGCAAGCCATTCCTCCTAGCTGGCCGCGCCGCCTCCAAATTCAGCAAGTTTAGCACCACCCCTTTCACGTAAAGTCTGCTGGATTTCTCACGTGTTCAGAGGGCAGTTGCTACAATAAGCACTGGAAATGCATCAGACTCCAAAGGCTCCAGTTCCTCCTTTGAGTTCTCTTCCCCTTCATATTATCTGGTTATTTCTACTCTGCATGTTTTTGGTGATTTATCTTATATTGTGATAAAGTAACATATAATTACATAAAAGAAAAAGAAAAACATAACATATGATTTATGGTAAATAAGATCAAAGTCAAGATTATTATTATAGGTTTTCTTCTAGTTTCCTTTCAATCACTTTTATATGAAAACAAGAACGAATAATTAAAGTACATTACAAAGGTCTTTTTATTCAATTGTACACAGATGTGTCTAAAAAAAAAATGAAGGGAAGGATTTTCAAAAGCACTCATGTACTGATCTAACACTATTCTCACTGAAGTCAATGGCAGTTTGACTTCAAGAGAGCATAGACAGACCAATACTGAGTGATTCTGAAAATCCCACCCTAATTGTACAAACAAGGGAAGGCTTTAGAGATTGCTGGCTTGGAGATTGTATATTTGAGAATCATAAAGGGCACACAGCACCTGTTTGTCTTTAAGATATGAAAATAAAGCAAGGCAAATATTTTAAGGATTAGAAATGGCTTTTTTTCTTTTTTTTTTTTTAAAGCAGTATCTGAAAACCCTCTGGCTCTGCAGTTTCCAGTCTAGCTATAGATCTGCTTTAATATTTTCCATTTCAAAGAGGATTCTAATTAAAAACGAGATTGATGCAAGCCTGAACAATGTTACTTACAGATAGAGAAGGGCAGCTAAACCCCAAACTGTCATTTCCCAGTGAGCCCAAGAAAGGCAGCTAGGTAAAGCAGCTGTCACAGTCCGATTTTTTTTTTTTTAAAGACACATTCCTCACACTAGCCAGTGTTTAGAAGCCCATTGCTGTATACAGGGAAGAGGACAGGAGGTAACTGCAAAGAAAAATGTTGAGATCTGTCACTTCAGAAACACATTTTCAGGACTGAGAATGCAGAGACTCGCAGACTTCAGTTAGCACTTATTTGTCCCATGAGATTAATGACATGCCGTGCAGGCTCGGCTTTTAGGTGCTCAAGAGATGACACGTTGCTATTTCCCTGGCCTCCTACAGGCGCTTGACTTTGCAGGGATGCTCAGACATGCCCTGCACCCCAGCCTGAGATATCTTTTAGGTTTTTGTTGTACTTACACGCTGTGTACATGTAACTGGGAAGTGTCCCCAGGCCACGTGGACTTGTTTCGCTGCCCTCCGGATGACTTCTGATGCAGTGATGTCCACCTGCTCCCACCGCCCCAGCCACTCTGCTCCGAAACAAAACGAAACCCAAACACAGCCAAACCGCTTCCAGAAGAGAAGCACCAAGTACTCAGGTAGCTGAAACCTGGCGTGCTGTCCTTCACCTGGCTTTCTTTAAACAAGGCAGCTGACGATGCAGCGGGGAGATGTGCCTGCTCTGTATTTGTTGTCAACTCACCCAAATCCCATTAGTGGGTCTGACCGACAACACAAGCACTCGTTAAAGTCTTGCAGCTTGACGGGCTCTTCGTCAACGCTTCTGCCAAACAATATCCTCCGGTGATACCACAAGCATGTTACAAGGAGCTTGAAAAGCGCGTGACTGTGATAACACTCATGAGTGACAAAGCGACACGGTCCAAATACCAGCGTGCCTCATCACTGCTGCTCCGTCCGCGGGTTCCGTCGCGACGATCGGCACGGCTGCCACGACGACAGACACGTCCCAGGGCACTAAGCCTGCGGCTGCCGAGGCGCAGCTCGATGGGCTGCTGCCACTGCAGGTGTGGATGCGTTTGGGGCACCCACCTGGGCACAGGTACCGAGGGTGCACGCGCTGGGTGTCTAAGCATGGAATTAATGAAGTAAGAAAAGATAATTACAGACTACACGTGGTCTTCAGTTGTATGAATAACTTCAAACGAAGTCATGGGGCATTTGCACCAAATGCACTTTATCTACTTTACTTTACTTCACCTTTGAATCAAATTTACTAGCACCAATGCATAAGAAAAATGAAGCTTGTTCTATCTCATTGTTCTCAACACAAAAGAAGTTCAAGACTTGAAAATGGGAAAAAAAACATGAATCTCCTGGTTTGGTGGTTCTGGGGGACCACTGAGGAGCCTGGCCCTTCCCACTAAAATCACATTTTGCCAAGAGGATTTTCTAACAAACAAATAAATGAATAAAACCAGGCCCTTATTTTAAAAGCTGTTCCATCTTGAGAACTGCTGCCAGTACAAGCCACCGAAACAGCGTGCTCGTGAGCCCTGGCGGAGGTCGGCCACAGCCTCAGGGGCAAGGCGAGCTGGAGCTGCAGACTGAAGTTCACCTGGTGTGATCCGCTCAGGAGAAATAACTTTCCTGGGAAGAAAGACCGGCTTCTGGCCCGCTGCCAAAGGCTTCTAATAATATTAAAAATTTACCATCAACAAGTCCTTTTTATTTAGCGCACAATTAACACGTCCACAAACAAACGCTCCCTGCTTCAAGTAGGACGCGCAGGAGGGCACTGCACCGTCTCTTGTCCATCACCACCCTCGGGCTCCTTGAACCAACAGCGCAGCACGCGCTGCACTGGGTGCTTTCCCATCCCTTCCTGCTGGACGCGGACTTTGTCACCACTGTGCTCCTCCTCTTCACCGTAAAAAGGAAACTGCTATAACTGTGCTTCATAGGTCTGAGCTCCCCAGCTAGATGAATAATACCTCCTGCCCTTCCCTTGTGCTGACCCACAGAATGACCTGATCTGGCAAAAAAAATAACGGATTTCCCCCTGGTTATTTCTTGCCTGGAACATTTTTTGGTCCGTTTCATTGGATCAGGAGAACACAGGAGAGGCAGAGGGTGAAGCTGTGATTCGGTTGCACTGCAGAGCTGGTGCATCAGGGATCCCTGACAGCGGGCAACTGCGCAGAAGCAGCAGCACAGCAGTGTCTCTCGCCTCTAGGGGTTAAACTGTTCTCTCTCTCCAGACTCTTGTGATAAGGCAATAAAGCACCATTCACCTCCCATCCGTTGTGTTTCCCTGGAATAATATGGGAACACTCAACCTATACATACAAAATTCAACGACTGGACTGCAATCACCCAGAATCAGCTACCTACCCGTGCAGGATTTGTGCAAGTTCATAAACGATGAATTATAAGTAGATGTCAGATGCAGAGGTACATACCTTCTGCTCTTCAAGAACTATTTAATTCCTACATATTTTACGAACAATTATTAGAGCTGAAGAAAAACACCACCTTTGTGCCTACCAAAATACACTTGATCACTTTGCAACACCATGCTCTCAAAGAGATTCCTTTGCATTAAATCATATTTGTCATGATGCCAGCATGCCATAAGTGCAACGTATAATTTAAAAAACAAGCAAAACCTCAAATAACAATCTCTTTGCCGAAGATAGGAATTGCACAAGGTTGGTATCTGGTTTAAGTTACTATATGTCCTAAAATACACGAGGCCAGGTCCTCTGGACACAGTGCAGCTGCTTTGAGCAATACTGCAGATAAAATCTGATACTGAAGATGGCTTAGACAAATTCCTGTGGTGGAATAAAGTTGTTACTCGGGAACTCTTGGGGAAGTATTTCTGCTGCCTAATGCAAGTGTTAAGTCAAGCAGGAGACCCAGAGTCAACTGGGAGGCATGAGTCTCCTCCAGATGGCAACTGAGAGCAACCAGAGGCAGCAGCTTATCGAATGCCTGACTGAGATGCAAAGCCTTTATTCCTCTCCAGTAACCAACTACACAGGGATCCTGAGCTCCAGCTTTGGCCAGGACAGTTGTAAAACGGGCAGGTAGCTAGACAGCCCTCCACAATATCAGCATCAGCTGCTTTTCAGTCCCTTGTGACTACTATAGAGAGCTATAAAATAAAGCAGCATTGCTGCTGCTCTGTTCTTGCCCAGGAGATTAGAGCAAGGAAGTGTAAAGTTGAGATTTAAATCACTTCCACACATCTCCTGGCTCCTACCCATGTGTCCAGGATCCAGGTCATTTTAATCAGCTTTATATAATTTGTCACTCCGATGATAAGAATACTAATCCACCACAACGTGCTTCCTGCCAGGCACCTGAATATTAATCCATAAACTGAGCTCTTATATCACATGTAGACGTGTTCATTTTAACTGCTGATGGCTGGCACAGCCTGTTAGCAATGCTTTTTTTCTAACAATACGGACAGAAGTAGCACCATACATAAAGCAGTAGGCTTTGCCTACTTTTGGCCATGGCAAGCTTATGCATTTATTTGCATACATGTAGTTTACTTACTCAAAACACCTTTTAGTTCTGGAAATACAAAATTAACTTTTTTACTTGAAATTACTGGCACCTGAGAAAAAATAATTTGCTTTGGCTTTGGTCTGTCTGTATCTGGCAAAAGAAGAATCTTCTCTGGAGGTCCTTCTGGAAAAAATACCTCGAAAGCTCACAAATAGTAAAAATAAATAAATAAATAAATAAATCCCACACCAAAAAAAGAAGGAACAAAATCTGGGAACAAGATTCTAAGTGTGAACAAGGGTGTAAAACGGTGTTAACATTTACTAATGTGCCTCAGAAAAAACAGCATGACAACTTTGCCCAACTGTCGCAGAACCGATTTGCTGGACCTCCCAGCAGCTCAGGCCTCTTAATATTAATAAAATCATTCCTCAAGATTTATTTCTTTGAAGTACTGAAGAGTTGATAATGCGAACAGTTTTAAGTCACATTCCCACATATGGCATATTTAGGGAATCTACTGAGTCTACAGGAGATAGTTGAGAAGTATCTCCTTCACAAAAAACAATTTAAAACAACTTTTTCTGTTGTTCAGATGCCTGAAAAAAGAGCAAGAAATATCTGCAGGGGATTTCATGAGTTACATTTAACTGGCAAGAGAACTCGGTTCCAAAAGGCACCGGCTTTATTTTTTAAAATAGCTTGGCAATAAAGCAAATTAAGACAAAACCATCCTCTTTCCCATGTGTACAGAACTTAACAGAGAGCTATCAATACCCACATAACACGTATTTTTTTATTACTGATTTCACAGACCACAAAGGAAAGCTGTATCTCTGCTGAAGAATTCAGTAAAATGCAAAATCTTCCCAAAGTCAACAGCTAAAGATAGATGATACACCTCCATGAACAGTAGGTTTCAACCGAGGGTCATCGGACCGCATGGAAGAGGTCTGTGAAAGACCCAGCAAAGCAAGTTGTACACGCGACACGGCGGGCTGCATGCGTGGCGGTTCAAAGGCATTCTCTCCTCCTTTGTAAAGCCATCAAAGCTCTGCTGATCAAACGACACGGAAGAGTTGCTCCCAAAAATATATGAAAAATTTCTGTTCAAGCCTAAGGATTTTACCCGTAGCAAATAAGTCTTGGTAAGGGCTCTACCTCCAAAACACCATGTTTTTATGCAGGATACACAGACTTGCCAAATATAGCAACAAGGTGCAATAAAGTAACACATACACAAGATACATTTAACCAATTAGCTCCAGCTTTGCAGGTAAAATCCAGTACTTTTTTCTTTTTATAAAGCATCATGCACAAACGGGGACCACTAAACGAGGGTGGCCATCAGTACGCTCTTCTGCTAAGGGCTGGATGACAAACCTCTGCACTGAGAATTCACGTTACAAAGACATCCCGGACCATTCAACAGGTCTCACCTTTCCTTCCCCTTCATTAGGAAGGAAAATGAAGCAACAGCCTCACAGTGACCCATCAGAAAGCACAAAGACCCAAACCTGTGGCAGGGGCATCACATCATCCATCTTTCTAAAGCTGTCAAGAAATGTTTGTCATTCCAATACTGCTTGCATCTCCCAAACGCTAAGATAACATCCCCATCAATCTCGGGTAGAGTTAAAAGAGGAGTTGAAAAATAAATAGTTCTGAGTCATGTTACTAAGAGGGATTCCACACACTATTAATTCTAGCTTGGAAACCAATTAAGTCACCAAATTAGCATTACTTCCCCCCATTTTGAAGGTATAATGACCTATTCGCTTTCTTAAATTTATTTATTTTACGACAGTGATCCTTTCAAATGCTTTAGGAATTTAAACAACAATAGTTTTAGTCCTGGCTTCTGGCAACAGGAGAATTTTGGCAAAAGGAGGTCAAAGACATGACTGAGCGTGAGTCCCTCTATTTTAGTAGGCCACTCTTAAAACAAAAGAACATCAATAAGGAATAGAATGACATATAAGCATGAGTGTGGCAGAATAAGCCGGTTTCCACACAAAAACCTGGGACACTCTTTGCCCCCTTCAGTTCGACCGCAGTTCCTTGCTCGCGGGTGCCCCAGGGAGGGCAACGTCCGCAACCCGCACGGCGCGGCTCCCTCCGGAGCTGGTGCGACCCTCGACCGTCCGATGCGACTGCAAACTGTACAGTGCTCCTACAAAATGGGTATTCAAGGGAGAGTGCACTGCCCGGCCGAGTGATCAAAGGCTTCGGCCGGACTCCTGCAGTCCACGCCACGGATACCACCTCAAGCCAGCCCTGAACTTGCAGCATCTTTTTAATATTGACATGCAAATGCTGCTCTTGGCAGATTTGTCTTCCAGGTGCCTCAAATGTCACATGTGTTTGCTAAGTGTTAGTCCAATATGAAGTTTCCTCAGTGCCTATGGAAAGAAGAAATCAGCCCTGCTTCTCCGTGGCCTCAGTGCCCCTGGGTGCTGGTAGCAGGGGGCTGGGGACCCTTTCCAACGCGCTCCTGCCTGTGCAGGCACACGGGGCTGGGAGCTTGGACCGACCCAAACTGCGTGCAAGACAAGGTTATCAGCGCCCAAGGAGCACTGAGGGTCTCCCTAAAGCTGGAGAGCTGGATCCAGTGTTTTATTCAATCACAAGGAGGAAAAAAAGAGTCACCTGGATACAACAGGAGAGTTGGTTGAGTGGGGGTCTCCATACAGGCCGCTAAAGCCAGGCTCTGCTTCATGGACATTCCTGACATTGTTTTTATTTTTCCATGGAACTAAACTCCCAGAAACATGAGGAGTCTTTCTGTGATAATAAAGTGCATCACAGTGTCTAATCTTGGACCAAAAACTGAATGTCTTTATTCAGGAAAGTAGGAATAGATGCATGAGAAGACAAAAGATAGGAAATCCAGCATCAAGGTTCTGCTAATCAGAGCAGGCTTCCATTGCTGGCAAGTGTAAGATAAAACAAAGAATTTAATTTGCTTGTCTCAGAGCCCAAGGTAGTGTAGTATGCCATCTGCCCAAGAGTACCTACGGGAAAGCATAAAAATTAAAAAATGGAAAGTTATCAGGTCTTCTCAAGAGAGGATTGTAAAATCAAAATAGTCTCACAGAAACCCTCAAAATTTAAAATAAAATAAAATCATTACAAACTGGAACTAAAATGAACATTGTAGTATTTCTATGACAAAAAAAAATTCTGTTGAAACATCTACTTTTGGACCAGATTCAAAATTCTTCAGTGAAGAGAGTATATATACTTGAGAAACACCAACTTTGCATTCAAAAACAAGTTTGCGACAAAAAGTCCTTATTCCAAAATAAAAGTAACCATAAAAAACATTCCTGAGGAAAAAAAATCTGCTTTAAAATTCACATCCTACTAAAATTCAAATGAATTTCCCTAGGTAGGTAACTCCTTAAATGTATACCTCGATTTAATTATGCTGCAGTTCCTGTGTAGACAAGTCCCAAGATGCACTTACATGATAATCATTAAATATGAAGTGGTGAAATGAATTGCAACATTTAGTAATGCTTCTTATGAACTAAGATTTATAGAGGAAGCATGAAATAAAACTAAAAGAGCACATGGTTACAATGTCTGTATGTTATACTGAACAGAAAAAGATACGAAAACAGCCACTGAAAATCATGACTAGCCGGGCACAGGCGTCTTACCAAAAGTTCTGCTGCCGAAGCTAACGCTCAGCCCACCTACTTATTTAATCCATGTAATAGCAGTATTAAAATTAGAATGAAATCTAATTACATTTTACAGGCCATTTAAACACATCGTGAAAATTATCTGCAGAATTGTGCTATTTAGTAAATACCTTTTTTTGCTTAGATCTGCACTTCAGCACTTGTTTAAACTGAGCGGTGGAAAGTTCAGGTATAACTCTCAGTTTCACTATATAAAAAACGGAAAAAAACGTTTTGCAAAACAATCATCTGTTCATGGCTGCAGAAATGACGTAAGTGCAAAATATATCAAATTGTGCTCCTAGCAAGGAGAAAAAAAAGAACAAAACACCAGTAATCAGGTAAAAGAAACTCTGAATGCAAGTGTCTTGTTGCGGTGAAACGCAGCTGGGCATCAAACTCCTTTACGCACCTTGGCAATTCCTGTCTAAACATCCACTCGTACAAATAAAGGTTTCAGATATATTTTCTCCACTAAAACATACACAAAACAGGTTTGGAGGATTGCTCATATGGCTTATAAGCACTTCGTTTCCACACAAGCATATGCATTCACTATATAAATATTTATAGTTTGGCAGTTCATTCCCCAAATCTGCACGGGTTTTCTCTGTTGGGCTTAACCAGTGATATTTCCTCTGAATTTCCACATTTCCAGATGCTTTGCTCATGCAGCCTTGATGGAGAACAGTTGTGCCTATTAGCAGACAAGCTGCTGACAACTAAGCCCAGCTTCTAAAAGCTGGCAGGGAGATAATCTGGCACCAAGATCTGATAAGCTAGAAGAGAAAAGGCACGATGGCCTGCAAACACTGTCAAGTCAGAGAAATCCTGGTCAGGCCCCAAGCCTCTCCTTGGGATACTTCCATCTCAGCCCAGAGCCTTCAGTCAAACCAAGGAAAACCTTGTCCTAGTCACCTGTCCGCTGGCCGGCACCGCTCCTTTCTTAACCACAGCCTTTTGCACAAAGGAAAGAAAGCGTTGCTTCCCGAAATTTAAAGGAATTGACTACAGATATTTTAAAAGAGTTGTTTCTCCTGCTTAGTAGTCTAAACTATGATGAAGGTGGAAAAAAACGCTTTATTTCATGTTGCTATAAATCCTCTCGCCTCTCCTTTCTGCAGATAAGAAGCATAATCTTCGTTTTACCAAAGATATTGTTTTGGGGGAAGAAAAATGGAAAATGCACCTCGAAGGCTGGAGATGTTTACTGCAAGTATTCTCGCCTTCTCCAGAACTATCTAAACATTAAACACTGCCGTTCCTGTTATCACTGAGCGCCGGTACCAAAGGACACTAGCAGAACAAGTCAAAACAAATATGAAAGCAGCAAGACGAGCGACGCATTTCTACCTCGGCTGCTCACTTCCCGAGCTCCCCTCCCGCACGGTTTTGAGCAGCCCGGCAGCCACCGCACAGCACGGTCTGCAGAAATGCCCCGGCGAGGGCTTGCATTTGCATCCGCGAAAAACATCACTGCACTTCGCCCCCTCGGTTTGCACGTTCGGAGTCCCCCGGCCACCTACTTGTCAGGTGACGGCGGGGATTGCAGGGGAGCCAGGCTCGGCTGGCTTGGCCCCGGCGAGGACAGTTCAGGCAACGCTGCTCCAGCCCTCCGAGCAGCAAGTCCTGCCGGCTTCCTGCAGCATGATCCGCACCAGCGTTCCCCAGTGCCGCACCAGACGAGGCAGTGAGTTTGTTTAGGCAGCACTGGAGTCCGTCCAGGGTAGATAAAATCTGATTTTTTCCATGCAAAGAACAAAAAAAACTCATCAAAAATATAAGACCTCATTTATACTCTTATACTGCTCCTCAGGCGTTCGGTTTTGGCCACTGTTGAGAGACAGGATTTCTTTGTTCTGACCCAGAATGACTTTCCCAACACATCTTCCAGGTGAAGGGAATTCCCTCCCTCTCGCGGATGCCGCCCTCCCACCCGCTCCTTAATTGAAGTCGGTACCAACAGAAACCCTGTTACAGCTTAAAGTGCACGAAAAATAAGTATTTGGATAGGTTTGGGAAAACAGTTAGCAATTACTTTAGGGTTTATTTATAATCTTTAAACTGTTTAAAAATAGATAGCATGGAGGATTATTGCAATTTAGCAAGGAAGAGGAGGACAGAAGCACAAGGACATGTATTCCTCACCTCTGAACCGATGCCAGGGAACAGGGATCTCTTTAAGAATGTAAGTAATTAAAAAATATCTTTCATAAAGTAACATGGCAAATGGAGCGATGCTTAACCAGAACTGTCAGAGTTCAAAGCACTGACAGAAGCCCCAGCAGCACCCTTGTTTTGACGGGGCGCACACGGGGGCTTGCCGCTCTCCCAGACATCAAGGCAGTAACGAAGAGCCGAGCAGACTCCACAGTCAGGTTCATCCAAATACCTTTTCCATGAACTAATCAAATAGGCATTTATCAACCGAAAGAGGAACACGCAAACCGAAGGGTTTTATGTAGGAGTTTTTCCCTTCATAAAGAGTCCCGAAACTTTAAGTCCAGAAGGTCTTAGATTATCACGCCACAGCCAGACCAGCACAACGCATCCTTGATGTCTAGACCAAATGAAAAGATTAGCACGTCTGCTACAGCGCTGATTACACCAGCCTCATACTATTTTTCCAGCGGATGCTTTCATAATTAAATATCAAGTAACAGGAGGCACTAACATTTATGTCACCCTCACCTATGAAAATAATAAAAAAGTTTTTTGCAAAGAGAAATCTAAAGTATTAAAAATCATTCTGTGGCTGTAACAGCAACCTGTCAAGCTGTAAAGAGAAATCTACATTTCAGTGAAGAGTGTCCCTTGGGAAGGTCCCGGCAGTACCGCGTATTGGCAGAGCAGAATACCAATCACATTATGCCCGTAACTAATATGAACAAAGTGGAATGAGTAATAAAAGCCAACAAAAAACAACTTTTAGTCTGATTAGTGATCACACACTAATAGGCTTCAATTGCAATTTAAAATTAGGTGGTACCATCAATCACTCGGAGCTCTCCAAGCAGTAAGCACTGCGCCTGTGGAAAGAGGCGAGGGGGCCACCCTGAGAGCAGGATTCCCACTTTGAGGTCTGCCGCAGGCCGAGGTCCCTCGAATTTAGCAGTTGGGTTGGTGTGGAAGAAGAGCGCAGCCTGCAACAGGAGCCCAAGCACAAGCACGGACCTCAAGGGCAGATTCTCCAATCTCTGCATTTTTTTTATATGAAGGTAACAGACTTGGTCCAGACACAGCCATCAACCAAATGAGGAGAGGTGACAGATTTTTGACGGTTTGAGATGCTGTTGCTCTGCACAATGCAAATATATCACGTTTTCAATTCAGACAGGGCATTCCGTAGGAGAGAGGAAAACAAAGAAAAAAAGATTTCCAAATGGAACGAGCATTTATTAGCGAAATAAACAAAGAAAAATCTGTTAAACAACATTCATACTTTCTTAGTAATTTTATCAAAAGACAAGAAGACAGGCCAGGCTTTATAGAGACATTTTGTTTTAGACAGCTGAGTGCATGCCCTGAACAAGTTATTCAACCCCTTGTTGAACAAAGCTCCCCCTTGCTGGATAAAGCTGACGGGGCTGAGTTGTCTCTGATGCGTAGGCAGCCATGCCGTATGAAAGGCATTACCGTTCCATGAACTGGTAAAAGTTTACGATGGTTGGAAACCATCTCATTTCCAGCTTAATTCACTCACAGCTTATTTACGCTCATTTGTTTTTCTTTGCCACCACTGTTCTCCAGTCTGAATACGTCCTTTCCTCCCTGGTACCTACCCCTCGATATATTCATAGGGCCATCACATCCACACCAGCTCTTGTTCTGCCCCGCCACGCAAGCCCAGCTCTTTCACACACTTTTGGAGGTCCAGCTCTTTGCTCCCTCCCACACCCCGGCGGGGCCTTTTCAGCACCTGTTCCCGTTCAAATTATTTTTTCCTGCACACGGGAGACCAGAACGGTGCACTGTTTTCCAGATGCCCATCTGCTAATGGCATTACTAGTTCCTTATCTCTATGGAAAGGCAGGACTGCATTTGCCTTTTCACACTACTGCACAGTCATGCTCTGATTAAGAAAACTAGTTGTTTTTTTTTTTCTTTTTCTTTTTTCAGTTCTTTCTGCCTGGGAAGCCTTCAGGCTTGATCCAAGAGTAGATAATATTCTGATTGAGAAAGCAAAAAACCTGCCTATTACCCTAGGTCAGTTATTAACAGCCCACAGAGCGATCCTGAAGAAGTCACTTGATGTTTCCACGTTCCCTTTTTCATTCCCACACTTGCCTATTTAAATCCGTAACTCATTTAGGACAAGAATCACCTCGTAATCTAAATTCAGTGCCTCTCAAGGATCCTGCTCATGGCTGGAAAAATCTTCATGCCTCCCAGGTTGGAAAGTTTCATGAAACAGTCTAACTCCCAATTTTTGCGTCTGGCTTGTCATCGTTTGGAAAGACCCATACGTAACTGCACACACACACACGTAGGTGTAAGATGCAGCTGTATGTGTAAATAAAAGGACAGCTGCTAACGGCATACTGAATCACGGCAAATCTGAAGGCATTTCCAGGAACTTGCCACTTTGCTATTCCTTTTCTGAATGCTCCCATAAATGTCCATCGTTGCGCAATCTTTGGGGAGACTGCAACGGGTGTGAAATTTACCGAAAATGAGAAGAGAAGGGGGATTCAGGGAGACATAAATTCTCTGGGCAATTTGCAATGTATGCTGTAAAACCGGCCCTGGTGAGGCCAGCACGGGTTAGAATTACTCTGGTTTCACAGCCTGCCACCCCCCCATAAACATGAAATTGTGGACAGAAGATGCATCTTCGTGGATATTTTTCAGGAGTTTCTATAAACTAGAGAAAATGACAGTCAGGGCTAGCAACCCTCACAAAGAAATATGTAAAAACTGAAGGAAAAAACCATCAGTGCTAGGAAAAAGCCTCTTCTCTAAGGGTGTGCTCAGCAGAGGAAACCAATTCTTCCAGACTTGTCACAGGGAAACGAGATCCAAGCACTCTTATTAATATACCATCACGTTTACCAGCGACAAACCACGTACTACCAAACAGTATCCAGACAGGAATTTAATGTCTCCCAGCCGAACAAATCGCTACCACTGCTTCTACAGGTTACGGGCACATAAAGCCAAAATTCAAACAACTGCAAACCAAACTCAATCCCCACCAAATGCAGCCACTAACACTTCTAATCAAAAACGTAACAGCATACAATGCATAACTATACTAAACAGAATCGCTTCTGATTTTAGAAACTTCTAAGTGCTAGTAACCTTTTTTTTTTTTCTTTTTTTCATTTCAAATCAATTAAAAAAATACACTGGGCGGCAGCAGCCAGCAGGGAGCTGTGGTGCTATCCCAGATCTTGCTGGCACGTGCGCCGGCACCTGAGGACGAGCCCCGCTGCAGAGGTGAGCCAGGGAAACCCCTTCCCGTGTGCCGCAAGACCTGGAGCTAGCGAGGCAGGGGGACTTCCAAACAGCACACCAAACAGGGAGCACGTGTGAAAATATCTTTTACCTTGTTATCAGCGCAAAAATATATCCCGCGTGATGCTCATTGAATGTCAAACTGCTTCAACCCTAACAGCAGATCCAATCGCTTACTCAGCTTGGTACTCCAGCAGAGCACACACTGATGCGTGGGAACAGAGAAGGCGGCGGCAGCGCTGGGCAGGCTCCGGCGGCACTAATGCCGGGCATGTCCCGCACCCAGCCCGACCCAAGCACATGTGAGGGCAGCGATGCCTTTGTAGTGGCAAAGCAGAACTCCTCCAGCTAGCTGGAATGCTTTGAGAGAAGTTCACGAAGAGATTTCAGCGCAAAGTCTCACTGCAGCTAAGGCAACGGCTGACTGGTCCTTCTCACTTATCACCATCGCAAACCCCACATTTCACAGTCACGCTGTTGCGCTGCCGCAGTGCTGTGCCTTCGTGAAAGGCCTATTTTATTTTAAACAATACTTTGGATCCAAGATCTCTGCCTTGAGAACTCATTTGCCTGAAACATTTGTTAAAAAAAAAAAAAAAAAGTTATCCAGCTCCCCACTACTCGTCTCTATGGCTCATCTTGTCCTGAGCGTCTGTAAGCAAACCAGGCGTGCGTGTTCACAGCTATTAATTAATGGCTACAGGAGAGAAAAGCTTGGTGAGAAAACAATGCTGATTGTCTACTGTGGAAATTACTGCAGTAAAGCCAGCTGACACCCACAGGTGTAACCGATAGGATAACCCACCCCAGGTAAAGCCACTGGAAGCTTAGCCAACCTATTTACGGTAGAATATTAAGAATTGATCACGCTGGAGAAGACAGGTGAGTGGTTTGAGCATCAGCTCCAAACCAAGCAGGTTCGCTGGGATCCTCACAGCTGAGCTCCAGCAGGGTCACTGCCTGAGGGTCTTCTGGGGAACTAGGCAAAACCCGAAATCCTAGGGGCAGTGTTAAGGGAGCACGCAACGATTTCCCCCAAATACGTGCTACACTGTGCAACACGCAGCCCCTCTTCCCTCGGGCCCGTCTGACCCCACCGAGCTAGCTCGCATGACCGAGCATGCAGCTCTGCTCCCTACAGATAAAAGGCAGGAATATTAGTGCTTTGATAACACGTATTTTAATGGCAAAACACCAGGACACTTCTGCCTATTCTTTGCATTAACTGAAAATAAATGCCTTCTGCTACACCGAGCCTTCCTGCCTGGCACGTGAGCATCACCTATGTTAGCTGCTGCTCAGAATCCCATCCTTTTTCTCAAGGCACGTACAAACACAACCATAAAACCTTCCACTGTGAATATGAGCAATGCTTTAAGGAAATTATTTTTACTCCTCATTATATAGAAGATTACCTGAGAGGTTATTATTATTATTATTATTAACTGCAATTAGCATCACACAGCAACTGACATTTTCCAAACCCAGATACGAACATTAGCAAAGTATTTGCCAATAGAAAGCCATGTTTTTCGCATTGTGTGGGAAACAAATTATAGAATTCAAGCGATTTGTGTCTTTACAATTGAGTTGGGAAGCTCGTACAAGACTTACCGTGCAAATAGTACATCGGGGATAGTTTCAGTAGGTTACAAATTATTCTGGGACTCTCTGACTCACTCACAAACAAAATATTCTTCTTCTGAACTCTCTTACAGGCAGACTTTACCACAAAGCAAGAAAAGCTTAAGAAACCACTCAGAAGAAAACACTAATAAAATTTTATAAAGAAAAATCACTTGTAAAACCATCATTATTAGGAATTATATTTGGACTCCAGGCTGAGAACTCAACTGATGTAAATCTATCCTAATGCCATTTACTTGAGTTATATAGATGTAAACCGCAAAAGAATCCACTCCCAAGCCTACCAGGAAAACAATCTCTGCTCACATTCTTTGCAAATGTTGGTCACTATAAATACATAGTAAACATGCAAGGACGAGCCACACACACACACACACAGGGGTTTGGATAGAGGAACATTAGGTACTCCTAAAGAGCTTTAAAATGCGTATATAATGCTCAGAGCAAAGGATGCAACTCCACGTTATGGGAGACCACACTTGCCTGTGAGTCACATTTCTGACCTCTCCGCGTGGCCAAGATGAGAGGTCAGGAGCATTCAGGAATGGTTGAGAGTGGAAGAAAGCAGGGATCCTCCTGGGTCTCTGCAAGAAGCCAGGCTAGCAGCAGTGGTGGACCCCAAAACACCACATTGGCCTCGCGGACCCACGTGGGCTCTTTGCTGGGAAGTTCGGGTTCCCCAGCATCACTCACTGGAGCCACGCATGCCCCAAATCGGCCCTGCGCTGCTTCATCCAACGCATCTTCCTGTGCTGCTTCTTCCACGCCAGAAAGTCACAGACTACTGGGCAGGGGGGGACATGGGGTTATTTTAACATTAATCGATCATAATACTTCCAGTAAGTGACAGCTTAAACAATACTTTTCAGACAGAAGCAAAACATCTGACGTTTTGTCTCCTTGAATCACTACTGAAAAGCTGAATTTCGGAGTACAGAAGAGTAACGAACCTCACAATTGAAGAATAACAAGAAAAAAGTATGTACCAAGGGATTTCTCAGCAAAAGAATGATATACTAGACAAAAATAAAAGGATATACCATATGTCGAGTAATAAAATTGGCAAACCTAGTAAGGTTCAAATAGTGCTATTATACACATCTGGGCAAAACGGGAAAAAAATCATTAAGCAATCTGAGAACCCCCAAACAAAGAAACTGTAAAATTCTGAACTGTAAAGCAAAGGAAACACACTTAATCCCTCAGGAGTTTAAGTATGTATTTCAACTGGGTTATCCCATCCCTCACAAGGCCATGGAAGCACACCAAAACCTACAGACACAATATAGCCACTGTGAGCCTGCAGGCAGGCAGCCAACTGGCCACCGTACCCAGCAGCCCGGGCACCTGTTGGGTTTATCATCGGCAAATGCATTACCTCTTTGGGGCACGCAGGGAAGACAAATACTCTCTGAAGTGCCCATTTTCTAGCAAAAGCGCACGACTGTACACTGGGAACGTTTTAAATTGGGATTTCCATCTGCAAAACGAGCCTCCTTCAAGGCTGAAGGAGTTGGGACTTCCGTGCGTCTTGAAGTAATGTGCAGGAATACACAAGCGGGCAGCAAATAATCTAATCCTGCCCTCACGAAACTCCGTTTCATCTGTAACCACAGACGTAACCTCTTCCCTGGCCTCCCCGGAGGCTAATTTATTTACGAATGTTCCCATTAAAAATAGGACTGCTCGCATAGGAGCTTACTTTCCAGCGTGAAGAGGGGAGGCAGGACGAATGCAGTTTAATGAAAAAACGTCTTGTGGCAAGACATCTCTTTTCATGGTTACGTGCTGCCAGGCTGAGCACGCCACCTCCGACACCAGCAGCTTCCACAGCACGCCACGCCAGCTGCGTGCTTTGGGGTAGGGTCGCTTCTTCAAGCACGATTCAACCCTCTGTGGCTGTATCAGAAATTTAGAGGGAAATTGCACAGAAGTAAGCAGCTACTATTGCCTCGGATTGCAACATTAAAAACGCTTCTGTGTATATAAAATATACGTATGTATATAACCTAATGCAACATTAACGCAAATTGCATTTTTTCTCTTTGTCAAAAAAAAAAAGTTCTCAAGATTCTTGGCAACACGGAAAGGTTTGCTATTGCCACCGCTTTACTTGTTACAAAAAGGGAGGAGATGGCTTTATGCTAGCAGGGTATGAAGCTGCACGTGGACAGCACCAGGATGTGCGGGCAGTGCTGGGGGAGCTTTTACAGCTCACATGAGATTGCGCTTAGAGAAAAGGGTTTGGGGGGGATCGTGGGAGAACGGCAAAAGAGAGGGAGTGTGGCTGGCTGCAGGACTGGGTAAACTTTCCAGAACACAAGGGATGACATGATTAAAAAAAAAGCAAAAAAAAAAGCAAAATTCAAGAGCAATATGTAAAGGGAAACATCAAGAAGGCTTTGAACAATAGCAGGGCATGAGGGGAGGAAATGAAACAGAGATGCCTTTGAACGCTGAGTGTACAGAAAGGAAAATCTCTGCCATGCTTCTCATCCCCACAAACAGCGACTTCTGTTCAGGGCTTCTGGAAAAGCACATGGTGGATTTGGAAAAGTCTCCAGCCATGGAGAAAGACCACGATGGAAGATCTTCATGCAGGGGATGGCCTGGCAAGAGCCTGACAGCTTTCAGCAGCTGTCCTCCAAGTCCCCACCGCCCGCGGCCGCTCTGCTGGCGGCTGCGATCACCCTCGCTCGCTGCCTGTCATTCCCAGCCCATATCAAATGAAAGAGAGATGGGGCAACCTTGGCAGCCTGCGTGACGGACGGGCAGGAGTGGGACCACAGGAGGAGCTGCTGAAAGGTCTGAAATCGCTGATGTGTCCCGCAGCATGAAGGACACTTGCCATGCATAATGGATAGGATGCTGAGTATTTTCCCAGTATCCCAGTTGGCCCGTGTACCACTTGCTGCCTGCTTCTCAAAAAGTAGAAGAAAAAAAAAGAAAGAAAAAACAACCCTGTGAAATTCTCTGATGTGGTTATCAGAACAGCTTCTGGGTTTTGAAAGAGTTGTTTGTACGTTGCCACCTTCCCGAAGGCAGCCGAGCTAACCTGTGGGGCAGGCAGGGAAGGGCAGGCTTCTGCCGTCCGAAAAGCGTCCTCGGTTTTGCCCGCAGGGAGCTGGGTGGAGGCAGCCGTCGGTCCCCAGCCCCAACTGGTCAGTGCTGGGACAAGGGCTGCAGTGGCTGGGGCAGGATGGAGCTCTGCCAGTGCCTTGAAACAAGTCACATGTGCCTTCTAGTTAACCCACATCAAAATTAAAAACAAAAACAAAGAAAAAAAAATTGCCAACAGAGCAGAAAAAAATTTACTGCTTGAAAACCAATACCCAAAACAACTTTAAAAATCCACGATGCTGGATGTCACCTTTGGACTTTACCATTTATCCAGGATCTTAGCAACTCACTGCAGCGACACAAAGCCTTTCTGGTACTCATGGTGGATTGGAAAGCAAAAACTTAAAAACCAGCAAAAAACGGAATTCAGCTTTTCAGGGGGTGGGGGTGTTGCACTTACGTTTCGCTTTTACTTAAACACACCCCGGCCTCAAGTGATCTGGTGCAGTCCTCTTCCTGCCATTCCCAAATTAAAACAAATAAAGATCTGAAAAATGAAGGCACTGGTTTTTACATCCAAGATTCCAGATATTTGCTTCAAACTACATTTCAAATTGTACCTGTATATAACTGCAAAGCTGCTTCCGTACACGGGCATCTCGTGCATATCTGGTTAGACACTACTGCGTGAGGGAGACAGTAAAAGGCAAGAGGCCTGGGGTTCGGGACGGTTTGGGAAAGGTCGGTCTGCACACTACCGCAGTTTGGACAAGGCTGCAGAAACTGCGAAAAATTGATTTTATTCAGTTTCCACAAGTGTGGAAACCAGGTTTTTTTTAAACTAAATTAAGCCACAAAATGTAATTAAATCCATAAAGCTACGAGGAAATTGAGTCTGTACCATCTACTAACGCTTACATTTACAAACAGCGGAAAAAAATCCACAGGAAAAAAAACATTAAGTTCTATACATCAGTGTAACAAAGTAAGGAAATTCTTTAGGAGGTTACACTTTTTATGTCATCCAATTACCAAAACCAGCATTTAGAATTCCAGTTTTTCAAATCTGTATTGGTGTAAGTTGTATCCATCAAAAAGTCTGCAAGAGCGAGGATTTGGCTGGATCAGTGTCAGAGCAGAAGGAGCAGGAGCTGCTCGTGGAGACGCAGGAGCGTGAGCAGAATTTTTAGAATGTTAAAATAATAAAAATAAATGGGGATTATGTGTACTGCTGCTCACAAGATTGGAAATTTAACCATAAAGAACAGTAAAATAGCATTAGACAAATACTTGTGATTCTGGACTGTAATAATTTTTTTTTTTTTATGATGCAGAAGGAAAAAAACCATGGAATACACACTTTTTGTTACATCTCATTCCTTCATGAAAACATATTACATACGATTTTGATTTTTTTATTATTGTTAGTATCACAGACAATAGATATCCTATATTCTGAAATAAAGTACTATACATAGTCTTAAACGCACTAGGGTGCATACAAAGTGAAATCAGTTTAAGGGTAATGTATTTCTGTATTCAATCATTTAAACTATATTTAAAGGTATTTTAAGGACAGTCTCATCAACTGTTCAGTCAAAACAATGATTTCTTTTGCACTTATTTTCCTAAAATGTTTCATCTAAGCTGTTTGAGTCTGCATAATGTTATTGATCTGAAAACATTTTTCAAAAGATGATGCTTCATTGCCAGAGGTAATCTCAAAGTTGAATGTCAAAATTTGTACTACTTTTCTTCAGATTTTTTTTTTTTTGGTTACTCTTTATCATTTTGGAAGACTTTATAAAATGCAAAGAGCACATGATCTTAAGCAACGCGAATCTTCAAAGGATTGCTAAAATATTTGATGATTGTGTCCAGAAGCTAAATAACGGGATTCCACTGCAGTAAATACTTCTAGAACATTATCTGTAGAAATCATATACAGGGAAAAGCACTATTATTTGATTCAAATGCAGAAGATCACAATGCAAAGCGCTGTATGTACTTAAAGACAATAATAAAACACAGCTATTAATGTGCTCATCAGATTCCCAATTTTCAGTTGCAATGAAGAAAACCTCACAGATTCCCAACATCACATGCAACATAATAAGAAATCTCATATATAAGGACTATTTCCTAACGATTTCTTTTTATTCCACAAAGTTTTTTAAGGATACTGCAGGCAGCTCTCTCCTACGTGGTTTTTGCAAAAGCACAAGGCACAGGAAACAAAGATTTGCGGATAAAGAGGGAGCACGCTGTCTAAACCAAATCCCCCCAGCATGCCCCAAAACAAGAAGCATGTGAAAACTGAAAGAGAATCTGGTCAGTTGAGAAACCGTAGCTGCAGAGCGCCTTGTGAGAGCGTAGAAGAACAAACAAGCGGTTATCTGATGGCTTCAGGAAAAGGAAAGTGTAGGAGGAGGAAATAATGTGGGTTACCCTGCACGTACCTTTCGCAATCGGAGTAGGAGAGACTGTGAAAGGAAATATCACAGCTCCACGGGCCCCCACAGGATTATAAATCTTTTGGCTCTTGGGAGCAGGTAAAAAAAAAAGCATTTCAATCATTAAATAATAAAGAACAGTGCTGAAACCTTACTGGTGATAGCATGTGCAATCAGGTGTTGGCCAGACGGGCTGAAAGTGATTTACAGCAATGGCTGCAGTGGGGAAAGAGACTGCTCTTTGTAAATACAAAAAGATGGATCTAATTTACTAGTATTAAAAATCAACATGTAGATTTGGCTAAATTCTCTAATCTCACAATGAATTTTATCATGTGGGAGTTCTTGGCCAACTCTTTGTGGTTTTTTAAATAGTTTTACGAGCCAAGGGAAAAGGATGAATGAAATTTTTCATTTACAGGAACTTTATTAATTTTAAACCTTGGTTTCCAACTAAAAAGCGATTAGGTTAAACGCGGAACACCCCAAAGACAGACCTGATCACTGCAATAAATATCTGAAAACAACAGCAGCTTCACCATTAAGAAGCTCTTTCCTTTAGCAAACCGGGAAACAGCTATAGATCACCAATGGAATGATGTGAACCAAAAAAATACGAGTAGTGTTTTATCTTCTACAAAAGAATTCAAAGTTGACAGGAGCCAAGAAAAAGATCACTACGGACTCCTTTTGGATTGGGATTTATGCACTACAACGCTATTAAAAACCTAGAAAAGAATGCCCCGTCCAACTCTGCTCCACGTAGCATGTCCCCAGCGTAGTCCCCTACATACAATCATTACAGTGAAATAAAAATATAGAGATATAATAAATTATTTATAACATAGCAGAACATATGAAACGGTAAGTGGCAGACGTTAACAGGAACAGTAGATTTTCACATCTTTTTCTGAAAAATGCTGTGAGCTGCTGACAGAGAAGATGCAGAACAAAATTATCCTGTTAGCTAATTGAATTCCCAGAGCTCTTTCTAAACAGGAAGGGTTTGGTTTACTTAAGAGATCTCCAGCATTTTACAAGTAGGCTTAATTTTTTTTTCATATATGCATATACTTTAATGCATTGATAATGAATTATAATTTAGATCGAATTATTTACAATTCTAATTAAATTACACTGCAATATAGGATTTCAGATATTGATTTAACCAATCTAAAGCTACATGATGGACGACCCAACTGCGGGAAACAAAAACTAACGCTGATCTAAAGATGCTTTATAAATTATAACGACCCAAATCTTACAATTAAACTTTGCTCCTGGTTTTTAATTGCTGTCTAAAAGAGACAGCTGTAGTGATTTTCCTCCCAATAAAAAAATTTTGCTTGTCATTTGATAATTTTTCTGGATTGAATTGCATTTGTTTTTTCAAGATGTTAGCACACGACATAACTACAAATTTTAAAAATATCCCTGATGTAGGCAAACATGTTTGCGCACCTTCATATCCATGCTTCTCTTCAGAATTTCTTAAGCCATGCCTTGATAGAAAAGGGTGCAGTAGAAAAGCAGACGAAGGGAAGAGCATTGCTGAGTAAATTCACTGGTGGTTTTGCTCTGAGATACATAAGCTATTATTCAAAAGTATTCTGTTAGAGAAAACTGAGACCATTTCCTACCAGCCAGGTTGGGAAGTTAGATTAAGCCATGTTTTTATTATTTAGTTTCTTACATAAGTTTTGGGAATCAAACCTGAGAAAATTGCTTTGGGCTTTCTAGGTGTTTATAAAACGTCAGAATAAACTATGGGTCATAAAACCCCATTTACAAAAACGGGCTCTGTGTTACGAAGATATAACACGCGCTGCGCCTCATTAGATACACATCACCGGTACAACCGCTCCTGCAGTCCCGCTCCGTGCACGCCGATCTGTTTATCGCTAGGCGCGCTTGTGGCCGCTGAATTAAAGCGGACAATTATGCAAACTCTAGACTGCCACCATGATCTTAACACACACACCCTCTTTTGTATACCTCAGACAGCGTGACATCTACAAGAGGAATTTTTTTCCATTAAGCATTTGCTAAAGGAAATCCCATACATATCTGTGTGCGAGCGTTTGTGTTGCACACGTATTTAACTTCTCGATAAAAAACACCAAAAATGGATGGAATCTAAGAGTGGTTCAAGGCCAGCAAACACTTGGAGCCTGGGTCCGGCCAGCAGTGCCGTACGGGCTCCAGGACGACTCTCGGCAGTCACCTGGCTGACAAGTACGGAGCACTCACAATACAGCCCGAACACACCAAGCATCAAGCCAAATAAATAAATTCTATGAAATCGCTGTGTTCCCATAAAATCCCATTAGATTTACTTCGCTTTAAATACAGCTTACTTGCAAAATGTTAATGCAGCCTTTCTCTGTATCAATTAGCACTATTACAGAGGGGGTGACCCCTCACCTTTACAGGCAATGATTAAGGTCCAGAAATTTTATTGATTTTGCTGTTAGCTCGACTTCCTTCAGCCATCTTGCTGTCTAGAAAACTCTTTCTGCCACTTACGCTGCTTACTGGCAGAGGAACTTCACCTCGTCCACGAATACCGACTGCTTATACAACGCAAAGCTGCGCTGACATCAATTACTCGCTGAAATTCAGAAATTAATGGATGCCATTCATCTAGCACCAACTCATTAGTAAGAACGGGCACCATCCCCGCGCTGATGTGCAGGATGCTACGAGGAAATCACTCCCCAAAAGGCAAGAAAGACATTCACTGCCCTCCCCAGTAACTTTATAGCCACATTTTGTAAAGGATTTGGAAGCTAAGCAATAAGTGTAAAAGCTTATCGTCAAAACAAATGTAAAAAGCAGGATTAAGTCACACTAATGCAACACTCAAAACACAGTAGACATTTAGTAAACAATAGCTTATGCACCATCCCCAAATATTTGGGGATGTCCAAACAACGTGGATAACGCTATTAGGGATTTTTTTTTTCCCTAGTATCTCCTAATTGAGAACAATTCTTCCATGAGTCATGCAGTGGATTTAACTGGAAATATGGTGGTCTCGCCTCTTGGCAGGCGATCACAGCCACAGCTGAAGGGGAGCGGAGCTTACACAGCCACCACTTGCTTCCCAAAAATCTGAAATCAAATCAGCAAAGATGGACAAAAGAAACTTTAACAGTAACTGTGCCATTTTGCTTAACAAGGTCAGCCTTCATGAAAAGCAGAGTGGGAAGAGTACTAGCAAGCAGAGTTATCGAACTAATTAGATCAACGCCAACAACTAGAGCTACTATTTTTTTAAACTAGCCCTATCATATATGTTATCCCAAAGAAAAGCAAGGGAAAGCAAAGAAAGAAAAGCAAAGAAAGCAAGAGGGAGAAAAATATGAAGAGCTGTGTCAGCCAGATTAACAAAAGTTTTAAGCAAAACGTAGAAAATTGACAACAGAGGGAAAACTTTCCCTTGTACCAATTCACACTTATTTAAAAAAATGTTAAAAACACCGTGCATCACAAAGTGCACTTACTGAACCTCCACTCACAAGGAGGCATTTCTCTTCTGTCAAGCTTCATTTTTCCTACTGAATCTAGATCCTGAGTAAGCCAAATATTTTTTTCAAAGTTATCTCTAGCTTGCCTGCATAAATACATTACTATGTGGAAAGACCCCTAATGTTCTTATGAAGGCAAAGATGCTGAATAAACACCAGCTTGATTTTTATTTACATTAATGTTTTAAATAGCTTTTAAAACATTCTAGGAAAGATGATTTTTATTTATAGCTTAGATTTTTGTGTGTCACATTTTTAAACAAAGGAGAGAGGGGAGAGAACCTCTGCTGTACACATGAGATGTCAAGCAGACATCAGAAAGGTGTATAATCTCAGAAACTGAGACCAAATTATAAAAATAGCATCATATTTGCTTACATTACTGACTTCTCCTCTCCCTACTATTAAAGCTGAAATTGTGTTGCAGTGCAGAGTTTTTTTTGAGGAATACATAACACTGCTGAGAAATCTGCCCGAAACCTTCGCAGCATCACTGCAGTTCTGAGAATAAGGAATTAGAAAATGTGACATTTGACAGGCAGCGGATAACAAGGTGTAAAAACTGCGAAGTTGCTGTAGGTAGAAAGAAAGCAAAGCAATGTAGTGGAAGAAAAAATTCCTGACAGCTCTGACACATGGGACCTATTTTTCTCCTCGATGCACACGCAGCTCTCCTGCGAATATAATGAGTTGTGCGCATATGGTGAAGAGAAAAGATTACTCCATACAGCAAACTGCCCAGCCAGCCCCCTTTAAAAATATTACCTCAGAGAAAATATAAAGATGTTTTGGTAACTTTTGAGGCAAGTAACCTGTTTGCAAAGGCTTTAGGTCACTTCAAAGTAGAAGTAGAAAAAGGCAAATGTTTACAACAGCTCACCGAATGTCTAATGCCTCAAATCAATCACTTGTCTACTCAAAAGATAAGTCCTCAGATTCCAGTCCCCAAACTAACAGCTACATCAATCCAGCAGAAAGCAAGGATAAGAGGATTGATGGTAAAAAGTGAGATTTCAGTGATTAAAAAATATTGTTGAATAGCTGAATTACTCAAATGCCTCCATTTAATGTTATCAATGAATTACTCTGGGAAGGGCGATGATAGAAAACCCTTGTTACTGCAGACCGACAACACCAGCCTCAAAGGAGAGCAACTGGAGGACAACAGCAGGTCGGGTGTGACCGAAATACTTGTACCTAAAACTGCACAGAGGTACGAGCACCGAGGTGTGTTACTGTAGGCATGAAGAAAACGCTTTGGGTGCCGAACTGTGACACCGTGATCCAAATTTCGAGTGTTCTCCAGGCAGCGCTTGCAGCGAGCTGCCACCGAGAACAGCCGTTCCGCGGCTGACGCTGCAGCCTGTTACTCTCAGCGCTGCTTTTCCCTGCGTCCAGCCTGTGGGGTTCAAAAGCCGCCCGTACGGCCAGCAGCCACACGCGTGCCACGAACCCGGGCCCACCTCCGTTTACGCGCAGCAGCGTCCGTCCCAGGGGTGAGAACATCTGGGGCGCTCATGGAACAAACCCGGGCTTCCCGCGGAGCCGTGCTGCGCTCCGAAATTGTCTCTGAAGGAGTTGGCTTTTCATCTCCATCGTCAGACCGCCGTATAACACACTTCCACACCTCTCCCCTCGCAGAAGAGCGGGGCTCGGCGCTGCCACGCGCGCATTCCTCAGCACGAGGTGCCTCTGGGATGAGGCAGGGCAAGGAGATGCTGTGTGGGCGACCCACAGCCCATCAGCGTTTCCACCCACCCTTCTCAGCGGACCACAGACCGCATGCCAAGCAGACCGAGGCTGGACATCCTGCTTGAGGGCAGCAAGCAAAAAACTGAGCTCTGAAGCAGCTCTGCGTAGCTCAGCTCTACCTGCCTGCTTGGACAAAAGCAAGGACAAGATCTGCAGATCTTCGCCGCAGCAGGACTGTTATAACTCCTTTCAGAACAGAGTGTTTTAGGTTAAAATATTAATTCTTAATAACTTTATCAAGAGTCTGCAGAGCACGCTGCATCACCTAGCCAATGGCTATGTAAGAACAAAGTCTGTTCTCCAAATGTTTATACAGAATACAGAGGAGGTTGATTAAATGTGATTTCTGTTTACTTTAAAGACGTCGAAACCCAAAGTCTTAACACCGCTTTATAAGCTACAGGACGCACCTTTTTACATTAATTAAAAAGGTAACCATTTCATCCTTTTTAAAGTAGTAACATATACTCACACTTTTTTTTCTTTTTTTAAAGTTAATTCTTAGGAACATTTGTCAACTCAAATGAAATTTCATCCCTAATAAATAATGCTTTCCAAATGAGAGGAAAAAAAAATCATCAAGGGAAAAGAAAACCCCATGATGAGCAACGCAGTCTTGCCAGTTTGCCAAGAAAGTGTGAGCTTAGTTATTAAAATTTTTTAAAATTTGAAGCAAATTCATTCTTAAAAAAAGCTAGGTAAACATTAACTTCACTGTTCCCTGTACAGCCTCTCGGCAACATCTTCCCATAAACAGCTTCATTTTCCCACTAGGAATTACACCAAAGCAGATAAAGAGGTTTCTGGACCGCAAGCCCAGGTGAGCGCGCACAGCATCCAGGCGCTTCTCCGCAGGATTCATTTCTTCCCTCTCTGCTTTCAGACTCCACAAACTGTTTCAAGAATCCTCCTGCCACCGAACTGTTATAAATGATAACTGCACATTAACCAGCCAGAGGGCTCAGCCCAGAGACGTCGAGTCAAGATGCGAAAGCAAGAGAGAAGAAAGGGAAGAAACAAACCCATAGCAATAGCTACTTGAAACCGCAAAGCATCCAATAGGATTTGTTCCAAAAGCATCCTTAGCCATTCTGGATCTCATTGCTGACCGCACTCACAAAACTTGAAGGTTGTTTTGAAACATTTGAAATGAAAATAAAGCCGGTTAGAATTCTCACTTTGCAATCCAGCTGGGTGGAGCTCACTTTGCACCACCCAGAGAAGTGAGGACCGGCCGACTGGGCAGGCAAACCATGCCCTACACACAGCGGTCCAGCCCACCCAAAGCCCTCGGCTGGAAACTTGGGCTCACCCAGCATACGTCCGGACTCCTAACACCACATACACAAGTATGTGCACATGCGTGCACGCACACGCTTGAAGTCCACTACAGACCATTTTCAGAGTTCCTCCCCTCCTCTTCTGTGATTAAATGACTGAATACCTAAATATTTGTAAATTAAAACTCAGAAGGATTTAATAAAATAGACAGATATGAGAAAAGAGCTTAATAAGGATATAAACAAGGTGGCCTTTAATCCTACGCCACAGTTGTTGTAAAGAAATGTGAATGGGTAACCTAGCTGTCATCTACAATCAAGTACGATCCCAGTGAGCATCCAGCAGCAGTAGCAGAACAGCAGCCAAATTGTAAATATCTAGGTGCATCTTTTATGCATTAAAATACTACCTCTCTACATAGAAAGTGAGCTTTATAAATGAGGCAGCGCAGGGATCTTTCTCTTCTAAAGCTGATAATCGATGTTGTTAGTTTTAAGTCCTGTACTTCATTGTGCGCACAGCTACCTATTATTTAAGGTTTTGCAGCTTTTGTCCCTCCCAGTAGACTCAAAAACCACATGCTAAGATTGTTCAAAGCTAACCATTCAGAGAATAGCCAAAGTCAGTGCAGAAATCCTACCTAAATAGTTGGCTGTTATGAAAAGTACAGACTACTACGTAATACATAATATCCTGTTTAATAGAACAGTCAAAACTTAGAAAAATGAGAAAATGTTACCATATGTGAGGATGGGCACTTCTATAAATTAAAATGAGAAAAATAATTTAAAAAAACCTGCAAGAAATAAATGCCAGTGCAGTCGAAATATAACGTTGGAAGTGCCATGCAGTAACCCTGTTAACTTGAATTAAAAGCTGACACCGAGCACCAGCAGAGCGAATCATCCCCAACCGCGTGCCGCACTCCCGTCCCACCAGCCTCCCGCACCCGGAGCTCCCCGGGGCTGGCAGACCCGGCACGCACTGCGGCGGCCCGGCCACGAGGCCAGGGGTGCGGGCAGCGGGCATCACCCCTGCGAGTCTGCAGCACGGCGAGGCAGCGGCTCTCAGCCCCCACTGCTCGCTAGGAGGCTGAACGCGGCGCGGCGCGGCCAAGCACGCACCGGGACGCTGCTTTGCGCAGCCCTTGCAGCGGCGTTGGGGATGCGTGGGCGCTGTTAGAGCTTACCAGTAAAAAGAAATTTCGTGCTTAAAAACGTCCTTCAGATGAGTTGGCTGCATATGAATTACGTGCCAAGTTGTTCTGCTCAGGTACAAGCTCCTACTTCTCTTCGCTGGAAATAAAGTCAGGCTGCTCGTTCCGGCACCTGGAGGGCTTCCAGCAGCACAGGACAATGTTTAAGCAATAAAAGTAGCCTCTCCCTGAACCAGCAATTGCTAATTTCAAAAAAAAAGCAATATTTAAATGCATCTTTAGTTTTAAAAATGTATTGGAGGAAAAAAAAGGAAAAAAATTAAATAGCAGACAGCTTCAGGCGGTAAGAGGAGTGAGTTTGTCTGTTTGTGCTAATTCAAACACGGACCCCATTGCCACAAACACTGGCTTTTGCCGTGTGGGATTTTGCCCCAGGGCAGCTCTCTGGGTGTGAAAGAAGCATCAGCCCGGGCCAGCTCGTGCCGCCAGCTCCTGGGGCGCAGCAGCCGAGGCACGGACAGAGCAGCTGACGGCTGTGCCTTGAGGAGCCCCCGAACGCAGCGTGCCGAGCCACGGCTGCAGAAGGTACTGCTAGACCTACATCACAGGCAAGGCAAGAAAAAAAAAAAAACAGTGTCTTATAACATTCTATTTAACCGAGATTTCCAAACGACTCAAGAAATCATTTCTCACTCTACCACACTCTACAACCCAGATCTTGATCCTAAGTTATTTTGACAGAATCCTTTTAAAGTCCTCCATAGCAGAAAAGGGGGGAAGGCAGTCAGATTTACATGCAGGAACTGCAAAATCTGGGCTGTGGGCTTTTTGTCTTTGCGGTTTGCTGCTATAATTTAAAAACCACACACAGTGCTGAAGTCTTAGACCACTATTAGAAACGCAACTTTGGAATAAATTAAGAACACTCGTGGGAAGGAGAAGCGAACTTTCATGTGGCTTCCTGGAGGCTGTTTTGGCACTGTAGGAAAATCAGACACTACACAGTAGTGGATTGGTAATAAACCAACCTATACCGGGACTTCCAGCGACTGTCAGACACTCAGTGACGTGGACAGAAAGCATATGCAGACTGAAGTCGTGTTCCCGTCGCATTCCTGCATGCAGTATGAATTTTTCAGCATGTGCATAAATACACACGCATACGGATGTAGACATCCACGTTACCAGGAATGAAGGATGTAAGGGCTTTCCAAGTGGGTCTTTCATTTGCGTCTTTCGTCCTATTATTAGTAATTTATTGCATTAAAGAAAACTGTTTATTTTACAGGACCCCATGTTCTTAAAAATAAATGTATCATTATTCAGATAATAAATACAGAGTATATGTGTAAAACAAATAGTAAATCTGTGAGATAAAGCAGAACTGTTCAGGTCTTCAAAATATGAAAGACCTTGGTGTTTACTAGGCATAAAAATACATGCACCACAAACTACTTTTTTTGTAATTAAAAGGTCTATTTCTGGCAATTACCACAGAGTTTCCTCAAGTCTTCCATCTTCCTGGACAGTGATTTAATTCATGTTTTAATTATGTTACAGAGAGATTATTATTCTGTAGCAGATAAATAGCATTAAGTCAGTTAAAAGTTATTTCAGGCATTACAAAGTTACCGACACTCCCTGCCAGCATGGCTCCTTTCTCTTCCAACATCGCTGTCCCCCACGGACGTCAAAGACCTACACAATCAAACAGAAAACACGGCTACATGCTTCTCAATGGGAAGCCAAAACGGGCTACACACCAAGCACATCAGCATTCACTGACTGGAAAAAAAAAAAAAATCGAATTAAGTTGACCGTCTCTAGCACTTCTGATTATAAAACCAAAGACAGTCCCATGTTAGCACTGATTCTGGCGGGTGGATGAATTAAATGTGCTTCCGCTATGAGATGTCTTCTGTTGAGGTTCACTGCCCTCCTATTTTACAGTAGTACATAACAATATTCATATTCAGCTGTGCAGGATAAATCCTACTCCTGTTAAAGACTGTGGAAAATCTGCCATGGATTTCTGTCTGAGCAGGCTTTGCTAAGGAAAACGTGACAACGAACTAACACACGGCCCACGCACGAGAACGCAGCACGGCACCGCACAAGGCATAAACAAACCTTGAACATCAAGAAATGAATCCTTTTCTAAGAATGCTTACGTGAAGTAACCAAATACTTAGCTTAACTTTTTAATTAAAATCTTTATTTAGCTAATCAAGGCCATTTTCTGTCATCCTCCCCCTGCCCCCCCCAAATCACTCATCAGAGCTTAACTGCCCTGCTGCTATTAAAAATACCTTACAGTCGATGCTAGAATTTACCTTTTCAGGCAAATATGACAGCATTTGAGGAACAATGTTAATTTGTTGGCAGAAAGCTGTGGAACAATTAAAACACCACCGTTCAAGGCATGGAGGCAATTAGCTCAGATAGCAGACTTCAGAAAAGTACACAGAATCCCCCGAGATCACCAGGAAAAAATGTGAACGCTGAGGGCACGCTGTTCAGCATGATACACCCCCCAGCAACCAAACACAGATGTACGATTAAAAGGCCAATTAAAGGAACATTAACCTTTAACCAAAAATATAACAGTAGTTTAAATTAGTCGAGAAAGTCAGAACAGAATGTTATTTCAAACTCCTTTTCCTATGCAGACTTCTTTAAAGTGTTATCCATTCAGTTTTGTTTTATGAGGGCAATATTACCCATAAAACTAACATTTTTGAGGTTAACACATGGCTAACTTGGAGAAACAATGTTTTCCCAGGAATGTAAAAAAAAAAATTCAAAACACCAGACTACACCGCATATCTCCATTAAATATTTTATGTGTTGTGAGAGTCATGGTGACAGTGCAGATCTAAGCCAGGATTCACTTTTGACTGGATCCGATTTGTCACTAAGGTATGTATACATTTATTTAGCCTAGTTTGCCGTACATTTCTAACACTCAGTCTTACAATATTTAAATGTACAGGGAAAAATATAAAAGGAACTAATTCAGAAGACAATCAGGATTTTCCAAGAGGCTGAAATACAGGGGTTACGCTGAGGCTTTTTTAACTGTGGAGCAAGAGGCATTCACCAATTTTCTGCGCTACGTGACCAAAAGACGCATTGGCACAAAGTAAACTTTGGAATACGGTTTAAAACGGAGACGAACTAGTAAAATGCATCCGAGTTAAGTCGCTTAAAACAATAAACGAAGCGGTGAGAGATGCACAGAGCAGAGGGAGCAGGAACAACACCCCAGCAGCGAATCGACGCCAGGGCCCCTTACTAACGGCAGCACCCCGTGACGGGCATTTCCCCCGTGACGGGCAGCACCCCCGTGACGAGGACGCGGCGTTAGCGTTCACTGCCCCGCGATGGAGGCGGCTGGGCTGGCAGATCTGGCGCGCGGAGCCGCGACGAGCCCACCGCTGCCCCGGCACCTCCACCACAATGCGTTAAATCTGTATTCACCCGCGGTCTGGAGACTGGGCTTAACGTGATTAGTGCTGCTGTCTGCCCAACTTAAGTGCTGACGCGTATTTTAAAAGCTGAAAGTCGAGCGGATGTCTTCTGCTACCCAGAACATTAGATCTGAAGGCTTCTCAGAGGGCAGAGAATAGAGATGAGATCTTTTCACAAGTGGCATAAAAGAAATGCCAGTACCGTTGCACATGCCCTCTACTAGCACAGCCTGGTGTTGTTTTCTCTGTTTTTTTTTTTTCTTTACTATTACCAGCAAAAAAATTTTCCTGTAATGCAATTTGTATCAAAAATATTTTATGGTTAAGGGTCTCTTAGGTTTTGCCTAGCTCCTAAGTGCTAATATATTTTTTCTTCACTTCCCATTTTAGTTCTCTTGAAAATATTTTAATAACAGCAGTCAACATTTGTTTTTCATACTGTATTAGTGGAAAAAAAAAAGAGTAAGTCATTCAATGAATGACTTGAAAATATTTACTTTAAGTAACAGGTTAAAAAAATACACAAAATTTGCCTTGAAAATTACTTCAACAGTATTTTGGGATTTAATGGCATACTTGCTACCAGGGCTATTTTAAGTATCTGTCAAAGGGACATTTTATTCATGTGCGTTTCCTTGCAACTGATTGCTGAAAAGACTCTGAAGACGAAGCTATATGTCAATTAAGGTTAGCTTTCAAAAAAACAAATCCTACCAATGTCTCAAGAGTAAATTTATCATCTGATTTTTGAAGCTGTGATCTGCAGAAATGTAGGCCACTAGCACAGCTGATGAACTTGAAATTAAACTTCAAAGGGCGAACTTGAGGTTCAGAATTGTTTTAATGCAACAAAAGAAAAAGACAGCTTCGAAAGTTAGTTTTATGAATTGTAGCCAGGATCGTTCCAAAGGTCCTTAGCTGGCACACTAAGATAAATCTGCAGCCTGAGCCCCGCGCTGACAAGATGCGCTGCGTGCACGTTGGTTGCAGCATCGGGAGGACCACCCAGCAAGAAACCCCACGAAATAGCTCTCCCCCAGCAGCACTGGCTAGCAGGGCATGCACACACTGAATACAGTGTCTGAAAAATGAAATACTTGCCAACAATCTAAAGTCGAAATCCACAAACTGCAAGAAGACAAGCAGAAAACACTTACTGCTCAGCTGATGATGTTAGTGTTGTCCAGTCCTGCAATGCTTGCACTGCTCCAGTCCATCAGCAAATCTTTATCTGTCCTAGTTCAAGTGCTCTCTGGTAAAACTAATATTCCAGAACAAGAAAGGAACTTGCAATTTACACGGATAAAAACATTTTCGTGCCTTGGATAGCAGTGAAGTTGCTTTCTAGTTGCTCTACATTTCCAAATATTTTTGGATCAGCCAAAGCAGGAAAGCACTGTTCAGTAAGCATTTCCATCTCTCCATGATATTTCTGCTTTGTTTTCACTGCATCTGTTTTAAAATATCACAGAAGACTCACCGCTGAAAGCTATCAACCAGCCGAGCACCCTGTTCTCTCCGCATTCAAGCCTTGCTTACGTTTCTGACCCAGGCTGATGCTGAAGCATCTTTAATGGCTCTTCAGTCCCACAAACATGCTTTCTATGTCTCTGCTCTTTGGTGCATGGAGGCAAACGCACAACCCTGCAATCTCCCAAACTGACCCATACATAAAACCAGAAAAGAAGAAACGGGCCATCATGCACTCACACTACCTGCAGCTGTTACTTTGGAGCAGGAAGATTAAAATTCAGCAACTGGGTATTTTCCACATCCCACTGCTGGTTACTGCAGGAGCCTGATCCACAAAGGCACCGAAAGCGGCTGACTGGATAGCATGAGAAAAGTAGCTGTGGACCCATATGGTTTGACTTAATATTAACTGATTAAAGGTATTTTGACTAGTTCTGCAGTTAAATTACATGCACCTGTTACACACATTAGTAGCACCTACATCCTACTGCAAACACAAGGACACTGGCCTGGCGATGTAAGACTCAAGAAGATTAGGTTTCATGTGTTTAGCACTGGAACAGAGTAGATTTATTCATCAATTTCACAGTTCCCTTGAAATAAACCATTTCCATTACAATAATTCCACCTAATATGCCATAAAAATAACATTTAAATACTCTAATTTATACCTTTTTTATATAAATTGTACTATTAGTTTTATGATCTGTGCAAAAATAATTTATCAGCATCTAGTTTGCATTATGTATTTTCAGGTTTTCCAGGGCAAAACTATATGAATCATGAGAGAAAATGTTCCTGCCCAGCTAATAGCTTTAATTTCAGTAATTAACCATAACAAATAAAGCCAGTCTATCTAACCTGTATAAACTTTTTGATGCATTAATTATTTTTGCTCTGACAGACTTCAGCTGGTCACCAATGTGTATGTGTTTTCTCCCCAGAAACAGGCAGTGAACTGATATTGGGGAGATTCAGCTTCAGTTTTGGGCCCATTTTGGTAAAACAGAGAGATAAAGGTGTATTGCGAATACAAACAAGCTAAACTATGTCTTGTGGGTACGTCAATACAGAATAAGGTAGCTACGTTGTACCTCTAAAAATTTCTTTTCCTTTAGGTTACTCCAGAATAGCAGACAAGATTAGCTGGGAGACGGAAAATATTTTATTGGAGCAAATGATATAGTTTGGGGGAAAAAAACGGCAAGCTTTTGAGCACACCAGTGAGCTTCCAGATCTGAAACAGATGCAACTGTTAGGCCAAGCTGGGCAGGGAGGAGTTACTCTCTCTTCTGAGGCTAATGAGAAAAGTAAGCTCACTGGCGAGAAAGACGACGCAGCACAGAAATGCTCAGATCCAGCTAAAGCCTACATGCTGTTCCTCCACCAAAATAATCAACACACCAGGACGGGCACTAATAAGAAAGAAAACTAGTACGATGACTTGGGACAAAGTCTGATTTCGGAAGCAGAAGCCATCTTTCTGTCCAGACACGCTGAGCCCATTTTGAAAGGACTCTAAAGGAGATGACTGCCTGATCGAAAGGACTGTAAAGGAGATCACTGCCTGAGCATCGCTCGGGTGAGCCCTAACATGGGTTAACCTTGAAATCCCAACTCTGAAAACTTCAGAGCCTTGTTCCATCTTGATATCGTCGTTGAACTTCTGAAGTTTAAAAGCCATATTCCCAACTGCATGTCCAAACACACACTTCAGTGATTTGAACAGCAAAAGCATGGAGCAGCTCTCGTTAGTGCACAGCTGCACAAAGTCATCTGTGTCTTCTGCAGGAGACCTGGGCTCACAACTCTCTGGCAGCTCGGCATAAGCTCAGCACAAGCTGCACATGTGTAATTCCTGCAAATCAGACCTCTTACTGATGTTCCTACATCAAGAATGTAGGGTAGCTATGTGTGTAACTCCCACCTAACTTGAAAATACACAGTTCCTAACTCAAAAAACACCAGGCTGCACAACCCTCCTAAACAGCTTTGCAATACGTGAGAAATTCAGGGCCCTCCAAAGGAGGTTCCCAACCTGCTCAGCTGGGACCCAAGTAAGAAAACCAAAGGAAAGGCTGAAAACAGGGGCCTTACCAAGCTCACCTTCCCAGCACGGACTGAAGGGTCTCACTGGATTACAAGCAGCACTAGCATCGGGCTGGCAGGCACTGTCAGCAGTCCTGTCCTGGATGACATGTCTATGGCATCCCTTTCAAAAGATGCTACCTCTTTTTCTTAGCGTGAAAAGGAGGCAGTGGTAGCTGCACTGAGCTCTGAGCTGGTTTCCCTCCAAAATGACACCCCAGGGCAGTAATAGGCAGGTCTATGAAAGTCAGACACTACTCAGAAATTATTTTAAAAAGAAAAATAGCTAGAGACGGTGTACCAGAGATAGGTGATTGCTGTGACTGATTACTGTCCCAAGAGCTCTCATCTAATTTTAATTACGTTAAGGACTTGATTAATCAAATTTGCTGTTCCCAGTTCTGCTCACTAACAGTGTGTGCGTGCATGTACATGCACATGCCTGTTGAGGGAGTGATGCTGCCCTACACATGCTGCTACTGTGTAAATCCCTACCTATACCCTCAACAGAAGATGCAGTTTGGGTCTTCTTTCTCAAGGAGAAGCTCACAAACCTGGCAAAAAAAAGCACAAAGGCAGTCAAAAGTACAGAGCAGCTTCCATGCAGGAGCTCCAAGACGGAGCATCTTTCTCCAGGCCGGAAAAGGGCAAGTGAGGGAGAACACAAGAGATGTCTACGGAATGGTAAGTGGCATGAAAAAGCAACAGGAAAATGACTGGTCATCATCTCTCCCGTGCTAAAAGCAGAAATTAGCAAATGAAATGATCAGGTTCAAAACAAATAAAAGCAAGGGTTTGCCTTGCAACATTTAAATACATGCCTTTGCCACAGCATGCTGTCTAGTCCAGAATTTTTCACAGTTTCAACTGAAATTGGACAAAAAGAGACAAAACAACAGGCCCAGGAGTGCTCCGGGACAACGAAAAGGAGAAGGCAAAACCAAAAAATGCAAAACCAGGAAGAGCTGGGAGCAGGGACCAGCATCTCCTCTGGCAGAGCCCACAGCCCCTTTGGGTACCGCAGAGCTCATGGGGCTGCCCAGCGCTGCTCCACGGGGCAGGAGCATCCCACGCCAGGCACCCTCCTCCCCACACCACCCATCACCTGTGGGACCAGGAGAAGATGAGTGAGGAGCTCCCGTGACCTGATGGGGCCTGAGACAGGGAGGGCACCAATGCATCCTGTTGCAGAGAGAACCCTTGTGTCAGACGGCCCTTTAGCCTGGCCCGGGACAGCCATTCTTGTGACGACAACTAAGAAAATAAAGTTTGGTCATGCTTTAAAACAAGTGGGGAAGGCTTTTTTTCCCGTTCCTTGTAAAAGCGCTGTTTCTGCTCATCTCGGAGCAAGCATTCAGAAGCTCTACTTGAGTTGCACCTTCCCAAATTTTTCTTCAGGAACGTTGGGCAAAGCAGCCCTACCGCGTCCCATTTCCCACCTGTGACGATGACAGATCCTCAGCTTCAGAGATGTCCTGCGCACCCTGGAGTTAATGCTAGTAACATCTCAAGCCATAAAAATAGACTTACGGAAACACACCGGTGCTCTCTGCAGCCTGCTATCCCAATCCATTTTGAACAATTCAGCAGTCTGGAATCTATGTGCTGCATAATTTCATCTGCCCTCAGACGTAGAAATGGATTCATAAATAAGTCAGAACCCATCACAATTAAGCTACTTTCAGTATTCAAGATCATAATCAAAATCAAAGAGATGATTTACTCTGAAGATTTCAGATGACATCTGCTGAAATAAAAATATAGTTTGGAAAAAGACTGTAAAAAGATGACTACGTTATTACCAATAACTTTTACATCTGTCATTAATTTTCACTTGGTTTTATCTGCTCTCCTAGTCTGCATCCAATTTCACATTGACTTGTGTTTTATTACAATCCCAATGCGGATCCCATCAACTGAAAAGACTAATAATTGCCTATGAAATGCCTATGAAATGCAGCAAATAGCAAGGATATTGTTTCCCTGTACATAGCAAAACGTATGGCCTTTAGACAACTTGCAAAACAGAGTATCAATAGTCTTTAAACTTAGTCTTTCCCGAAGATAAAAGAGGATACAAATAGGTATGTATAAACCAGAATTTTTCTCTAAAACCTGGAAAGGGTTAATTAAGTTACACTTCTTGAACTGGTTAGTGAATGACATTGAAATGGCACAGAAACATTTTCTGGCACAGCCTACCCTAGACAAACTTCCCCCAGTGACCATAATTTAAGGCTACTTTTTAAAGAGCCTTTTAAAGCTCAGTGTTACAGAGAACTGCTGAGGCTGGTAATAGTATCTCTCTTGCCTTCCTTCCCTGAAAATACACTGAACTCAAAAGTATACATTTAACACCCAAGGGTCTTACCTGTCTTTAAGGAATTTTTATAAAGTAGATGGTTACCTCAGGCTATTTAAGTACTTTGTAGTAAGACATCAATGGCATGTACGGAGATATTCCTTTGATCATTACACCATTGGGGAAAAAAAAATAAAAAAAACAACCCCTAACTCTTCACTATATAAATTTACATTTGGAACTCAGCTACGCAAGCATCATCCTACTACAAAACCACAAATAGCATTCAATTTATTCTCTGTGTTCTTGCTAATATGATAGCCTTTGATATTGTGGAGGATGAAAAATGAATACATTTTACTACAAAGATGATTTGTGAACAAAGCCCTTTTTAATTTCAGTTTTCCACTGAAGAGCAAAAAAAAAAATCAAAAGTTAAAGGGTGAAATCAACAGCTAGGCCAATTATTAAAAACAACCAATGATAAATGAATGAAATTGAGATTTTCTCTTTTGTAATTTCTAGCACCATGTTTTTCGCTGTTTTGTTTTTTAGTTCAGCGTTCAAATTAGGATATAAGGCAAAATTTAAACTGTTTTCCTTTACATTGCCTGCACTGGAGATACAGTACCGTCTTCCTTTAGCTGTATAATGAAAAGCTCAAACAAAAAAATCCACAAGTTACAGAAGTTTTATTTTAACGATGACTCTTGAAGAGCTAGAGGATGTGAACCTCTGTGAAAAACAAGTGCAGAAAGAGGTCTAAGATATGTAGATAAATCATTAGTTATATTAAGATATGAAACAGGCACCCAAAGAATGGCATAAAATGTAAATGAACTTTGGGATCTGGTCTCTTAATTTGACAGCTGTTTGACAACTGCAAAATGGAAAACTGACCTCAGACAACTGTGTATAAATGAGACTATTAAGCAGAAGAATTTCACATGAAATGATACAATATACACTGCAGTAACTCCTCACATGGGAATAGATAAATGCAGACTGGAATTTTTATTGTCTTTGAAGGTGGTGATGTTAAAAAGACTTGAATTTCACAAAGAAGAGCTGTATGCTACATTATCTCAATTAATGGCACTCTGAAATACGACGACTGTCGCATACAGAAGTACAGTCACACGTAACTAGTGGGCATTTAAAAAAATATATTTGATGAAGCCGCTCTGGAAACATAGAAAAAAATGTCTTCTGCTTTGGGGCTGCAAAGCTGAAGCCAGCAGAAGTATACAGTGATTAGGTCGTGGGATAACTTATTTGAGGGTTTCTTTGAAAGTTACAGGTAGTCACAATTACACGTGGAAATGTATACCTCCAAAGAAGCACCAGGACAAACAGACCTTGATCCGTGGAGAGAACGGCTTAAGGAAATATTCTGCAATCGTGGCCCCTATGGAGGAACCTTCTTGGAAACAGTGGTGAGGCAGCAAGGGGGAAACTTAAACCCTGCTTCAGGCAGTCACGGTAGAAGTCTGATAGTTTCATCATGAACAGAGAATTAAACAGAAAACAGGGAGAAAGCCTACTTTTAGATGTAACCAACCATTTCTACTCATAGTTCTGCTCCAGATCCCAGTGAAACAGGGCAGATCTTCCAAGAGCATCCCCAAGCACTACTTCTTCATGTTCCCTACCAGTGCAAAGAGCTATTTGTGATAAATATGTTTCATTCCAAAGCAGTTAAGAGCATTGCTGTTTCCTTTATCTCTCTCTTTGGGACAAATACTTAAAATCAACCTTCCTTACCTTTGTTTTTTAACCATAAAAGTGGCAGATGTACATCCTGTGCCACGAGAGGCAAAAAAAAAAAACAACAAAAAACACCCAAGCACTTGCAATGAAATCCAGACTTAAAAAGAAAGATTACATCTCTCCAAGCATATATGGGTTAGCAATAACAACAGCAGAAGCAAAGCAGCTTTTTGGGGTCAATGGAAACCAAAGAGCGGGTTCTTGGATAAGAAAGTGATTTACTGTGCAGCTCCTTTAAGTTTCAGTGGCAGTTTTGTTTAAAATCTCATGTTCATTTGTATGTCTCAACATAGTTCAATCTGTAACTAAAATGAAACTGGAAAATAAACACAGCAAATCCCAAAGATGCAAAAGAAATGAGCACCAGCACCAAAGCCTTTACCACTCAAACCTCCTGCAGCAAGGAGTCCCACAGCTCAGTTGCACACTATGTGAAGAACATTCCTTTTGTCCATTCTAACTTGCCTTTTGCTAAAAGCCCTCATTCTTGTTTTCAAGAGACAGTAAATAACCATTTCCTAACCACCTCCTCCATACCACTTGTGCTTTCACAGACCTTCATCACACTCTGCCTCACTGCCACCTACTTAATCCTATTCAGAAATCAATTATGGCATTGTAATACCATTGATTTATTCTTACACAATCCTGGCATAAAAACAGCTCTCAGAGTCCACGATGACTAGTTCCTAAGCACTAGAGCTACAGAACCACAGCTGCATGATGACTTGAAGCAAGTTGGTGTTTTATAGGTTATCCTTTTTCTCTAACTCTAGCAGTACTTCTAATAAAATATTTTAATTCTCCCTACAAAAGCTGCCCCGCTTATAAGCATCTGCATCACCTCTTGGCCCCACTTCAAAAGAAACTTTAGAAACATCCAAATCAGGAGGGAGTTAAAGTCAACCATCCTGTTACAGAGGAGGCACAAATGATTTCCACCAGGAGTGGTCCTCACTGCAGACTTTAATCAAGAATGAAGAATGCTAGTCCGATGCACAGATTGTAGTTTAAAGTTCCCCCATTACGGCTGAAACTCTGCCAGATGATACCCTGCATTTGTCCCTTCCAGACACCGCTCTGCTACTTATCCACAAACTAACAGCAACATTCCTCAGAGTGAGAAAAACTCCACAGTCCCGGAGTGGAGACAGGCAGGATTAGGCAAGGCCGTCCTCCGCCCCGCACGCTTCCGCCGCCGGGAAGCTGCCGAAAATGACGGCAGAAACATTAGGAATTGAGCCGTAAGTGGCACAAGCAGCAAGTTAAACACGGCACAGACCTTAACTTCATCCCAAGTTTGTTTTCTATTACCGGTTCAGTTGCCTTGCTATCTAAGACCGTTTCAGACAAACATTTTTATAAGGGATGCCCTTCAAAGATAACATTTTGGTTTTACTGCCCTTTAATAAACACAAGACATTCTAAGACTTAATGCATCTTGTAAAAGATTATTATTTTAAAAAGCATCTAATTTCAGAACATAAAAACGAGTTTGAAGCTGAATCTACTCAGCTTGCTTTCAAATGCCATCACCTTTATGATACTCTCTGAAGTTAAAATGGATTGTCATGTCTCCGTTAGGAGCATCAACATAAATCTTGACCGTAATAAGAAACAAGTCTTAAAAGGAGGATTATAGGGACAGATTTTCATCTTCTAGAAGTCTGTTTTACTTCAAAAATTTACATAATCTATACAGATCCAGACAGATTTACCCTTTACAGTGACCTGAGAAGAGCAAGCCTCAGAGATTTGCAAACGTGTTTGGTTTAAAGTCAAAGCTTATATTATTAAGCTACTACAACTTTTATATTTCCATGCACGTGTCTCATATTATTTCTTGTCCTAGTTTGGTGATACTTTCAACAGGCCTTGTGCTTTTTAATCTGAATGATGCACTTAATGATTTTGGTATTGAAAACCTCCCTCCTCCTTCAGTTTCCATACAGATGTCATAAAAACCAGAAGAAATGGATTACTGCCCAGAGCTGTGGTTTACTCCTTCATTAAACAGCTTACGCTGAGAATCCTCTTAAAAAGTCACTTAGTGGTAAATGGCTATTCGACACTACAAATAAAAATGTTTTAAAGAATTTACTACAGCTTTCTATTCATACCAGTGTTATAATCCCACTGGGGATACTGCAGACTTTTTTGGTGCAATGGGGACAGCCGTTTCCCAGCGGAGTCCCAGGCACCACGGAGCAATATGGATCCAGCACCTTCCCAAGAAGCGTGTCAGACGTCCACCTACTTAAAGCACGAGAAATTTCAAAAGAAAAAATCCAACCGCCAGCAATTGTGGGCAGAAAAGATCTTTTAGGATAACTGAGAAATGCCCCAGCAGCTGGCAACACTGATATGGTACATGCCATGTTTGCTCATCCCACCATAAATTAGGCAGATGACATATCAGAAACCTCTTGAATAGAGTAGGCACGCTTCCAAGAATCAAGCAACATACCTTGCTGGTGCCTAGAGGGATATCCAATCCAACTTGTGATTAGAAACATAGGGAAAAATTAAAAAGCACTTTAGGAGTAAGAATTTTAATCAGCATAAATCAACTCTCAATGACTCTCTCATTTCTTCTAGGATGTGATGTGTGTTGGTTTTTAGTAAATTCTAGGTTGACACTAGTGAATAGCCTGACCAACCCACGAGCTTTGACAAATCTTAATACTTCCTTCAGCCCTTCCAAAGTTCAGTAAAGTCACGTGCAGAAAGAAGATGGATGGACCTTGAATTCTGACATGCTTAACTCAGCTCATTTCCGTTCAAGATTACAACTCCTATGACAATAGCTACCTTCTTTGATTCCTACAGACTAACCGACTTCCTTTTCAACTTTCCCTCTATGCTCCCCTGAAAAGCTGAAGTAGGTGACTCAGAGATGTGGTTTTATTTTTTTAAAGGCAAACACACATACTTTCCTACTCTGCAGCTTCCCAGATTGCAAACTCTGCAGGATACACAGCATTATCTTAAGCTCCAAAACCACTGGACTCTCAAGACACAGTTGCAATTAGATAAAATAACAAAATTCGGCGCTACCACCAAGAAATTGCAAAGTAAAGATGTGAAGGAAGGTACCCTCTGTAAGTCGCATCTGCCCTGACCTGCAAACTCCACTTCAAAGAGCTGTTACGGTGCCTTTAGGAATGTAAATGCCGTACTAGTGACACAACAGCAGATGACTGCTATTACATATGACGGGGAGTTTTCAAAATGGAGCCAAATCCACCTATTGGTGCCTCACTGATGTCAGAGAGAGCTTTATCATGCTCTCTGTGACCTGCTACCCTGACAATTCTAGAAGTGCTTTTCCAACAAACTACTTATGGAGTTTGAAGGAAAAATCAAAAGAATTATGTCACTGTGATATCTGTGCCAAACTACCAGGACAGTTAAATTCTCTATAAATACAACAAAAAAGGATCAGTGTGACCAAGGAAAGAAGGGGGAAATAATTAAGCACTTCATGCAACTCTGTCACCAGACTTTCTAACATTAGTTATTGCGTGGGATACAGAGACTTTCACCCAAGCATGCACTACATATGCATGCGTTTACATCAGACCCCTATTGAAACTGAAATGGTTGCTCTAAACTTCCCCATATCCTCACGAAATGTCTCTAGAAAACAGTTTCACTGTTAATAAAACAGTGCAGCTCCTCAGCCTCACGCTGCAGCAATCCCGGCGGCTGCGTACGAAAGATCCTTTCCTCTTCTAGTGGGGAACAACCATAGCAATTGCTCCTTCGCTCTGCTAGGAAGAGGTGTGCCAAGATCCTCCTCACCCCTTTCCTCGTGACCTACAGGTTTCTCTTCTTTCTCCCCAGTCAGCTCCAACAGAGAAAGAGATGATCCCCTGGGACACCTGCCCACCCCCCAGAAAACACTGCCAAGCTCTGGCAGATCAGGCCAGCAGAAGCAACTTTGCACTAGGCTTTACTGCAAAATCTCGCAGCTTTGGGAAAAATGAGTCAAGAGCCACATAAGGCGAACTAACATCTCGCGGCCCATAACAACAAGAACGTTACAAGTGCTTGCTCCAGCCCTACTTGCCTTTGCTAGTGCTAACTGCAAAGTGCGATCGGCGTTCTGCTAGCTAGCTCCGCTCCTCACAGCCACGGGCTTCGCAAAGTGCATGGTGCAACGTGGACAAAGCTGATAAAACTGGGTATAAACAGTGGCAGCAGTTAGGCAAAATTAAAGAGAAAGGGCTTTTACTCTGTTTTACTGCACATAAATCCAATCCAACACTATGAAGACACAGAAGAATCTGAATTCCTCGCATTTACATAATATTTCTCAACAACAGAAACTGAAAGGGAAAACCCTAAAATCATTCAAAAGGGATTGTGAGAATGCTCTGGGTTTGTGTTTCAATGAGCTAGCCCCTAAAGAAATGGTATTGGTAGGCTACTTCAGGGAACCAGGAAACAATTTTCCTTAACCCTTGTGAGCCATACGTCACTGCGTCCTCAGTATTTTTCACAGAGCGCAGCACACGAGGTACTGGATTGCTGTTGTTGTCAGCAGCCTGACTGAAGGCAGTAAGCAGGATGAATATAACGCCATTTAAATCACAAAAAGAAGATGACATTTCAGTAATTATCTAATCAGGTTAGAATTTAATACTTGCATTACTAAAGAAACTCTCACTGATTTGGAAAATGTCAAAACATATTTAAATACTGACAAAAAATATTGACTAGTTATTTTCACTTTTCCTTTTCTAAGCTCAGAAAGGCAATACCCCATGGATCAAAAAGCCAGATAAATCTTATTAAGTACTACATTTTCCCTTTTGTCTAGTGCTCTCTCCACATTCCATCATTTCAGTCCTTTGAAATTCCTTTGTTCTGCCTGTGATCAGGGTTTCCAGGGGAAATCTGGCATTGGATCTAAAGGGAACCCCACACCACTGAAGTATTCCTGACAATTAATCATTTGGTAAATTATTTCTTTCCTCCTTACCTCACTTGCCTCCAGTATTTTCAGAGAACATTTTAGTACGGTGCTAATGAGACAAAACTTCCTGAAGTACCAAAATGCGGGTTGCCTTGAGGATTCACTTATGCACAGAAGTTAAGTGGTTTCTGCAGATACCACCCAAACGTTCCTGCCTGTCAGACCGATATTTCAGAACAAGGACAGGATTTTTCTTTATAGCCACCCTCAGACTACATATATCACCAAAGACTACCCGTACAAAAGAACAGCTTCAGCTGGGGAGAAAGAAAACACACAACGGCAGGGCTGCTTCCCTTGCGCGTGTCCTGGCAGTGTGAAAGAGGCTGCCGTCCCCTCAGCCACATCTCGCCTAAATCACCTAAATCCACCGTTCTACCCGCTTCCTAGCGCTCACCTCAGACAAAAGCTGCTCACCACTGAATGCAAGCACGGACAGAAGGTGTGCGCCCAGCACTTACACGGATTCCCCCGTTAACTAAACAACAAGCAATGGGACATACTTATTTTGTGCTTCTTCTTCTGTGCTTTCTTTATCAGATCAGGAAGCACAGCAATCCTGATCTGACCTGAAGAAAAAGGGACACAACGTTAACAACAACTTCCTACCCACTCTTTATGGTTTGCTTTTCTTTTTTTGATATATATGAAATGTAACACAAGTAAAAGAACCCAAATAAAACATTTTCATTTAAACGTCTCTAAAATCTGAAGCTTTATGCTAATACATGAACACCACAGAGGGAGGCAAAACAGTAAAAAATGAAGCTGTTTTATTTATTTTCACTGTCTTTGTTGAAGATCATGCTTTGCTGACAGGGGTCTAAGTGTCCCCTCTCTCCAGGGTTATGGGAAGCCATCCAGTTTCTTTCAAAGCCTCTCCATGCGCAATACTCACGCAATACGCATATGAGGAGAGAGCATTTCTTCCAACAATGGTATGCATTAATTTATAACATTTTTCCAAGATCCTTTATCAAGTTTCAGTTGTAGGTCAAATAATTTATGCTCTGGAAAGATAATCTCTGCATTTAAAATTTATCGTTCCTTCGGAGGTTGGTTCTCATTAGTGCTCATCATTTTCACTGCTCATGAAATACATCTTCACAAGCTGAGCCATTCCTACTCGATATCAAGGATTCCTACATGCTAACTTGATCTAACTGTTGCAATTACGAACCATCTGACGGAGCCATAAGTTATGCTCCTCAATGACCACTAATGAAGGTTGCCTAGCAGTTAAAATATCAAAGCAGCATATATCAGCACGCTTTAGAGCACAAGATAGACTTCCAGTGTTGCACTTCTCTTCTATTTATTATATACTGTAAATTACATCACAGGCTGCCTCCAACACGGACAGTCCCGCACTCCAGAGTCAAACACCAGGTTTTAATAACCACTCCTGACAATCTTTTGATCACTGGGGGGGGCAGATGAAAGGCAAGGCCGCCTGCTGCAGGCAATCTGCTCAGTCAAAACAAAGGAAACTTCAGAGAGAGACAGAGATGCATCAGGTGTTAATCTCAAACGAACAAGGAGTGCAGGCTGATTGACTCGCTCTCCACTTCAAGCTGAAAAACAGTGAGCGCTGCAAGTGGGCTCAAGATGCACGCAGGAAAAGAAAGGTGCTAATAGCTGGGCAAGAAATGTTTTGATTTGGAAACTCGAAGCCTCAGAAAGTCATTTTAGGGTCCTTCTGAATTACTTTAAACTGGTCACTCAACTATCTGATTTTTCAAATATGCTGTATGGAACAAATCTCTTTTTTTGGCATTGAGAACAAGTTCTCTTATTCAAAAATGACAATGTAATAATCTGCTAGAGGAAGAAGTACAAAATAAATTTTCAGAGCTTTCAAAAAAGTGGACAAGACGGAACATTGAAAAGATTACTTGGGAAAAACCTCCTACATGGAGTGGAGGTGGGCTGGATGATCTAATAGAGGTCATCTCCTCTAACTCAGGTCTGAATGAGAGCATATTAATAATGCTAGCGACATCATAAATCAAAAGTTCTCACTACATGCCCTCAGACATCTAATAAAACATGCATTTGGTAGGAAAAGTTCAGGCATAAGGAGACAACACCAAAAAAACAACCTTGGTTTGGGGCTATAAAAAGAACCACTGCTGCTCTCTCTTTCTTGTTCCATTTCTTCACAGGGAAACAAAGAGAAAGGGGTCTGGGGAAGTGTCATACTTCTGCTATTTTTCTTTGCTTTGATAATCCAAGTGTCTATCACTAACCATCACTTTCTGTGCATTAGTTTAACCCTTTATTTTTTTCTATTGCTTCAATCCTTTTAACTGATTTCTCTGCAGATTTGTTCAGAAACCACAACAGCTCTGAAAAGAATACAACAAGTAACGTCACGTCACTTAAAACCATTTCTTACAGCCACAGAAAGCAAATAGTTTACTCAGTGTCTAACAGTCCAATGTGAACCATTTTTACTTCTCTGGTCAAAAATCTTGCAATAAACATCTCTCAGATGGGGAAACTTTGAAGCAAGAAGTTTTGCAGGGCATCTCATCACAGTATACCTACAATATTTACAGAGCTTCCATAAACAAAAGGAGATGCAAGTGAAAAAGCCCAGTGCCCACACGATCAGTGAGACCCTACCGCATACAAACCTTCCAGGTGCCTGCTCACTCACAAAAGCTGTTTGATGGGGTTGGGGACAACTGGGGGAAGAAGGGTTGAGTTAAAAACTATTTCAGACACTGCATCTCATTCACATAAAACTGTAACTGTTACTGCTTGACAACCCTGAAACAAAATGTGCAGTTGATAAGCAGAAGACTCCCCTTTGTGCTGGAAGCTGGCAGCACATCTCCAGCCGCCTTCCTCCTCCCGACAGTGCAAGTGTTTGGGATAACCAATTCCTCATGGGTTTTTTTCTGCCTTTAAAAATGAATTACATTTTTAACTGGCCAAGCAAGCTAAAACAGTTACAGTCAATATATCTTGAGAGAAGAACAAGGTGTTGGACTCCTGACAATCAGTGCCATGCATTCTTTCATAACACTTTCTTCAAAATTAAAAAAAAAAAAAACAAAAAAACACAAAAACAACAACAAAAAAACCCTCAAACTTACATTTTCCTACTCCTATCATCCAGTTATGTGACCTTAAATATCAATTCAGAAAACTACAAATACACAACAAACACCACTTCGCTGGTTGAACACTAGACTACAAGCCCGTTAGTTTGGTTCCAACTCATTATGCTGGTGTTTGGCCATCGTGGTACGAACTGTTTTGATTTGGATCAATTTGCCTGTTTTACTTCCTGGACTGCAAGTACTGCTGATTAAGCCATTCTTGCAAGAACAATTGTAAAAATGTTGACTTTAGACCATCGCCACAGCAAACCACAGTATCATCTGCAGGCAATGGAGACATGAGCAAGATTTCAAAATGTTGCTGTATTTGTAAGCTTCACGGAATCACTGAATGGTTGGGGCTGGAAGGGACCGCTGGAGGTCATCTGGTCCAACCCCCTTGGCTGAAGCAGAGCCACCTAGAGCAGGTACTGGATGTACCAGAAGACGGTAATTATTGATATTCCAGCAGGCTAGCAGGACCTCCTTCTCACATTCCTTCACAAAACTCGAGAGATTTACAAAACATCTACAAACTAAGACAAACTAAGGGTATTTTCAGTGACAGTGGAAGTGTCTTAACCAGTACCATATGCACTTAAAATAAAAAATGCTATAACCACTCACGTCAGTTGACTTTCTCTAGAAGATGGGGCAATAGTTGCTTATCTAAGTAGGCTTATTAATTTTTTAGCATTTGTCATGCTGCTTTGTGAGTACTGGTCAATCAAGTCATTACAGAACAGCAAAATATCAAAGGTGAAGACTACAACTACCCCTCTGACAGGGTAGGGATAGGAAGTAGATTAAAAATGGGAGGAAAGGCTTCTCGATTTTTATTTCAGTCTGGGGCCCATCACTGTAGTATCCAAACAACTAAAGTTTGTCTTAATACAAAAGATCATACACAAGGTCCATGAGCTGGCAACTGAACTCAGAACCTGAATTTCACGCCATTATTTTAACGCTGAACACACCCCTCCCGCCCATTAAAACTGCACTTGTAAGGGATCACTGCTGTCAAGAGAGGCTGATGTTGGAAGCCAAACGCAGCCATCAGATCAGACCCTGAAGGGACAGGGATGTGAACTGTCCTCAGATTTGTTCTCTCACTCTGATTAACACACTTACTATGGCTCTTATTTCTGGCTCCCCAACTTTAGCTAAGACTTTCAGTCCAGTCTGCTTCCTTTTCAAGGTGCTATCAGTCAAATCCGACCACATCATTTTCTCTCTCAGTTACTAAATTCAAACCATTTTAAACATCCTGCTTTCATCTTTATAGCTCTCTCCCACTTTTTAACCATGCTGCAGTTACAAAAGAATGTACTTGACATATAAAACATGCACATGATTCTTTTAACATTTTAATGCCATGTATTGTGTTGTAAACATCTCTTCATGTTTTATCTTCTTCCCCATAAATCTGAGGCTAGTATCTTAGAAGTCTCAAAAATGACATGTTTCCTCCATAATATAAATGTAAGACTCCACTCCCTGAAACTTGAGTCAGCTTTCAAAAATTATCAAAAAGCAGAGCTATGAACAGCAGAAGATTATCAGCTAAGTTAATATTATTTTCTCCCACTCCATTTGTATGACAGCATGAGCATAATATGCAAACAAGTATGTTATGAGATAGGTCTTCACTGTGTAATCAGAAAACCAATGTTCTCATTACTCTTTGTTGCCACTTCTGTGGAACAACGCTAAAACGAAATACCTTCTTTTGTACCCATACCAGTAAATGACGCTGAAGGAGTCAGGAAAGTAGGCTTTAAAAAAAGTGATATGCTAGGAATCATCATTTGTTTTATTCATGATTAGCACACAATGTTTACTGGATGAAACCCCAAAACACACTTTCATTTCCTTACCGTAACTGCAATTAACAAGACTGGTCTGTTATAATGAGATTTTCTGGTGCATTTGGCTGACTTAGCAGTGTTACAGTGAAAATGTGTCTCAATCTATTCCTTGGAAGCGCATTAATAGTTTATTTTTTAAATTAAAACCACTGTAAAATTCTGATTCTTTTGAAAAGAAAGAACACCAAAGGAGAACACCTGTCCAAAATAATTTTAAGTTACTTCAATGTTGGGGGACAAAAAAAAAGGAAAGAAGTTGGAACAGGTGGGACTGAAAAGTGGTGACATGTTGTAGTACAATATTGAAGGGCTGAAGGATATAACACAGTGTCGTGTGATGTGGAAGAGAACCAGGGACCACTGGATTAGCATGCCACTAAAATGCTAGATGAGGTGAGAAGGACGACTCTGAAGTATTGTGATATAAAGGAGTGAGGCAGAGGCAGAACTGCTGGCAGAGGACAAGAGAAACAAAACACGATCTTTTCTTTGGCACCTTCCAGCAGGAACTAACTCTCACACAGTCCACAGCACGACGCTCGATTCTCAAGACCCAACACTCATCCTACAGAAAAACCTAAGGATCCTCTGTATTTACCCAGATCACTAGAATTCATAACTTTTTCTACAAGCCTGTTTCTACCAAACTACTGTCTAACGTGAATTTTCCGAGGTGCTTCTCTTGACGTTTTGTACACAAACATTTCTAGAACGACTTTACTGTAGAACATGCACCATGTTTCCTGCTAATGCAAGCCCAAGTTCAGGTACTTTTTGTCTGTATTTGTCATGGTATTTTCAAACAATTTTTTCCACTGTCATTTGTAAAATAAAATAAAATAAAAAAACAGTTTCTTAAAAATCATTTTCCAGTTTCACAGAATTGTCATAAAAATATATTATTTCTCCTTGCATCAGAAAGTACAGCTAGAATTTATGGGTCATGAAGGAAACTTGTTTGTAAATACATGCCTTTGGTTGATAAATATCCAAACTCTACTTCTACAAACAATGGAAAAATACAGTGTTGCCAACACCCATTATTTTTTATTATTGCTTAAGGACAGTGATGGCGGGGTGAGAAGCTCCACTCCGGTAGATTTTTGTAATATTCTAGCTCTTGTGGTTAGGAAAAAAAAAAAGTTTAAAGCATAGCATACAGCAATCTGAAATCAAGAGGGCAAGTGATAATTAAAAGATTATTTTAGACCCATTTCCTAAAGAAACAAGACTTGGCTTCGTGGTCTCCCTGCGTTACTCCGTATAGTCCTGGCTCCCTCCTCAGCAGTGTCGAGCAAGCGAGCCCATTTCAACTTGTCTTGACAGGGGTGACCTGGCCCCAGCTCCTACCAGATTGTTATGATGTGGTCAAGCGAAGGAAAAAAGCAAAACAAACCACAGAATTTCAACATTTAGAAGTTTGTAACCATACTTCCATGAATATTATGGAATCTGTATTACATTTTCACAGGATCAAGTTCTTCACATCCTGTCCTAAATCACGGGGAGGAATCTGACACGATCAACGCGTTACCTTCCCACGGTATATTTGAGGACTGTAAATTGCGAATGCAGATTTATCAGGGAAATGAGGGGTGGGAAAGACAAGTTGCCCTTAAAGATGCACAGATTTATAGCAATATGGGAAGCGGAAAGACGGTTATCATATAAAAAGGTCCTTGAGGGACAGCAAGGAGCAACAAGGGAAACATGAGTCATGAGCTGCCGGGGAAGAGGATGTGCGCTGGGAGCAATGGACAGAGCAAAGTAGCAATAAAAGGAAGTTCCAAGTCAAATGTGCTCCTTCCCAAAGGTCAAGACGGATACTCGAGCTTACAGTATTTATTGAAAATTAAATTCCCAGCCAATTCAGACACAAACAGCACCAATAGCAACATCGGAAAAGGGATAATCATCAACTGAAAGGACCTATTGACAAACAAGGTCATAAACCACAGCTGTTTTCTTTTGCTTTGTTACCAACTCTGCTTTCTTCTCCTTAATAACAATAGCTGCCTTGATCATTTGTATATGTAGGCAAGTAGAAAAAAGAGTAAGAGCCTAAAAAAGAGTAAGAGTGCAAATTTAAAGCACTCAGCCCTGACTGTGCAAAAGAGTTTTACACTTCAAGAGGCTGCAGTAAGCCTCTCTATTTAAGGGCATAGTAACAGCTGTTCCTGCGGTGAGACAGCAGAGAGAAAATAGTGAATTATGAACCCAAGCACAAAGTTACTGCACTCCTAACTTTCCTTTCCCATCCTAGCAAGCCTCAAAAGTGTCAAACTCCAGGTTTGGATTCCTGGTACTCCCAAATAGCTCAAGAGTTTAAAAAACAAGAGTTTAAAGAGTGGATCCCAAGAGTTTAAAAAGCATGTGCTTTTGAGGCAATACAACAATACAACATCAGGCAATACATGGAAGCTGAAGACAAAGAAAACCAGTTATGTGTGCATGAATATCATCTCTAGGAAGATATATCAGAATCTCAAGAAAGACATTACACAAGAGTCTCTGAACAAGAAATAATTAGTTGTCTTTTGAGTCCAGTTGTATCCAGGTCAAAAGGGAAAGTAAACATTTCAAAGGATTGACAGGTCACAAAACAAATTTTTAAATATTAAAAAACCTGCAGAAAGGGAAAAAAAAAAGCATCTCTTTGAAATTATATCAAACCAAGAAAGCTCCACCTCAGTTACAACAGCTTTTCTATCCAGACCTCCCTTCATGAAAAAAATGCACAAATATGTACTTCATAGAGCACAGCGTGACTGCCTTAAAATTATTTTTCAAGGCTAAGTGTTTTCACCTAAATATTTCCAAGCAAGTAACAAAAATGCAGCATTCTTCCTATTTCACAGAGAAAACAGACACAAAGCTAGCTGCTGACCCCAGTTCCAAGCTCAATGAAAACAAGCAGCAACACCTGCGCCTACTGAGTCTGAACAGGAGGTGTGGGTATGGGTGCAATCTCAACGAGCACATCAGGTGCCTGCAACTGAGCTGTCAGGAGGCTCAAGCATCAAAGAGCCTGACCCAACGAGGGTGTCTCCAGGAGGCAGGTCACAGCAAAGCTCCATGCCCTGGTCCATTAGCACTCAGGCCCCCATCGCCCAGGCGACTGCTGAAACCACAAAGTGCTATCAAAGGTGGCACTGCCACTGCCAATTTTTTTCAGGCAATGTTTACAGCTTAAAATGACTGCGGCTACCGTGCTTTGTAACTCTGTTCCACAACGCAAGCATTCACAAGTGAACACCTGTTCACCAGTTTGGCTTTCCTTCGGGAGTTGGGAAGAGCCTAACAGCAGCTTTGCTTCACAGGGGGATTGATTGCAAGAGAGCTGAGAGATCAGCATCAGGCTCCACAGGCACTTTCACACATGCAAGGAAGCTCAAGTTCAGGCACCTACAATGTTTGCAGCACAAGACACAGCTACCCCACAGCTGAGATTTTCAGTACGTTTTACAGATGCGCAGGAGAAACTCTGCTTCCAGTCTGAACACATGCACAAACACCACCGATGTCCCGCTCGTTTAGAAAGCTGCTCTGAGCCTTTCTTCAGATAGATCTGACAAGGTCATGCAATAAAGCACCCGAAGAGCCAGGCCGGTAAGGCTGGAGCCCTGCTGGCTATTCTTATACTCCAATTACACAATTCTTCCTGTGTCATTTTCAGTGATCCATGGCTGGTATTATCAAGATAAACATTATTATTGGGAGGCTTAAAACCTCATCAACTCAATTTTGAATAAACACACTGTGCCTAGCAACTCTAATTCACAGACACACAGTCCTTTCGTGGTGTCAGTTTTAACAGCCCAGAGCTCACGCTGCAGCCGAAGGCACAGCACGCCCTGCCATTCACTTACACTTGGCAGTATTTCTGAAGCCAGGACAACACCAGCTTGTGGCAGAGATGAGGAGCCGAGGCACTGACCTGATTGATGGAGTTGGCAGCGCAGGAAGCCAGTCCGGTTCCCAGAGAGGCGAGCAGGAAACAAGTCAGGTCAAAAGGGACTGGGGCCATGGCAAACCCAGCCGATGCCGTGCACACAACCAGAGCTGCAACACAAGCAAGAGCACAGTTCAAGGAATCAACAAGAAACCATCTCCTTTATATACACCATTACAGTTAAGGTTTTTAAACCCTGTAAGAACCATAGTGCAGATTAACTTTTTACTACGTTTTTTGGATCAAAGTAGCTCCTAGAACAGAGTACTATTGATACTAACTCTCTACATAAAGAAAGCAAAGATGGAAAGAAGAACTGTCAGGGATGAAATGAGAAACCCAGAAGCATCAGCACATAAGTAGAAGAGGAGAGAATAAAACTTATGCCGCTGTATTCCCTGTTTTATGGATTGCTACAGGATCAAACTGCCTCCTACAACATGTATATGAGATGCTTCCCCCCGCCGCCCCCCAGTAACCCACATGCCATTGCAAAGTCTAACATGGAAGAAAAACAGTACGGAAAATCCTGAACTGAGAGATACAAATTCTATCAAATTATAGCAGGAACTTCAGCAGCGCAGAAAGCCAAAAAGAAAACAAGGCTATGTAGACTACACCTGCTGAAGCCAGTAACTTCACTGTGAAAGCATTTGCTCACAGTTTCCATTTGGCATGCCCACTCCAGGCAGAAGGTACATTCACATCACCACATGGACCTAGGAACACTTAATCCACTCAAATTAGGAATTCTTTAACAAAAATCCATTTCAGTTTTGCCATCCAAAATTATAACTTTATACTAGTACTGCAAATCACATCCTTAAAAAGAAAGTTACCCAAGTCTCAATCTCAATACTGTAATTACCCAAATAATAGGTCATATGAAACTCGCATTTGGCAAGAAACACTACAAAATGAAAAATTTCTTATACTATAAAATGCAGCACTTTTTGGATTTCTTGCTCATGACCTTGAAACTTACAATCGAAAATTAATACAGTTATTAAATTAATTAATGAACATTTTGCATGTAATTACATGTACCAGACCTCGATTAAAAGTATGCATCGAAGAATCAAAATGTTATCTTCCCAATTCCTACAAAGCCTCCTATTCATCTAAAGTTAAATGACATATAAATAACTTTTGCTGACTGAAAATATCTGGATTATCTGCTGAGTAGTGTTACTCAAGATGAAAAACTAAACGTCACGGCAGAGACCTGTCAGGAAGGATGTACATGCAAAGCACTAATTTCAAGAACTGCACCTACATAAGAACCTTAGGATTTAGTCGTAAAAAAGACAGTGAAGATGACTTCCTGCTCATCAAAACTTTCTGCTAAGTATTAAAATCCGTTGGCAGCTGAATATTATTATAATAATGTATCTAATATAGTTAAAAACATAACTTAGCCTCGTTAGGGATTCACAGGATGCTGTGCAGATGGCTGTGACACATGCTGTCTGCGAGCACGCGGTTTATGCCACGCTAAGTCCATGGCTTTGTCTCCCCACGACAGTACCTGGCTCTCACCGTGGCTCCTTCAGCTGCTTCTAAAACACCACGAGCCTGTGATGGAGCCTTACCCCTCTGAGCAACTGTGAAGTCACACCAGATCCACCCCAACCCACCCCGGACAGACTAACAGACATGCAAGTACTGATCATCTCCAAAAGACTGGACCCCATTTATTCAGGAGCCAGAGGCATAGCACCCTGGTTTCAAAACTTTGATCCTTCTTAGTAGAGAGCGCAAGAAAATATGAAATTCATTGGTTTACAGCTGATAGAGTTAAAAAAAAATACACCCAAGAAGATGGTGAAACAGTAGCACTTGCATTTCTAAGAGTGATTACATTCATCTTTTGGCATAATAAATCACCCTTCCCCTTCTAGACAAGAATTTAATTAAAACTTATCTTAGAGAGCACTTTACACCAATTTATTATGGGAAAACACCAACTCATTTACTGAAGAAGAAAGGTGGAGCAGACTGGCAAACAGTCAGTGTAACATTACCATTACACTGACCTCAAAGAAATCCTAATACGGTACAGCTACAGCACTAATTAAAGTCCCCATTGATTTCTCTGGATTAATTTCAGCCAGTCATTTCAGTGTGACTTATCAGGATCTCATTAAAAAAAAAAAAAAAAAAAGGCTGTAGTACATCCCCACTTATCCAACTGAAACAGGTATTTTGGGTTGTTTAGGCAGTGCTCTGAACACAAAGTTTTCCCTGCTCGTCTCATCATCCTGCAATTCAAATGCAACATGTTAAGAGTAAATAAGAAAATGTTCCCTTTGGATTGGGAAGTTTATTTTCTTTTACTGTGGAAGCAATAATTTACTCTTCTACTTTCCTCATGGAGGAAAAGTATATTTAATTGAGATCACATCAAGGGAATGAGGTCATTGACTGTTTGTTTTTTAATCCCTGTTAGTTTAGTGCTTTAGGGGCCAAATTAACTTCACCTTATCATATAATAGATGCAATTGATCCTTTCAAGATTTGTTGATGAGAGCTGGCATTATCTTCAAAAAGAAGCCAGGATTTAAACTTATGATCTCAACCTAAACTCAATTTTATTTCTTTTAAACATCTTTAGCTTTAACAGAAATTAACAAGGGACATTTGTCTACAATTTCAGTGTAAGGGAAAAAGAAAATGCTAATGCATTGGTGGAAAAAAAGAGTGAATTACGGTGTTTTGAACATGCTCTTATGCTGCAAAGGTCTACAGTACATAGTATTCTTTGCATTCCTTTTCAGCTTCATTGTTAAGTGATCTGCATTTATAAATCTTTGTATTTGTAGCATGTAAATCACTACACTATAATTTGTTTACCTGCTATTAAAAAGTTGCCAAGCCAAAATAAATGGGTAGAAACCCAAAGCAAACCAATTCGGCTTTAGATTTCCTTTCTGTTGCTGTACTGATGATTTTATCCGTACATACAGAAAAACAAAAGCAAATGTATTCCTATTTTAATTTCACTGGTTTATTACAAGTGTTTATGTACTCCTTTAAAGGAAACTAGCTTTCCAAAAGCTGATGGAATTTCCTTTCCTGAGTTTTCACATTTTGCACTCTGGAAAACTAAATGCAGCATCAACATTAGTGCTGCAGGTCTGACAAATGTTTTCTTTGTAAACTTAGATTTGTTTGGGGTAGGCATATCTAGGTTTTGTTGCAGATAATAACTTGCACACTAAAGACGGCCAAACTCCTGAAGCAAACTTAAATTTGGGACAGTAATTTGAAACAAGTCTTCATATCACCTCGTATAAAATTCAAGTGCAGTAACACAAACAGCGCAAATAAAAATAATCCCTTTTACTGCTGAACAATTTGAAAATGCTTTGCAAAAAATAAACTGTAATAATAGTTTATTTTTCTTTCATTAGTTTTCCTTGTAGCAAGGAAAACAAATTGCTAGAAAACTATCACTATTAAGTTTTCTTTCTTTGATAGGATATTAGTCACTGTTTTAATAACTACAAAATGAGAACTACTTTGACAGGCCTATAAAATATATTTAGGACTGCGAATACATGTAGACTAGTAACAATCTATACACGGAACACTGATAAATCTTTGTCAGTTTCTGGCTATATTAAAGCTACAATTTAAAAGAATAAATTCTGCTCTCAGCTGAAGTGGAAATGTACTGGAATCCACTACAGCAAATGGATTTTTTTTTTTTTTTTTTTTTAACTACAGCAGCTGTTAGCAGATTTTTTGCCTATGCACACACAAGCACCTTATCTAGTCATTGATGCTCCATTACTTAGCAGTTCAGCAACACTCTGGATCATTACGCAAAGCTGGATAACCATCATCTTCATTTTGCAAATACGCAATGGATGCAGAGATGAAGCAGGGTGTTAATGATCACACTGCAAGTCAGTAGCAAATGTCTCAGGCTTCTCATTTCCACTTTAATACGCCTGTGCTAGAGGATTGCTAGTGCACAGACAAAAATTCATATGTAAGCAATACATCTGATGAACTCTGGTTGTTTTCTAGTAAAGAAAATAAATTTTCTTAAAAGTGTACATTAAGAAAAAAATGCGCTATTCTTAGTCTCCAAAACTGAAAATGCTCATAAATTATATTTGTCTACTTTTCAAAATTTAGATATAGCTCAGTAAGTCCATGATGTAACAGCCATGCACATTTTTGCAGCGTGTAGTCTCTGTTCCTAGGTTTTTGTCTGACCTTGTGTAGCAACAACACAGTAGTTCTGACTGGAAAGGATTTCGGGTGATCCCCTAGTCCAACCTCTTGCTGAAAGCAGGGATAGTGCTGAATTCAGGCCAGGACCCTCGCGGATTTTTCATCCCCAAGGATGGAAACTTCACATCATCTCTGGACAACCTGCTCCTAAGTCTGACTGTCCTCAATGCAAAACTGTTTCTCCCTTATGTCAAGCTGGAACCTCCCCGATCTAATTTATGAAACATTTTTCTCTATACCAAGATTCACAGCATATTTTAAAAAGAATTGAGAACAAGAGCATAGATGCTTCCAAACCTCCTTTTAAAAGAATTTTGGCATCTGACTGGAGAACGTCCAAATCTTTCTTCCTGTGGAAGAAGCTCCTAATGATCCGATAGCAGGAGACCGACACACAAATCTTTACCTTAAAAAACAAACATCAAACAAATTCTTGGGCCTCCTCAGAGATCTGATTACACCAGTCCTGGGATTTAGTCTACAACATGCACAACACTTTGGCAAAGAAAAAGCATAATCTGATCTGACCATGGTAAACCCTGCAATGACTCTATTAAAGATGACAAATTTCTCCAGATTTACCGAAGTATAAACACCTCAGGTTTGCCTATTTTAGCTCTCTCCTTAGGCATAGATCATGACAAGAGCAGAGAGAATTTACTCTCAGCTATTCTTACGTAATGTTAAGAGGATTCTGAGTTGAACTCTCCAAGAGCTGGGTATAACCAAACGCCTCACACCCTCAATGAGAGGAAACGCAACAAAACAAACTTTGGAGAAAGTTTCCAGATTTCTTAGTGCTTGGAGAAATAGTAATATACTTAAATTGAAGCAAAGAAGGCTTTTTGTTAGATCCACCAAGAAGCTTTTCAGCAGAAAGGACAGTAACACACTGCAGCAGATTGAACAGGGAAGCTGCATATTCTCCGTCCCTGGATGGTTTTTAGAACAAACAGAACACCATGAAGTCAGGAATGATATACCTAAAGCTGGTCCTGTCTTGGTGAAAAATAGATTAGATGACCTCCTGAAGTGTCACTTTAAGGTCTCTGTGATTCTATGGATGCTGCACACACGGAACTAAAGCAAGCTACCCTGCACAGAAGCAGTGAGATCTGAAACAAGGCTTCAGTAATCAGAACAGAAAAGTAACGTTCATCATGCTTTAACAGATTAACCTTTGAAATGTATTTTGGAAAAATACTACCAAAACTCTAAAATGGCTTTGAGCATTTGGAAGTTAAAGTGCTTTGCAACGAGATGATGTAAAAGAATAGAAAGGCTCTGGGTGAAAGACTGTGACTTTCTTAAAAAAGAATCATTAGATGCAAATTAATATATGTATGAAGACAAATGAAAATGTTCACTGTAGTATATTAAAATACAGGACAAAGGAAAGATAAGTAAATGCCTGAAACATATGGGCATTAGTGTGCCTTTCTTCAAGAAATTGAAGATTTGCATTACAGTAGCCACAAGGAGAAACAAGCCAGGATTCAACTCTTAGTCACAGTAGAGAGAGAAGCTAAAGACACAGCCCCTTCCTCAATCAGCAAGCAATTTAGATTAAGAACGCTACACCTGTTCAGAAATTTGCAATTAAATCCACACCTGGCTGATGTTTATACATCCATTTCTCAGACGCATGCTACATAACGTGCTGTACCTCTGGCTCGTCATCGTCACCAAAAGACCAATGCGCAACACGTCCTTTAGTACAGGAGCAACAACGAGAACACGTTCGTAAGCCAGAGTGAAACATCTAACGAGAACGCCCAACATTTTGCATATTGGGCCTTCATCGCACTTCCCCCAAATTAAAACCCAAAGTTTAACTTTCCTGTGTTTTTCCACATAGCTCATCTTAGTTTTCATCTGTGATCACTGGTGAAAACATTACACGAAGTTTAGGACGACGAGACTGCCTGATATTCTTAATGATGTGTTTGTATTATAAATTATTAGGATTTCCTTCTATTACCACAACTTCACATTTCTTTTTCCTATTTTCAGCTACACATGAACTTCGGGATAAAGTTGAAAACAATGACATTTATAATTCTGAAAAGTTATCAGGCAGATGCATCAGCTTTCCAAGTGCCAGGATGGTAAGATACAGCTGTTCAGACAGCAGCCAACAGAGAAAAAAGTAGAGAAGGGAAGGATGGAAATCGAACCCAAAAAGGTAGATTACGCAACAAGTAATTAAAAGTTCCCTAATCATTTTTTATGGCAAAAGAATATAAACATTTTTTTTTTCTGTTGGGAAGGCAGAGTTTCTAATGGCAGAGTCATAAGAGCTATAGTTTACATGAAGCAGGAGGGTATGGTAATAGCTAAACTCATTTCCTTTCAAAGGTGAATTACAGTTCAGAATACAAACAAACATTCTCTTTACTTCAGCAGCAGGAAAAGAAGAGGGCATAAGGAAGTCCCATTTTAGCATAATGCACAGTTTGTTTTTTTGTTATTTTATACCCTAAAAAGTATAAATAAAGAGTCTGCCAAAAAAAATACATAGGATATGAGATCTATCAGAACTTCATGGGTGAAAGGAATTGAGTTGCGTGTCATTTGTAAAATAAAAGTGACCTCAGAGAATCTATTTCTTTCTTTAATAAAATAAATAAATAAAAGACCTATACCACCACACTCTTTACAGAATATATATTTTTCCACGTGATTACACAACTCGGAAAAAGAGCTAAATCTAATTCTTTGCTCTGCACACTACACCCAGTATTTTTCCTGCTCGTCTCCTACACCATCCTACAACCAAAAAGACCAACAACTGAACTCCCCTCCTACAAACCTCTCTTCAACCAAAATCCAACTTACACTTTTATACTTTCTCATTTCAATAAAATCCCCCCACAAAATACATAAAGATCACAGCAAGAAGAGAGATTAACTTTTTTCTGTATCTCTATACCTTCTCAACAAACGCAAAGTTTGTCACCTTGGCTCAAGAACAGCACGTAGGAAAATGCAGGCTTGTACAGAACAACAGACAATTTTGAACCAGATGAAATTCTGTCACCTTTGCCTTCTACAGCTTTCAAGTAACTCCATGCTTTAAAAACACAATGGTACTTTCTTGCCTACAATGTTGTCTTTTGCATTTCAACAAGAGCTACCAGAAGCCGTTCAGAAGTTTGACGGCAACAGTAAGGCCACACAAAGCAAGCTGCACATAAAATTGTTTTCTCCAGAAAAAGATACTCTTCCAGCTTGGTGCAGTTCTTGAAACTCCTGTTTTGAGAAGCACCAGTAATACTCAGACATGGCACTGAGCTTACCCATAAGGAACATCAGCAAATTTAAGAACAAGTTTCATATGTTTGAAACAAGAGCTGATTCTCTCTCTTCCCCCCACACTCCATTTAAATTGGTCACTTAATCACAGAATTTTAACTTTTTATTTCTGCATCTATTGAGTTTTTTTAATTTAATTCTACTTCAATAACTAGCATAGGCTTCAAGCTCACATAAAAGACCCACTTAAACAAAATCACCTAATTGGTAAGACGCCAGAAGAGCTAACTGTTCAAACAGCACTTATACAGTATCTGTGGTGAGCACTACAGAAACAAAATACCACTAAAAATTTAACAGCATGAGGAAGGGAAGCCAGATCAGTATCACACCAAAAGAGGAGGCAATAACTTAGACTGCATTTGTCACAAAGCTGTTGCAAAAGTACAATAAACCTGAGAACTGATGAATGCGCCAGTAAGAGTTTTATATACCTAAATTTAAAATTACCTAGGCTAATAAGTAAAAGGGACACATTAAAGCATCAAAAGACATGGTTTTTCATCCCTCAAGTCTACTAACTCAACCCTTCACCAGCACAAAATAAATATATCTTGAGCTTTTTTAAAATAACAAGGAGGAACATTTGGACATACAGACAAGATCAGTTTTGCCAAGTCCAAAACATGAGATGTCTCACCAATATTGAGAACTAGAAGGCTTTTTTATTTGAGAGAAACGTAAATGACCGTTTTACACTGTATGTGGCCAGTACAATTTTTCCATGTAAAACAAAGACTGTGAACATATATACTGCAAAACAAAAAGTTTCATGAAGTAAACTGAATTCAGGATTTTTATTATAACAAATTGTTATAGCAAAGAATAACAGTTTTATTATCAAGTATTTATTTCACCCACTGGAGAGAGCACCACAGTAGGGACTTGAGAAATTCTATTTCTGTTCTCAGCCCTGATACAGACAAAATGTAAAGCTTTGGTCAGATCATTACAGCTTCCTTAGACATGAAGTATATATAACATTACTGCTTGGCAAAGAAGTAATTTATAGCTGTTATGTACTACTATCAGAATAAAGGAAATGTAGTTAAACTACAAGGCAATTGCTTAAACTGCTGGTTTGAAGATACAACTCTTATCTACTACAAAAGTAAACTATACCTCATTTCAGAAAATTTAATTGGTCAAACTCAAAAATTTTCCTTTCTAAACTATGAAATTATTCAGATTATCTTTTGTTGGTACTCTTAATATGAATTTCAGAAGCACTACTAAAATGAAGCATAAGTAAACATGACAGAATGTTGGTAAACTTAAGCAAAATGGCTTTAACTTAATGCAATGTTTATAAAATCACTTCCCAACCCAGTTTTACCTCAAAATATTTTTTTGTACACACACTTGCTTACGATCGCCCAAAGCTTGCTAACGATGTGATGCAAGCTCCTCCTCACTGTTTGTAAACAAATATAATAGGCAAAGAAATACTTTTATAAAACTATTTTTTCCCTGCACACATTTGATGGAATTGACCCATGTACTTCATGTCACTAAAGTGGGAATTATCACACAAAAACATACACAGAACCATTAACACATTAGAGAACTCTAATATCAAACAGGATGCACAGAAGTGAAAGAACGACCAGTAGTACCTGTAAGCTTAATTTTGGACAAACGTGCCAAAATTCCTGGCAAATCATCCAGCTGTAACTTCATTTCTTTCCACTGTCTGTCTTCTTTGGATTCTGCTCTTAGTCGTGCAGCTGAGCCTCCAATTTCTGCAGCTGACTTCATTTCTCTCAATTCATTTCTGTTTGATGTCTCAGACAAAGGCTGATGAACAGGTGAAATTGGCCTAATCTTGTGTATAACCTTTTTTTCTCGATCCAATTGTTGAGTCTCATGAAAAGGAGATGCAACTGAATCTGACTTAGGTTTTGCTCGTTGGCTGAGGTCTTTGTTGTACTGTGTTACATACTAAATAAAATGACAAATTTCAAGATGATTAGCTAAAAAGATGTTTTTGTCCATTTCATGTTATTATTAATACTATTATTATTGCTATGTTATTCCTCTTATGAGGAGGATTACTTCCTATAAAAACATGAATTTCACTTACTTCATGCACAAAAAAAGTTTCTGAAGTTGGACAACATACAACAAAGGCACTTTTCCATTTCACAACTGTCTCAATGGCATTTACTTAACCTTGAAGAATTGCCTCTGAACAAACTATATGTTGCCTTGTAGTAAGTTTACTTAATTTATCTTCAAAACTAACAGACAGTATCGCTTGACTTAAATATGATTAATTCAACCATAAACAAAGAGGTACACATACCTCCAAAACAACTCCAGTCTCCAAAAATAAGCTTTCAACTTTCTGCATTTTTCTAAGATATGAACGATTTTCTTACTAGCATTTTAACTTATAATAAATGTAAAAGTAATTTAATTTCATATTTCCCAACACGAGATAAGCACTCCACTTCAAAGGTACAGAAAGCCCCGTCAGGTAGAGGACACGCTGCGACAGAAGGCATTATCCTTGCTGCAGTGGGCTTCCTCCAACCTCCGCTGTTTCAAATCCCAAGTGCTTAACTCCGATGCAATGCAGAAAAAGAGATGCTTGGACTTGCCTAAGCTTGCCAGATATGAAAAATATTTTTTCAACCAATCTCCAGTTTAACTCACCACATGAGACAAAGCTAATTCAAGAATGAGAAACGTGGGATAAACACACTTTTTGACTTACCATTCGTTTGAGAAAGTTAAAGTACTGAAATGTAATCAATCTGTCATTGGCTGCTCGGCATAGATGTACAAACTGGCACGGTACTTGTCTTACTCCTGTTTTCTTCAGATGCCAGACAAATAATCCTATTTAAAGAAAAGAAGAAAACACTTGATTCCAGCTCCTTCTCATATGCTGGATTTACTTGTAATTCAGCCTACAACGTCTGTTGTTGGCTGGGACATGACACCACCAGAAAAGGGAACCAGGGCTGCCTGGATGGGGACAGACACGTCTGCAGAGTCCTGATGAACGAACTGAAAGTGCAGGAGTGCTCTAATGGTTTGGGGTTTTTCTTTCAAATTTCCCAGCTCTCCACAGACGTGCTTTTTTTAAGTTTGTCTTCTTCCTCCATGATTCCACAACCATCTAAAATAAATTTACCGTGGCCAAATAGTATAAACAGTCTTAAGGGAAGCAGCTAGCAAAGGGCTGTATGCTCACACCAAAAGGCCACCTGCGCCTGATACATCCATCTATGCCCCTGTATTTTATTTTGTGAAGATAAAACTGGCATATACCAAGGACCCTACGAGGCGACGCGATCCCGAAGGCGAGAATCAGCCCNCCGCGGTACCTGCCAACGCCCGGGGCAGGCTGCAGCGGCGGGCGCCGCTCATGGCTGCGGCGCCGCTCCCGCCGCCCTCTCTCCTCACCGCCTGGGCGCCGCCATCTTGCCCGGCCTGACCTCCAAGCGCCTTCCGGGTCGGCGCTTCCGGCGGGGCGGGGCGGGACGCGGGTCACGGAGCAGGGGGCGGCTGCGCGCGCCCTGAGCGCTGAGGGGAGCCCGGACCCGGGCGGGGGGCTCCGACCTTGCTGCTCCCTGGGGTTCGGGGCTTTCGAGTGGGGGTCTGGGCAGCGCTGGAGACCTCCCACTCCTTGCTGAGAAGAAGCAGCCCAGACCCCAGCCGGGGAGCATCGTCGGAGAGCGGCTTGTTCCTTGCCTGCATCCCAGTGTTTCAGTGAAAAACCGCAGACTTAACGCTGTGTCTGTGAGAGAGTAGGAGGGTGCCGTGGAGTCCCTGGGGGGATCACATAATGCTTGTAAAACAACCGAGTGAGGTCTAATAAAGGTAAATCTGGCAGCAGGGCTGGTGAGGACGTGGAGTCTCATTCCCAAAATTACATGGGTGTTAAAGATCCCAAGGCTTGGTTAAAACAAACAAACAAAATCCCACTTGTATTCAGCTGCCAAAGTAACTTTTGGAAATTTGGAAACTGGAGTTAGTTTTCTAAACCATTCGGTTTCAGTTACACGTCGCAGGAGGTCAGACTGAAAAGACCGAGCCCCGCGGTAGTCGCGTCCTCCCTGCACGAGTGCTGGTGCTCGCTGGATCCTTCTCTAAGCAGATTCAGCTTGCTAACCTGAGGGGGAAAAAAAATACGTATTTTGCTGGGTTAACTGTTTGAACCCACCCTGTGCAAGGTCTGATAGGCTGAAAGCTGGTACAAGGCACGGAGGAAGGGGCCTCTGACCAGAAAGGGAGGGGAATGGTTAGAACTGCTCAAGCTGTAAAGCGGAATTGCACCCCCAGGCACCTTTAAAATGTTTTCTCTTAAGAGTTTAAGTTCGGGAGATGTAGGCTATAAGTCACTTAAATGCTTTAGAAAATCATTCTCAATATTTTAACGTGGAAATCTGCCTCGGAACTATCTTCCTCCCGGGCTTTCATTTCTTTATAGTGCTTAAATTCATGCAAAAGTCATCTTAAATCATTATTAGGAAGATAAAATGAAAACACTCACTCTAATTCACCGGGAATATCCTACTTTGAAGCATTTATTTCCACTCTACTTCTATTTGGGGAACTGGGGAGAAATTAGGACTTCACATTTCTTACAATTAATATCCTGTTTTACTCTGAGTTCCCATCACTCAGCGTATATCACTTTGCAGTTCCTGTTTGCATCTCCAGTTTTTGTAACTTCCACAGATTTGGTCTCAAGTTAAATTTACACCTGCAAAAATAAAATAAACGTCACATAGCAAACACACACAATGGCTACATAGAGGCTGGAATGGCTGGTTGGTTTTAGGGCAGTTCGGGTCACAGAGAAAAAGGTTGAGGTAGCCAAAGGTTCTGTGTCAGAGCTGAGATTTAAGGTTTAATGATTTTCATTGCCTTTCACTTGGGCAATAAATTGCACCCCTGTAGAGAGGGGGTAAAACACTACTTTTCTAATTAAGGAGAATGTTATCCACAGGCCTCCAAGGCAGAGAAATACCTCCTTATGAAACGATAATGATGATTTAAGGAACACAGAATGTCACATACCCGTCTGGGTTTAACCACTAAAGCTACTCCTACAGAAAAAAAATATTAGGATTTTTAGTGAACACAAGTATCCAAATGTCAGAGTTGTATTTCAGCCTAAAACAGCTGCACAGACTTTTGGTCTTGTTAGCGAGGCTTTGGGTCTGCAAAGCGCTGATTCTGCAGAATCTGGCTCCACGAAATACTGAACGTTCCAGAAAGCACCAAGCACTGTAACATATTATCAAGAAGTGCACGTGGCGCTTGCCGGGAGCTCTCAGCACCTTGCTCGCTCGGGTCCCGCGGTCTCAGCCCCCAGGCAGCCGTGTTGCAGGTCTACCTGAAGGTTGCAGGAGCAGACCCCTCTCTTCTCTCAGGGCTCCAAGGCCAAGCACCGTTTGGGTGCAGAGTGATTCCTGAGGCATCTCTGACTTTTTTGCTAATTGCTAAGATGGGCAGTTGCTCGGTATCTATTGCTACTTCTCCACGGTTATAAAATAAACACTGCACCTAGAGGTCCGTTTTCAGGGTGATGCAAGGGGCGTTTAACCACGCGACTCCCATTAATGTTAATTACAGAGCACATATTAACAGCATTATACGATCCTTTTTCCTATTAGCACTATCATAAATCTGATTGGTGGGGCTTAATTAGATCTCAGCAGCAGAATGCAATAGTTTGATACACGAAAGGGCAAATTCATGGAGACAGCATACTATTATTATACTTTAATCTCAAAATCTCTCCTTCTCTTACTCATAACACCAACAAGGCTTCTTGTTAAGATTGATTTGTTGTCAGAAAATGATTTAAAGACCGACTGTAAAAATATTATATTTTTCTTGCTTCATAGAATGCAGCATTGATGTTAGAGCTCCACAGAGACTTGATGTACTTTCAGATAGGGAACTTTAAAAGCCAAGTGCAAAATAAATAAGATGGCATCCTGCTGTTATTGTGGTAACCTTTACAGATCATTTCAGAGCCGTGACTGTTGTGGAGTTCAGTCATACACCATGTGGGAAGCTGTAGCTTTGTGCAGTTCTACTCCCATCAGTTTAAGCCCCACTGTATTTTCTTTTTTGGGGCCCAGTTGTGGTATGTAGCAGAAGAAATGGTGTCCAAAGTGAAGGGCACTAGAATATGTCGGAAACAGAGAATTAAAGGATAAGAAGAACTAAGGCAGTATTAAAGGCCAAGCCAGACCGCAGCGACAGAAAGCTGACGAGAAGCTTAAGGCATCAGGACTGAGCAAATATCTCTGCTGACCACTATAGCTACCTCCCTGCTGAGATCTCCTTGAGTCAGAGCTGGTCCCAGCTTCAGTGGCTGAGAAACTCCCCGTGATGCTGATAACCATTTAAGTAGTTCATTGTGTCACCCATCGTGGCACAGATTTGGGGGTTTACGTGATTTTCCACAAATGACCATTTGTGGTGCACAAGCTTTACATTGATGCATAGATGTGTTTTGGGCTTAAATGGAGAAACCCCTCAACCAGGTGCAAAATCTACTGGTTCCAAAATCTACTGAGAGCCTGAAACATGCCAGTTCTTGCTATTAAAGCCTTGCCCTCAGCAAATAACTCCAAGTAGAGTGTAGCAGGTTAAAAAGAAAAAAAGAAAAAAAAAGAAAAACACACATCAAAAACCCTAGCTCTTCCCTCTACCCCAGTCCCAGTGCTTTGGAATAGTTGAAGCTTCCAACAGCAAATGAAAGAGTAGTCCTGGTCGATCAGGGCTCACAGCCTTTCTGAAGGGCTGTGCCAGACTGGTTTCCTTCCCAAAGTAGAGTTCAAATATACCATAGGAAATCAGCAGAAGCTGAGAACTGCTGCCTCTTCCCAGCTGCCAAAGGTGGCCTCGTGCTGACCCTGTGGTGTGCCGTTTTTGGCAAGCCCTGTATAGCTTCCTCACCACCTGCAGTGGACTATGAGCTGTAATAGGTTCCTTCAATTCAAGAACTTCCAGCCTTTCCTTAGGTAGAGCTTCACCGAGCGTCTGGTGTAAATTCAGCTGTGATCCAAATCGAAGCTGATGTCAAGTCTGGTGCAGACATGTAGGCAGTGGGAAGTGAGCAGCAGGCTGAGTGGGGATGAACCGTGCCAAGGGAATCACCCCTAAAACGAGGCAAAACCTATAGAACATAGAACGTAGACTAGTTCAGTTGGAAAGGAGCTTCAAAGATCATGGAGTCCAACTGCCTGACCTCTTCAGGGCTAGCCAGAAGTTAAAGCATATTATTGAGGGCATTGTCCAAACATCTCCTGAACACTGACGGGCATGGGGCATCAACTGCCTCTCTGGAAAGCCTGTTCCAGTGCTTGACCACCCTCACAGTAAAGAAATTTTTCCTGATACCTAGTGTGAACATCCCCTGGTGCAGCTTTGTGCCGTTCCCTCGTGTTCTGTCGTTGGTTACCTGCCCTGAGGCAGCAGAAACAAGCCATGTGTTCACAAAGGGGCTACACAGCCCCCTCCAATCCCCCATCACATCATCCATCCCGTCTTAACTCACCCGAACGGTGCTGTTCCTGACAAGTAGCGATACTCCTTATCCCTTAAAGTTCTCAGCCAGCATCAACAATAGATTTTTCCAGCAACCTTTTGCCCAGAAAATGACACTGAAGAAAAGAACCTGTGTCCTGTGCTCTTTCAGCTGAGAATTGCTGCCTGAATATCTCCAGGCCCTGTTTCTTTTTTCTTTCTTTTTTTTTTTTTTTTTTTTTTTTTTTTTAACTACCCTTTTTCTACGGTCTTTTTTTTTTTTTCTCTCCTTTTTTTTTTTTTTTTTTTTTTTTTTTACATACCTCCTTTCAGAGGTCTTTCTTTTCCTGGAAAATCTATGTGAAATTCCCAAGCTGCCTAGGACTCAAAAGATCTAATAAAAATAAGATTTATTAAGAGCAGAGGGAGGAAATCAGATTAAAACTGAAGAAACAGCTTGCATAACTGATCTCTTATACTCAGCAAATGCTCAGGAAGTGCTCGGTGCACACACATTAACTGTTTTGTGGAAGTCCTTTCCAGCCCGACAGCCAGACGAGGCGGGCAGCAGTCTGCAGAGTGTGTCTCCTCCGCAGATATGGCCATTAGCTGCACAAAGCCCACCAGTGCATGCTCGCAGCTTCTCAGCACCAGATTCAAAGCTGGGTTTTGCTAACCCACGATTAACTCATTCTGCCTCCCATGCAGGGGGAGCAGAGCTCCCCCAGCCACGGGACCCCAGGCAATGCCATCGCTCACCAGTGTATGCTCTGAGACCCTTAGGATTTCTGCCTCTCCTCCCTTTGCCCATCACTCTTTTCTTCTCACCCCAGGTCATGCTTTGCTGTCCCTATCAGCCCATTGCCCTACAGCTCCTACTTCGGCTAGGTTCAAACCCCTCCCTGCAGCACCCAAATTGCAGGACTCCTCTTCTGGCTCGGTTTTCTCCCTCGGCAGCATTTTTGCCCAGGTAGGCAGTGCTCCCCCCCAGCAGTACTCGCGCTCAGGGACACAATGGCAGCACCCGTCTGCTGAGTCCCTGCCTCCCATCCCTCTGCGGGGGCTAGCTGAGCGTGATGAAGCCCCATGTGCCAAGCTCCAGGAAACAGAGCTTCAGCTTCCCCCTCATTTCAAACGATGCCCAAACAGTCTTAATTCAGTTGCTGTGGGCTCCAGCTCCTGGAAGCAAGTCTCATGCTTTACTGTCTTCATTTGGATGCTTTTGCATCTGTTCCTCGAAGGAAGGTTTTGGACTGACTGGCTCCACCAGCCCCATTAACCAGGCATCTCCCTGCTTACACATTGCTGAGTCCAAGCAGGACACGGCTCTCTCACTTCTGCTTCCACTGATGTAGCTTCTCCACTTATGGCTTCTTAAGCTTCATGGAAGACCTCTCACTTTGCCTTGCTACTTCACTAAAATCTTCATAGCTTCTTCTGGCTATTTTTCCCATTCTTTCTCCAAATAAAATAAAGAGGGAGCAAAGGGATTCTGTCGTTATCTCAGTGCACGCCCTATCCCCTGCTGCTTCTTGGATGCAGCTTTGTTCCATGTTTGTTGCCACCCCAACCAGGTGTGCAGGGATGCTTGGGCTTGGAGGGTCAGGAATGGAGATGGCCACCACAAGATAAGCATTGAGAAATGTTCTGCAACATGGCAGTGGCTGTGAACCCTGTTCCTACACCCACGGTGGAAGAGCATGGTTGTCCTCAGGCACCTTTGCCAGCACTGTAACTCTTCCCACCAGTGTAGGTCCTGCAGGCATCTGCCATTCCCGAGTCAGGGAGGGACAATTTGCGCTGTCTGAATTACTGCCCAACCCAGCGTGTGAGAAAACAGCAAAGCCATGCTGAGATATTTACAAATTATGTTTTTATGATTATATGTCATTTGTTGATTCTTGACTTTTAAATAATGCAGCTGAACTTCAGAATACCGCTTGTATTTCTGCACATCTGAACGCTTCGTCTGGAAACTTAAGCCCTGAAGTGGCTTTTACTGAAATCATTTGATAAATGCTATCATTGACTTAAACAGAAGCTGAATCAGATCCACTGCTAATGCCCACGCATCCCTAATGAGCTGTCCGCTGCGTCGCTGGGGTGAGGAGGGATCGCTCCTCAACCGTCTCGGTGAGAATTGGAGCCCCACTGGCAACCTTGTGCCTGCCCGCACTGGGGTTTCGGGGTGTGTGTAGGACGTGTCCTCCCCTGTGGTATCCACAGCTCGAATGCCTGTAACATCAGCAAGGCTGGCTCAATGGCTCGCGTTATATGTCTCACAGGCTTCACAGCTTTCCAGCAAATTTCCCTTTCTGTGTGACTTCCTTCTGCCCTGTACTATTTCAAGCCTTTATGTAAGAAGCATCGCAAGCCACTTAACACTAGTTTGTTTGGACAGTTGTTCCGCAGCAGAATTTGTTGGATTCAGCAAAAATGCCTTCTGCTGTCATAGCAGCACCAAACACGTAAGTGCAAATGACTGACTTGCAAGGGTAACGGCACTCCTGAGCCTTGTAATTATGCACAGTGCCGCTATTATATAATTGATCTGGGGATTTCATAAATTGTTCTTTTTATAGTTTCTGAGAACACCCAAAGTCAGCTTAGGGAGAGCTTTAATGCCCACTTTCCTTGCTGAAAGGACATCGCTTTGTTTTGTATCCTGGTGGCTCTGGGAGCAGCCTTGCTCTTGCAGAAAGCTGCCCGCTAGCCGGGGTGTCCGACTGGCAGTGCCTCTGTCTGCCTTTCTGCCCACCTCATCCTCACCTCAAAAAAGTACGGGAGCAGTGACAGCAGATCCCGGTGGAAATAACGCAGTCCTTGGCAATAGATGCCGTTTATTTCTAAAAGGGCGTGAGATGGAGCTGCTCGCCAGAGGAGGGGACAGTGCCGCGGTGGGACAGGGCGTGCTGCAGGCGAGGGCTTGGTCCCCTCCGCGCCGCCGATGCTCGCCCTTCCCTGCCCTGCGTGGCACGCAGCCAGGCCATCTCCTCACATCGAAGCAGCCAAGTGAAATTTGGCCTTGTTATTGCATGGATTGATCCCTAAGGATAACCCGTAGTGCTGCAAGAAGTGCCCTGGTGGCTCAGGCGTTGCCGCTTGTCCTTCTGAGCCAGGGCTGCACCAGTGCCCCTCGTGGTCCGGGCGCGGCGTGTGGCCGGCGCTGCCCTCCAGGCGTTGGACCTCGCCGAGGCCGTAACCGCTCATCGTCTCTTCTCCCCAGGTGCTGCTGAGCTGCTGCCGGCCCCAGGGCAGTGGCGTTTCCTCGCGGGGATTTCCCTCAGCAGGACCGGACGGGACGGGAGGGCTGCTTGGCTTCCCTCCCTCTCCTGGCTGTTAAGCCAGACAAGTCGCTCCTAGGGGGAGAGTGAGAAACTCCAGTGTTTCCCCTCACCGTGAAGGAACCAGTGGTTTGTATTTTTCTCATTTGTGCATGAATCGATTTAGTTTCTGAGCACGTAAGGTCATGTAAGAGAAACACACCAGAGCCCCCAGTAAGAATTGGTGATGGGAGGTGCAGCAGAGACCCCTCAGCCCTGCCTCTCCCAGCAATGATCTCCGGCCTTCCCCAGCGTCTGGCAGCCTGGGACGCTAGATGGCCAAAAGAAATGATTACCTTGCTTGTGTTTCCAGTTAATCTTTACATCACAAAATACATCTAGGACACAGCAAAACTCTTTTGCAGAGAAATACCATATGTGTCCTGTTGACTACAGACTCCACAAGCTCCACAAGACAAACCAGGTCCAGAGCAACCTCCTGAACTTAAATAAAACGAAGGAGAGCGAGAGCAAGAGAATGTCTTGATTACAGAAAAGCGGAATGCACATTCTCCTTATTTATGGACGAGACATTTAGGGAGTCAGAGCTGTTATAAATCATGCAGCCAAGCAGTCATTTTGCTGAAGCTCTCACATCCCAGACCAACTAACCATGTTCGTATTAGCCTCAGCAGTTGACAACCATAGCAAAGAACTCGCAGAAAGGATAACATTTATGAACATATCAAAATGATTCATAATGGGCTATTAAAAATAGCAAGAGATGAAAGAGGCAGCCTACAGATAAGCCATTCTGAGATCCTCAGTAATTCAGAACACTGTTTTACAAAGTCAAGTTTTAGCTATCACAGACCTGTCCCTGCTGCTCTGTAGATAACAAGGTGGGCTGTTCCCGTCAGGGTGAGGGCTCTCCTCCACCCAGGGCTCTTTTTTTCACTCTGGCAGCTATCACACAGCTATTGAAAAAAGCTGTACATAACTCACACCCACCTTCCATCTCCTGTGCTCTGCCAAGTGACAAGCCTGAGCACACATTGCATTCAGCCTTATTTTCCGTAGGCTGGCTCTGCTCAGTGCTAACATATTCCAAGGGTTAATTTTGGCAGCCAAGGGTAGCTGGTCAAGTACAGCGTGTGCACGCCCTGGGCAGTTTTCGTAGTCTGTCAGGCACTTGTTAACACACTAACCCATTCATTTTTTGATGAATTTGTGGCATGTTGGACATGAGCCAGAGGCTGAACTGGGAACAATATTTATTTATATCTACACACAATAATTCATGTCTGCCCAAATCACGGACTTTCCCTAATCCTCTGTATTTCAAAACATTTGCAGTTCTCTCAGCCGATTAGCATTGGCTTTGCTTGGCCCAATGTAGTGGAAAGAAACATAAGAGAGTGAATGCAGCTGAATGCTTTGATTCACTGATAGAGGCTGACGTTCCGTCCCCAGCTGCTCTACCAGTCCGTAATTTAAATATTCTTCTGAGGTGTAAAGAGCCGCGTTTTGTGCCATGACGAGTAATACTGAGCGTCCAGTCCTTGTTCTGTGAAAGGACCCTTGCCAAATGCAGCACGAACAGAAGGATGAGAGTTTTGTATGGCTCTGAAACAAAGAAAGAGCCTGCAGAAGTTGCTTCTTGAGAGCTATATTCTCAAAACGAATCACTACCCACAATCGGGAAGGAGGGAGCTGATACAGCCTGCATCATCTGCTTGACGGATCACAAAGCTTTCATAGCATTGGTTTCCAGCCACTGCGCTACGCTGTAGCAAACAAAACGCAGTGGTTGGGATGAGAAGAACTGCACAGCAGTGTACGGAGCTACTGAAGTTAAAAAATGTCCTGCATAAATGTAAGAGGAAAAAGGAAGAAAGAGAAGGAAGAAACAAAAGAAGATTCAGAGGTTTGTTAGGCAGGTTTGCAAATTATTGGAGGGAAAGCAAACTTGCAGCTTTGCAGCTTGGACACAAACAGGTTTAGTGTCCATTATAACTAGAAAGAGATAAACCTGCTGAAACCAAAACCGCATTTGGGTATGACCGCAATAAGATGTTGTCCCTGGGTGGAGAGATTGGTGACTGTGTAATAGGAGGAACAGCTTCTGCAACAGCACGTGCCTTTCACAGCCTTCAGAAGGTCAATGGCATCAACGCTGGTGTGTAGAGAGGGAAATGAAGCACAGAGAGGAGATAGGACTTGCTCACATTCACCCAAAATACCACGAAAAACCCTCTGTGCTCTGTCCACTAGACCATTTGCCCGTACGTATAGTGCCTGGGCTTAAGGACGCGTGATCAGAGGGTTGCCCTGTCTGGAGCTCTGAGAGGGAGCCGTGGGTGGACGCACCTGGCAGGGTGCTGTCACCCAGGTCAGAGCTGGAGCAGCACAGGAGGGTTTTGTAAAGGAAGAGCTGTATTTTTCACTTGTCTGTAGCAAATATTGGGACCGAGTTAACTCAGCCTGGCCAGTCTCTCTTACTGACCAGTCCTACGTTCGTTTGTCAAGGCAGTGTTTGTTTTCAAAACAGCCAACATGACTTATTTATATGTGGTGGTAGCCAGGGTCTTTCTGGTCACATACTCACCTTCAGGAGACCTTTGTAATTTTCCATGCAGTCCAAACAGTTCGTCTTTGGTATTTCCAAACAAATTCTTTCTGATTGCTGCAAAAGAATGAGTGAAGTCTAAGCCTGATTTTTTTTACATGGGGAAACTTGAAGGGGTTGCATCATTAACAGCAGCTTTATCTGACCTGAATTTGGCTACTGCATAGTTTAAATCCCTTAGGGGACCTTCATTACTACAGCATTAAGGAAGCTTTTGGAGTTTTAAAAATCCTCGTAAATGTTCTTTTCAGAACTACACTATAAATTCAGCTTTTTATCATAAACTTTCTCCCTCCCTAAATAAAAGACTCAACTTATTTCACTCTATTTCATGACAGTGTTTTAAAATAGTATTTAATACTCATGAAGCGCTCTGCAAATCAAAGTTTCGTGAGTATGGGCTGTATCAAGGAGGGGATGTTCCGAATTTGGCCAAGGCTTTTTTTTTTCATTCTCACTCCATATTATTTGAGTTAAGCTCCCTACGTATGGCAGCCAAGATCAAGACTGGATGGCACTAGGTGCTATGTAAGTACAGCATGAGGCGCAGCCCAGGCCACAGATAACTAAAATCGAGGAGGTAAAACCAAGGGAGAGAAGCGCTGCTGTCACTGCTCTATGGACAGGGAGCAAGGGTGCGAAGGAAGAAGCGTTCACACTAATTAGCTTCTGGCACTGACATGGGAGCCTGGGTGCGGGTGCAGGTCCCTCCCAGCAGAGGGGTGCTCCCTGGGGGCCGCTCGGGGCTGGGAGCTGGGGAGCCCAAAGGAGGGGACTTGGGACGAGACTCCAGTGGCAGGGCAGGAGGAAGCCACCCACACCTCCTGACACCTCCAGGTGGCTAATTACCCTCGTGCTGGGCTTGGTGGAGAGCCAGCGATGAACCAGCAATAACCAGCAATTGATCTCATTAAGACACCTGTGTCAGCTGCGTGTGCTCGCGTTGGGATGGAGACGGAGCACAAGGCTGGTGCGAGATGCGCTGCTTGCACAAACGTGCCCACGAGCCCCAGAGAGATGTGGTTTGTTGAGACAAGGAGCTGTTAATTAAAGTATTGTTAGATGACATCTAGTCTGAGACATCTGCATCCCCAAGAAGCTGAAACGATGCTTATCCCAATTAGAAGCAGGGCAGCCCATCGCCTCTGTAATGAGGGAACAGGAGATGTTCTGGGGGGACAGAGGAGAGCCATTTGGGCCCCCAGAGGTCTCCTAGGAGAAACAAAGTGGAAGAGCAAACATCCCTCAGCACCAAGGAGGGTCCCGGAGGGTGCACCTCTGCTGGAGAGCGTGGCCACAGCTTTGCTCTGCTGCACAAGCCTGGTGCAAGGCGTGCACAGAAGGGCATCAGGAAAGGACCACGGGTCAACTGGGGTGCAAGAAACCTCTCTGATTTTTACTCTAAGGAGTTAAAACCCAGCTTTCTTTTCATTTCTTCTCCTCTGTCCTTTACACACACTTGTAATTGTTTCTCTATTCTAGACACTATGAATAAAAGCTAGTCAGCCAGGCTTACAGAGTTTGGTACTATATTAAATAACTGTAATAGCAACTGAATATTTCCCTATGCAATAGCATCAATCTATTTACATTTTTCTCCTCTGCAAAGTCCACAGCTGTAAGCGCGCTCAGTTACACGCTCTCTCCATGGCACACCGTGCTGCTGACCTGGCGCCCATCACTCCATCCTCCGGGCTCCCCCAGGCTCCGCCGTGGCTGCTGCGTGACACTCAGAGGTCCGTGTGTGACAGCCCCAACCTCTCCATCAGCGCAGCTGCCCACCAGCACACTGAGGGGGGCACAGAGTGGATAAACCTGGTGACCCAACCACCTGGGGCTCTGGTTTGGAGGCTTTCCCACAGCTGCTCAGCTCTCGTGGTTTGTTCGATGGCTTGGAGGTTTTTTCTCTATTAAAGAGATAACCCGAGTGGTCTGCTGAGAGCTCCCTGGGCTGGCCAGGGACATCAGACGGTGCCACCGCTCGCAGGCTCTGCAAGGGGAACTCCTAATGAATCATCCACACCATACCTCTGCCCCTTATTTTTCTTCCTAACAACTGGTTTTTTAGAAGAGAGCTCAGCCGTCTCAGAGCCACCATTAATTTTATCTTCCCCCTTATTTATTGATGGAGCTTTGTTCTCTCTTGCCTCCCGTGTCCCCGTGATATATTTCTAAAAGCTGGCCAGTGCCCGTGGGAGCAGTCACTCACCCGGTGCCCTTGCGGCTCCCCGCCAGCCTCCCCTCCTTGGCCAGCCCCACGCGTCCTGCGCCCGCTCCCCTCCCTGCCACAGCACTCTGGGCTCTGTCTGGCCTTCCCAGAGTCTCCCCCTTTGGCCTTGTTTGCTGCTCCTCAGTCATTGCATTTTTCTCTTTTTGTGTAAAACCACATTTGAGGGTGGGAGCAGACAGGCACCAAGCGGTGCAGCACCTTCACGTTGGTTCCTGGCAGCAGCTGCGCTCTGTCCTACTTTCTCCTGCACCACCACTCCCTCCTTCGTTTGGGAAGATCGCCCTTCCCAGCACACCGTGCTCACCAAACTCCCCAAACTACCTGCTTTGAGATCTAATACCTTCTTGAATGCCTGTATTACAGTTTTGTAACGGTTGCATTCATTTAGTATTAATTAGCATTACTGCAATTTAGCTCAGTCCTTATGGACCTCGCCACGGCCCAGTTCTGACGGCGATGGCACGCAGGCACAGCAGGAGGCAGCCCCTGCCCCACAGCATGTGCACTCTGCAGATGAGCCAGGAGGGAAATATCTTTTTCCCATTACACCAAGGGAAGTAAAGCACGCGGAGATTTGCGGGGGAGTTCAAAATCAGCTCTAATGGTTAAGCTCCCACGCAGAGCCCAGCTCCTGCCCAGGTGGGTTGTGCTGGGTCGCGCAGGGACGCGCGGGTGCCACGGAGCATCCGCCTCATTTTACATCGTATCGGAGCCCCAGCACCGCCGGCTTTGCCCAGGGCAGCAGCAGCAGTGGGCTGCTGAGACCCCCCCACCCCCAGACTCCCCAGCAGCATGTGCAGGGAGAGGGGCTGCGTTTTCAAGCGTGGCGAGAATTTCCCAAATGTAAGAAAGGTTTCGGTTTGCTTAACTTCTAGATTTCTCTTTTGGATCCATTCTCCATCCTGCTGAATTATTTTGTCCTTTCCAAACCAAATTGCCTTCCAGCTCAATGACCTTCAATTAGGCCAAGGTGTCCCATGGCTCACACAGAAATCCCAGTAGCAAACTGATAGTGGCTGAACTCCTCTTTGCTGTGCAAGATAAGCTGTAGGCCAGAGTATATTAATACCTGCTCCAGATGGAACAGGAGGTTGTTTCTTAAGTGGGTAAAAATGGGTTCAAACATGTGGGTGTGTGACCAGACGGGCTGGGTGTGTTGGGAGCACACACTAGCTATAAAAACTTAAATATTTTCTTTAAGGCACAGCGGCTATTCATTTTAAAAAGTAGTGCCATCAGGTTTTTGGATATAAACAAGAACAAAGAACAGAAAATAACAGGCAGTACCTCCAGCTGCAGGAAGTGCCTCGGCAGCGTTTGCGGTCCTACACAGCACGTCCCCGGTGAAAGCCCCCGCAGAGCCAGGTCGCCGGTGACATGACTTCTTCCATGTCTTTGTGAAAGAGGTTTCTTTACGGTGTTGTTTCTGTGGGGAGAGGAATGAGCTAGAAAATTTTGCTGCTGGAAAAGGGCCGGTCCCAGTTCTCCCCATCTGGAGCCGGTGGGATGAGGATGGCTTCCCCACTCGGGCACAGATGCTCCCGCGTCTCAGCCCAGCAACCCAGCAAGGAGCGGGCACTCCAGTTCTGCTTTGAGCACAGAGGTTGCAACACAAAGCCGCTTCCGTACAAAGCGTTGGGAAAGCTTTCACTTCATCCCAATGTGAAAGAAACCTAAATACAGAAGCCTCAAAAAATGCTGGGAAAGAAAATTTGCTCGCTGGCACCTCCAGGCACAGCAAGGGGAGCGCATGGTTTTATGACCTCACATACAAGAAAGGTTCATTTCCCCCTGGATGAATGTGAGCAACCAATAGGGGTATTTTTATACCCCTGCTGCAGCAGGGGAATATTGCACCTCCAAGCACCAGGGAGCTTGGGCTGGGCCTGATCTCCGTGGTGTAAATCAGAAGACCCTTTTGCTGAGGTTGATGGAGTTTCAGCAGTGGCAAGACACTGGACTAAAGCCCACAGTGGGCGTTTGCACTGAGATGAGCAGGTACATGAAGGACTGCCCTGCAAACATCTCCTGTGGTGCCTTACAGTGGGCGCATCCGTATATATCCACGTAGAGAAGATAAACTAAAACAGCACCAGCTCTGCGTGGTAACCCCCTCTATCCACAATATCATCAGCGTCATGAAGAAAAGTGCAGGAAATCTACACGGAGCCATTTCTTGATGGTTTGTTGCATCGTCAAGGCTGAACTGGAGCTATAAAGATTAGGGACTTCAGAGCTCACGGCGACACACCTCGGACTAGCCGAGCTCCTTGAATGTCCCTTCATTGCTCAACTTGCAAATCAGGCTGTGGGTCTGGGAGCCTGACTTCGGATACTCATTTTTAAAAATAATGGCCTTTCTAACAGAGGCAGAGAAAAAAGAAATTGTCTGCACTGGAAAATAGCCATTCAGAAACAATTTCCCCTAAAATTCTCACTAAGGGTGATGAAATCCAAAGCAAAGGAGAGAAAAAAAAAGAAGCAAGATGAATTAATGCTCTTTTAAAAAACTTTTTACAACTGATTTCTAATGAGGCATGGCCAATGTTGTTGACACGCAATTGGATCAGCTTCAGCTCCTGGGACGACTGCTTGATGAATGGACAAATTCCAGGGCTGGAGACAAACACTGCCTTCCTCTCCCACAACTCAGCACTTCTCCCACAAACTACTTAAACCTCCACCAGAAATGACTCGACTCTATATTAGTAGTTTAATTAAAAGTTTCCATATGCAAGTTGCCTTTGCTCTCACCAGCCTCTGAATGAGGAAATTAAATGTGCAGCAACAGGGAAAGGCTTTGAGCTGGTTTTATAGGGAAAGCTGCTAACCCGCTCCCCTGACGTTTACAACGCACTGACTGTACCGTGCCTGGCCCAAAAGACTGCGGCCAACGAAGAGGCTGTGCCTACATAAAGCAGCTTTCTGTAAACCCAGCTGCAAATATATATATTTTTATCCGAAGATGTTGCAACAAAATGTGAAAAAAAGAGGGGCATTAATAACAGGAGCTGCTCTTATTAAAGTCACCTGTGTTTGCAGATCAGACACCAAGTGTGCTTTCTGGGGAAAAGACCAAAGGTTTGACCCATTCGCGTGCCCTTCTGCAAAGGGGACCTCACTTCTTTCTAGGAGCGGAGCCGGGCATCCCCGTGCCCGTACGGCTGTGGGCAGGCACAGCTCCTGCTCTTAGCCCTCGCAACCCAGCTCTTGGCTGGATGTAACCAAAGCCCAAGTTCAGAGCTTCTCTTCTGAGCCAATCCACCAAAAATGTGTGGCTGTGCAATGCTCTGTTCAGCTCCCTCTAGGAAAAAAAAAGGCTCATTTGGGGCACTGGAACAAAAGCAAATGAAATGCAAATCTAGCTTCAAAGCAGTGTGGGAAAAAGAGAGTGGTTTCACCAACATCCTAAGGGTTTAGGCTGCTTGCCGGGGATGCAGGCAGCCCCGGCTCAGCAATCGTGCATGCCCCAGGAACCTGCACCATGTCGTAGCATGGTTCCTACCGAGCAGGCTATGGGGTCGGTCGCATCCTCTTGGTCCTTGCCTCAGCGACTAGAAAACTATTTTGTAGTAAGTGGAACAAGTCCCACTGACGGGATAGAAGGAGCTTGCCTGAGCACGCATTGATGGTCTTCTTGTTGGAGCCCTTGTGTGGGAGAAGAGGCTTCATACTGTGATCAGGCAGCCGTGGGAACTGCATTTGATTGCCCGCAGCCTCGTCACCTGCTCTGCTTCCCGATCTGCTGGAGGGAAATGGGAGATTCCCCGTGACAGGGCACATGACATTCCTTCTCTGAGCAGAACCATTTGAGCTCTGGGAATGCAGTTGAAGCCACATAACTTTTGTAGTTTTTTTTTTCTGTAAATAACAGTAGCTTTGTCCTCACCCCAAACCGCGTGAAGGCAACCAAAGGACAGATATTCAGACACGGTCCCCAGGCTCCCCTGGGCACCAGCTGTGGTCCTGATTCGAGCTGAGAGGGGGCAGCGCTTGCTGTGCCAGGCCGGCGGAAAGTCAGGCTGCTTGTTTCAGCCTGTACGTGGAGATTTAAGATTCTCATAGACAGCCCATTTTGAAACTCTTGGCTATAGTCTGTAGTGCCATCAACCATGCACCTTTTATGAGCATTTTATTCATTTCAAAAAGTCATCTGAGTGGAAAAAAAATTATATATGTATAAACATGATATAGGGAGCGAGCACGTTACAAATGGGAGCTGGGTCGAAATAAAACCTACTGCAGCGCTTAAAGACTATTCTAAATAGATTCACACAAAGCTTTGCTATTTCATAAAACATTAAAGGGTTTAAATGACTTTAAATACATCTGTAGAAATACAGGCCATATTTTATTAAAGGTGTCAGGTCTGTCTAATCTCTCCTGTGTAAGATGTTCATTTTGCAGTAGCAAAGGCACAGAGATCATTAAGTCCATCTCCAGTGCTAGCGAAGGCAGCCTTTGCCAGCCACCAAACCCTCTCCTCATTAATATTTTAACATTTGAGGTAATGCTGAGAAACTGTCCTTTGTCACAGACACCAGAGAGATTAGCGGTAAATCTTTTCAAAGAGAACTACTGCATCCTCGGTGCCCAAGGATTAGAATTTAAAATTGCACCAGTTCCTGCGCGAACCGCGGAGCAGGAGCAGCAACGCAGTGGGACACGGCCACCAAGTGCGTACTCAGCACTTGCAAAGGGGGGTGGTGGTGGTCATTAGCCTATAAATGCAGATTTGGGGTTTCTTGGGACTCTGAAGCCTCCAGTGCCAGACAGGATGCTGGGCAAGACAGATCCCAGTCTGACCCAACACAGACACGTTTGCACTTTTGGAAAACAGCAACATGAAACCCAGAAGACAAGCAGGGTACAGAGGGAGCCCTAAGGACAGGTCGGGAACAGTCGCCTTCTGTGAGGGGTAAATCTGACCTGGTGCCCACAGAAAGCAAACAGCAAAACCTCCGGCTTTAAAAGCAGAAACAGCAGGGAGTGGCCGTGGAGAGGGAGAACACCAAAACGTGGAGGGTGTGCCAGAGGTACAGTGACAAATCAGCACAGAGGGCGAAGGGGACGCAACGGGACACCAGCAACAGCGCAAGGGGAGAGATTTGCACCGGCCGTCCCTGTGCCCGGCTCGCTGGGGACAGCGGGGACATGCCACTGCGGAGCTGCAGGAGCACGGGGCACCACGCAGTGCCTCTGTCCCTCGCTTGTGGGCACCTGCTCCTCCGAAGAGGGGCTGGGTCCTGTCTACGCGTTCATGCCAGCCCTGTTTTGTATGCTGAAGCACTTTAGGGAATTTTGAGGGAGAGGCACTGGAGGAATTCACTGTTTGGTTAAGGCAACAGCAGACTTCACACAAAGCAGCTCTGAGGGAAAACTGAAAACCAGTTGAAAAGCTCTGTGAAAGACCAAACCAACGCCCTGCTGCCAGGCTCACATCCAGCACCGCGGGATGGAAGGATGGTTTGGGGGTGAGGAAATGAGAAACGGGGATTCTGGTCCTATTTCTGATTGCCACAGGCACCTCATGGCTGCTATGGGGCAGGTCACCTCCCAGCAACTCAGATTTCCTGATCTCTGACATAGGAAGAGGTGTTCTTCTCCCAAAGGTTGTCCTCCCATGCGTGGAAGGTCTCTGCACAAAAACTAGTATGTAAGAAATTGGCATCGCTCATGCTGAAGTTCTCGATAGCCGTACGTGACGCCCCTGGGCAGGGTGCCGTGCCGGTGCATAGAAGAGTCCTTCCCCGCTTGTGTGAAGTGGGGAGGCTGGACAAAGAAAATAAAGCATTTGGAGGCGTGAGGTCTAGAGAGGACCTTTCATCTCTCAAGTACCATCATTATTGTACTGATGATAAGATGGAAGGGTCAAACAAAATGACAAGAAGTGGAGATGCTGAAATGAGACAGAAAGAGGCAACCCAGTGATGGGTGACAAACCCTGGGGAACATCAGAAGACAGGTACATGAACTGCTGCATCAGCATGATGCAGGCACCTCCTGACAGGCACCAAAGCCATGGGAGGACAGTTAGTGATAAGACAACAGATGTTCTACCACAAGGACAACAGAGGGGAAAAAAGCAATTACAAGCAAAGATGGCACTCCAGTGCTTGCATGAGTGGCTTTTTTTTTTTTTTAAACCAACATCGAATCGGAAATATTTTGGCATGCGATGCTGTAATGAATATCCTCCCCACGCAAGTTTTATGACCTAGTTCATTTGCTGTTTGCAAGATGCAGCTAATGGGCACGCTGCTGCTGCAGGGCTAGGCAAGGTGTGCTGCTGCACGCACAGGAAGAAGAGAAAGCAAAAAAAATAATGCAGACAAAAGCATTTGAGTGAGGCAAAATATGTAAATGGCAAAGACAAGCAAGGAAGCCTGCAGACTGCAAATGAGTAAGCTCTAGGAGATAGGCAGAAAAGAGGTGTGGAAAAACTACCGACCAACAGCATCGATAAGTCACAGCGCTTTGGAAGTGTGGCTGAGGTCCTGCCCTGGCTCTGCGCGAGTGGCCCATGGAGGCGGGTGGATGCCATTCAGCAGGGCGCAGGGCTGCTACTGCGCGACGTAGAGGAGAAAGTTACGTGGCCCTATTTTCCTAGCCTAGTGGGTCAGCCTGTCGGCTGAACCATTTTATACTGCCCCGAAGCAAATGGTTTTGGCATTTGGCCACCAATTCAGTAGCAGCCTTGAACTCTGCTTTCTCTTCCACTTCAGGTGAAGCAGATTTATTCTCAACTCACCACAGATTTGCAATTCAGTATTTATTTGCAGGATGCCTGGTTCCTTGGGCAGTGATGCTGGGAGCACCAAAGGTTTGTTTTGGATCCCATGTTTATTGCAAAGGAAGGGTTGGTTGCATCAGATTCCTTCTGGTCACATTTGCTGTGTGGTATACACAAGAAGTGTCTGTTAGGAGTCAATGAAAATACCACTGAGGTTGCATTAACATAGCTAATAGCTGTGTTAGTAAATGCTGTATAATAAAATGAGAAGGAACATTTTCAGCCAGGTCCGAAGCTATGTGAAAAATGCATTTGATTAACGAAATCCATTTCTGACTGAATGGGACCTTTATAATCAGCTGACAATCTATCTGTGTCCTATTCTTGCTGGGTAAGTTTTTGCAGCTCAGCTTTTCAGGATATATTTCAGAAGATCTGCTATCTGCCTGGTCTTTTTCATAGATTGCTTGGCAGGAGATGCTGAAGGATACTTGCAGCCTCTGTCCCCTTTGAAGATCAGAACAAACCGAAGTCACCCAGCGGCTAACACGAGGTGTGCACACAGAGCCTCACTCCAGCTCTGTAGATCATCGGAGCATCAAAAGAAATGCAAACTGCACCAGTGAAAGTGGGTGGGTTTCCTATTTCTTCCCAATAGGAAGGAATGGTACTTGCAGCTCAGCAGCAGCCGGGGTGCTGACTGCAGCCCAGGCAGAGCCACGGATGCTCTGGGAGGCGGACGCACTCCCTCATGAAAGGGCCTAAAAGCACACTGAGCATCGCCCACACCTCTGGCTTTTCTGTTTTCATATCAGCCTGTTAAATGCATAGATGTGTCCCCAAACTAACTTTCACCCACACCGGCTGACTCTGCTTCCCTGTGCCTTTTAAAGGCTAATCATCATGTAGCAGTGTATTCCCAACCAGACAGCTACAACTTCCTCGCTGACCTGAAGACAAAAGAGCTTTCCTTTAGCATCAAATTATACGTACTGGAATTGCCAAGGTGGGATGGGGTGTGACTAATGGGCAGGAAGTCTTGCATTTACAGGAGAGAGGAAAAAAAAAAAGACAATTTGTTAACCAGATCTAACAGAGGTAATCCATTAAAAGTCAGTTTACGTGCCTCTTACCAGGCTGCAGTTTGAATGGTATCAATTCATATTTGGGATTCTGCAGTTTGTGTTAAAAACACAGATGTGAGAGCTCGTACAGCTACCTGCAAACAGCATCCAAAGCCACGCTACCCATCTCGTTTTAGACGAGCCAAGAATTAAGGCACTGAACTCTTTTCAAAAGGTTCAGCTGAACTGCGTAATCCGTCCGGTGATACAAGAACCACCCAAACGGCATTGTCCTGCAGGCAGCGGACGGTGCGTGGAGGAGCTTACTCAGTGCGCGTGTTAAGTTCCCATGTGCTGGCCAGATGCTTTTATTGGAGCACAGTGAATCGGTGCTGCTGTGATCTGCTAATTGTTTTGACACCAGGGGAGTTGAAAAGCACTGGTGAACACTTGGCTCAACTGAAATGTGTGTTTTAGTTAAATGACCCCAGGGATGATCAGAGTCAATTTTCCTGCTTATGTCTGCTGCCCTGGCGCTTGAGGTGGTTCTGGTCAGTGCTATAGAAAACAAGCTAGTATTTAGTTAGTGCTTTCCACATAACACACAAAGAATAGAAGTGCCTGTTCAAAGCCAGAGGCTCCAACTCAAGGAGCCACTTAAGCATATGCCCTAATCAGGACAGCACTTGAACGCATTCATGCTTATCTGTAAGCACGTGCTTGAGTTTCACTGGGCTGCGTGGGGTTCACATCCAGGTCTAAGCATCAGCACACACTGAAGTGCTTTTCCAAGATGTTTTCCAGAACTGGGACCTAAGTGAGAAAAATGAGTGTGTCACATCTGACCACATTTGAATATATTGCTGCTGTTTTTGCAACTGCGAGGAAATCCTGACAAACTTTGTTTCCCTTCAGGTCAGAAATTCTTTTCCACTTATCCCCTTGCTCTCTCCTCAGACACCCGAAGAAACAGAGGACTTTTGCTGTAGAAGACGACCTCAGTTCTCTGCTCATTTGGGTGTGGGTTGGAGAACAGAAGAATGTTGGCTTTTGGAAAGAATTCTTTTCAGACTCATCCATTAAAATCAGCATGTTGATTCTTCCACAGTTGACTTGTAATGACTCCCAAGAGTTTCTCTCCCAGAAGCGAGGTCAAATATATTGACTTTTCTTTCTTTCCTCATGGCTTTTCAACACTGGACAAATGATTGCTTTGGTAATTAAACTTTCACAAATCCAAGGCACAGTGATGGTAAGGAAGGATTCTGTCTCTAGCAGCGTGATGCTAGAGACATCTAGCTCAATGAACTTGCAGCCTGTTAGGAACCAAGTATCCTTCACAAGCAGAAAAATTGTGAATCAGGGATATTTTCATTTTGAAGACAAAAAATGGTGAATTCATGAAGTTACCCTGCCTAATGTGCTACTTCGTTCTGACTCTTGCTGAGCAACTTGTTGCAGTAGTCATGTCGTTTCTAATGATGGCTCGGTGGAATCAGCACATGGAGAAGTCTTCCATGAGGTCAAGGGAATGGACTGCCCAGGTTTCAAATCAAGAATAGGGTAAATTAACATCAGACAGGGAAAATACAGTAAAGATTGGGAAAAACAAGGATTTAGAAGGGTTATGGCTTCTTACAGTGGCAAGATGTCAACAAATTACAGATGTAGTTGTGAGATCTTCACTTCAGTTGCAGCTGTGAAAAGCCTGGATGCAGCCATCTCAGGCAGAATCCAAGGTTGTGTCTGCATATGACCCAGGGCTCTTTTGTACTAAAGACAAAGTGCAAGAAAACCCGTTTCTGCTCTTCATCCACCTTGGCAGAGTGGGGCTAGGGTCAGCTCAGCACAGGCAAGCTCTCAAGTTTGCACCGAGAGGCTTCTGAAACCATGCACACTGGAAAACTGGTCCTCCTACCCTGTCATGCAAGATCCATGCAGCTCTTTGTGGTCTTGCTTCCAGCCTGGAGGCCCGAGGAGTTAGTTTTCCACACCTGTACAATGAATATGAAACTCCTGACCACAGCCTGGACCCTTGCATCCCTCTCTGGTGCTCAGTGGCCCTGGGAGGGCTCAGCTGGGACAGCGAGCAGAGCACATCCTTCAGCTGCTCTTGGCCATAGGTACCCTGATTTCCAGTGCTGAGATACAAACACCTTCCTACCACTGCCAGGCAGCTGCAGGCAAGACTCAAAAACGCATTCATAGCGCAACCACCCTAGGAAGGTCTGTCCCATTTGCAGAGACCCATGCCAGTCTCCTCCACTTCTCTCCCTCCTAACACACAGCACAAGACCTCGCTACATCCCTTCACTGACACAGCTAATTCTCACCCCTCCTTTCATGACAGTTGCACTTCAGCTGCCCTCCAACCAACGCTGGATGTCAGAGTCCCACAAGCCAGGAAATTCCCGCTTCCCTCTCCAGGAGGGCTACCTCCTCCTGCAGAGGCTTTGCCTTTTATAACCCCATCCATCATGTTAATTGTGCCTCTCAAACGGGGGTTACCAGACCAATGTGATCTGTTTCAACCTCTCCACCCTGGTTGTGGAGGAAAGTCTGCTCAACCACAGCTATCCTAAGGCATTTATAGCTGCTCTCCCCAGGTGGCCTGAAAGCTGAAGCTAAACAAGTGTAGACTAAAAACAAGGTGCATTATTTTTTTTTCCTAGCAGTGACCCTAATTAATCTTTGGAAGAACTTGCAAAAGTTATGGCAGATTTTTCCATCACTGGAAGTTTTGAGGTCAGGATGGGATGCTTTTCCATGCTGTGGTTCAAACAGGAATAATTCCAGAGAAGTCCTACGGGCTAGGAATATGAGACTAGATGAGCATAATGATCCCTTAATGTTTATGAGACCACATCAGTACTGACCTTGAGGAGGATATGCCAAAGTCATCCAAGGTTTGAATCCAGAAGACAGGCTCCGGCATTGTGAGATGCAGCTGCACGAGGCTCCCAGAGACAGGGGCTCCAGGGCGCACATAGCAGAACATGCCCTGTTCAGCACTTGGGCCTTCGTAAGTCAACAACGTTATCTCCAGCCCCTTAGGACCAGATAGATTCCTGGGCATCCCACACACCAGCAGCAGTGATGCTAATTAGAGGTTTTAAATACCCTAACAAGCCTATCATTCTTAGGTCTATCTGTTATTAGTGTTTATTAACTTACTTCAGCTGTTTCTTTTCAGAAGGTTAAAGAGGCAAAGAATTTTCTTCTGTGCCCCAAGCAGACCTCCTATCTCCATCTTGCTTTCCCTCATGCACACACACAGTACTTGGGCATTTAGTCCCTAATTTCATCACGAACTAGTGAAAGCCTGATGTTATTGCCTGAGACGAGGAAGAATTGAAGCATACAGCCTCAGGAGATGATGACTCAGAGGCTGGTTTACCAGTGGTTTCAGTAAACATGTGTTTACACACACCCCTTTCAACCCTACCGGCTGCTGCGGGTTTTCTTGGCATGACGGAAGGTGACACTAAATGAAAGAGTCTCAGTACCACAGGAAGAAATCCAAGATCTCTTGTGATGCAGGGACAGATTAAAAGAAAGTACCCACATTGTCTGAGCAGGATATCCTTTACGTGGAGAGCAAGCTGCTATAAATGAACGAGGACACCTTGTTCTGAATGAATCACACCTCTGTTTTCACTTTGCTGCCTCTGTGCTCCAGCCCAATGGAAACATTTTTCCTTAAAGACCTCCTGACATTGTCACTACCTTTGCAGATTGCTCGTGTTTTGTACACAGGAAAAGTCACTTTTGGAGGAGCATTTAGGTGAAAGAAGATAGACTTTTCTACACTGAGGAATAACTCCTCATAAATCTGCCAGAGCACATTCATCTGTCTTGCAAGCTTGCCTCGAGCCCCCAGTATCTCTCCTCATCAAGGTCACATCTGTTTAAACGTGCGCAGGGAGGCTGAGCCAGCCACTGGGGAAACATTGATTTGTGATCCTGTATTGCAACAGCCTGAGCAATTAATATGATCAAAACATCCCATTCCATGTCATTATTATAGACCTCATGATATTTATTTTCATTACCTAGGACTTAAAGATGAGAAGGGCAGCAGTGGCTCTAGGGTATGGCTGTAGGTGGGAGAACCCTAACCTGTCTCAGCTGCCTACATGCCCAAAAACGAAGAACAGTTCTGATATCCCTCAGCCCCCGCCCTGGGCTATGTCAGCAAAGTCTTGAGGTCACTGTTGCTAGTTTCCAGCTGAAACGTAGATGATACAGGTCAGACCTTCAGAACAGCTGCTCTTGCACAGATGAAGGAGATAGAAACACAACACTATGAGGCCTGAGTATGGTGGGGATCCTGGTCACCCTCTTTCTGACTTCATTTTCCCACTATTTTCCAACTGAGTGTTACCCCAGCAAAAGAGCTACTTTTGAAGAGATGAACAGTCTTCTCAGCCCCTTTGCTCTTGCGCAGGACCGTGAGGAAAGCCATCTTCTTGGATACCTGCACATGTCAACCTCTGTCCTTTCCAGCTGTGCCCAGTGAAAAATGCTCTTGGCAAAGGAGCTCTAATAAACGTAACCCCCTCAGTGGTCCTGCTCCAAGTGTTATCCTGATCCTGTGAATGGTCCAGCAACTCCCTTCGTCCTCAAGGTTTGTCTGGCCAGCTCTTTCTCCAAGCTAAGCAATATGAGTGAAATATGGAAGCAGAGGGAGAGGAAGTGTGGTTAGCATTCATTCATTGCTTATGTTGTACAAGCTGTCAGAACTAATGAAATTTTATGACAGACGGGCAGCGATCAGCTTCTTGGTGTTATTTATCTTTCTCATTCCTGGCTCTGCACCCCAGGTAATTCTTCATTTGTCTTTAAAAATGCCAGGATGACTAAGCACAGGATCCACCTACCCTGAAAACTAGCAAATTGTGTCAATGCGTGGGGATAATTAACAATCACCTGGCTCGAGTGATGAGTGACTACCAGGAAAAGTATTCTCTCTCTCTCATTGATTTCCCCTGCCCCCCTTCCTCTCTCCCACTGAGCTCCCCAAAACTTCAAGAACATCCATTATTGGGGATTTTCCCCTCCCCCTTCTGCCATCTCTCCTCAAACTCCAACAGATGTTTGCAAAGACGTTCCTCAGGCTGAAGGCACTCATGGATGGCGCGGTGGGCACAGGCTGCCTCGCACGGCCCCCGATCTGCATCATTTATCCTGAAAGGTGCCAGCTAGGCTTGACAGATTCATTTGTAATAGCTTTGTAGTAGATGATGCAAATTGATGCAAAACATATGAGTGAAGCTAGCTTCATTCGCCACCTGTTAATGGCAGGAGTGGGTGCGGGGAGAGGAAATGTATTTCTGTGCCTTCCCAGAAACTGCCTTATCTGCTGAAGTGGGGAAGGTTGCCCATGCTTAGGGTGCTTAGGATGAAAGTAGTGGAAGGATAAGCAGAGGAACCTAAAAGTAAACATTTTTGCCTCCAAATGGAAGGATGCACCTTCTTATGGCAGCAATACTCGGTGCACGCAGGCAAATCAGTTTTGCTCCAGGGCTGCCACATAAAGGTGGGGCCTTCGGTGCGTTCAGCGCTCCAAGACATTTCCCTGCATCAGTCAACAAATACTTATTTTCACTTGGCAATGTATCAAACTAAGGCTGACTATCTGTAAAATTCTTCTTTAAAATATCATCTATAGGCTTCAGAGTCAAGACGTGAGTGAAATGAATGAGACATTCAGCTCTCCCTGGAGCTGCGGGTCCACGCTGCCTGCAGACCTGGGAGAGCCGCTCTGCTTTCCTTGTGTGTGGTTTATATCTGGCCATGAACAGCAGGACTAGAGAGCCAGATTTTCAGTGTTACTCCAGACGGGGATTTCTGCCACTGATTTTGGACCATGCATTCAAAATCAGTCATATTTAGGCACAAACAATGAAGAATGAGAAAGTTATATTAAAAAAGCAGAAATGTGCTTCTAAAGTTCTCTGAGATTTGTAGCTTCTGTTTGTGATTGCTCTGTTTTTTCTGTAAAAGGGATTATGATGCTGTGAACATTCATGTGGGTGAAAGAAAATAACCCAAACAGCTGCCTCCACTTAGCCACCAGACTTTTCAGAGGCTTTTGGGAAGGGGAGGAATCTGGAACTTTAGACACCAAGACAGCCTGTTTTGAGGTAGCTGTGAAAGAAAAAGAAAAAAATAAACTATTAAATAAAGGTGATAAATCTACTTCTAAAGATGATACAAAGATAGGAAAAGTTATGAGGAAACACACTCAGTATAATGAGATATTGAAAAAATGAGTCAGCTTCTGCCTTCTGGGGAGTGATTCCCCAAAAGCAATCTCTGTGCTCCTAATAGACAGGTTAAATGCAAGAGATTGGAATAAAATGTTGAGCGAGAGGGATAGACCTAGATCTTCTCATCCTGCCTCCTCTGGATCGAGATCGTCCACGTGAAGGAGCCGGAGCAGCAGTGCAGGGCATGGTGTAGGGCCACCTCCCTACAGCACAGGACCACAGCTGCCCCCTCCACACCTCCTGGCCTTCTGCAAAACTCCTGCTTTCTGCTGGCTTTTTCCATTTTTCCTGCATTTTTTTGATCCGCCTGCCTCCCCGGGCAGTAACCTTCTGGCGGGACACAAATCAAGAATCTTACTCAAGTGAGCCTTATCTTCAAGGGGCATTTTCAATTAACTTCAACTTAGAAACAAAGTAGCGGGCTGAACCGAGGGTCTCTGCTCCACATGAGCACTCCTCGCCGATGCTGTGCGGCGGCAGGGAGACGTGCTGAGCCCTCTGGGAGCAACAAAAGGGCGGAATCCCCAACGGGAGACACCAGCTGCCCACGGAGCCGTGACAGCATCTCTGCAATAGTTGAACGGGGCTCTTTTCTCTGGCCTCTAGCTCTGCGGGTGCCTTGGCACTTCTTTTTCTCTTTCTGTTCTGCCAGAGCAGGGGGGACCCCCTGCGCCCCGGCTGCCAGCGGGTGAGGGCACGGGGACTGGGTGCCCCAGTGGCAGCCCCCCCATCCCGCTGTGCCGAGGAGCTGCGTTGCTTGAAATTTTGCTTCTTTGGAACTGCAGCAGAGGAATTCGGTGCGCAACAGGCTGACCCACAGGGAAGGAGGGCTGGAGTAGTTAAAATCCGAGAAAACAGACACTTTTATCCCTTCCTCCCCCTAGATGTGTGGATGATGGATCTCACGGCTGCAGTCCCACGATTGTTATATTCTCTTAGGAACGAGCTGCTTCCCTGAAGTGGGAACCACAGCATGAACTCGTGGCAGGAGCAGGGAGAGGCGAGTGCCTGTCCTGGGTGCAGAACCGGGTAACTGGGGCAGCTGGGCAGTCTGCGATGCAGCCGCGTAGGGGGAGTCATTTCTTCTACAGGGGCTGCTCCGATACTTCTTGAGCTAAAGCAGCACCTCAGATGGGGAAAATATCAAAACCCTTTTAGCAGGTTAAAGAAAGCAGGAGCTCCCCTCGGAGCTTTGCTCGAGGCCATGCTGTTCTGTCCCCCTGTTCAACAAAAGAGAAAATGGAAAATCTGGGAAACCTTTTGGCAGTGGGAGATGTCTGCCTTTTCCTTTCAGCTGACAGGATGACGCAGTGAGAGCTCAGGCTTCCCTCTGTGCTGGGGCCGTGGAGGAGGAGGATGCATGGGGAGCTGCAGGGCTCAGCCCTGCCCTCCTCCATCGCCCCGCACTGGGCACCAGGTGGGACCACCAAGGCCTCCAAGCTCAGGGCGTCCCGCAGGTGCCCTGACCCAAGCAGGTGTTATCCTTCCAGACAGGAACCATGAAATCTCTAAGTACTGGTACTGGCTCCCACTCCGGGGTCTAATTTAATGAGCAACCTCCAATCGACTGTAATGGGTCTGGACTCTATCACAAGCAAGAAATCTGGGTCTGGATCTAATAAGAATGTATTCAGCACATTTTATTTTGAAGTCTGCTACAAGGAGAGAGAACTGGTTGCAGAAAGCCAGTTTGCCCTGTGTTTAAGAATAGTTTGAGTCACTTTTTCCAGCACAAACGTTCAACCAAGCCAATTGGTCCCCATGCACTCCCAGGCTCAGCCCCAGCCCACTCCACCACATTCATTGACACAGCCACACTCACCCCTAAAATCATAGATCCTAGTAGGGAAATTGGCCAAGAGACGTGATGCCCGTCCTGCTACCTGCATCCCTGGCACACCAGCACCTGTCGCATCCCACTTCACCATCAGCCTCCTCTGACCATGGCCACGGACATGGCCAGGATGGAATTAATCCCAGGAGGGTGCAGAGACAGCTGAGACACCCAGCCACGGGATGGGTTTGGGGACCAAGGACTTTTCTGACTCATCTGAATTGTCCGCGTGGACTAAACAGCAGATCCTCCCTGCCTGTGCTTACAAGGTTTAATTTCCTAATTGAAATTTCATGGAAAAGCTGCACCTTTCTGATTAGTCGCCCCAGCAGGAGCGCTCCCTTGTAACACAGACATCTGCCCTCCGGACTAACCTTTCTAGAAGCTGCATCAACAAAGTAATGCTAATAAAAATATCCATCTGTGCTTAAAGATAAACAAAGCATTAATACACCAAACTGAGGCTTAGATTATATTAGAGTCAGCTTTAATGATATTACACATCTGTTAGGATGTATTTCCCACCCGGGCCATCTCTCTCATGCTTTTTAAATATCTTCATATGAAAAAATGCGCCTGCGTTTCCCCGGGAGCCCTTTGCCTGCGTCATCGCCGCAGCCGGTGCTGCTCCGAGAGCCCCTTCCCTGCTGGGACGGGGCCTGGGGATCAGGGTCTGCAACCTAAACAGGAATGTGCCTGAAAGCCAATGTCCCCAGCAATCCCTGCTTGGGTTTCAGAGCCTCTTCAAAGGCCCTTTGCTTCCCTTCCCTTGGCAGCAGGGGAAGAAATACTTCAAACCCCAGAAACCAGACACTTCTCCCAGTGCCCGCAGAAGCACGTGCTGTGTGTCTGCCCATGTATATCCAGGGGAGAAACATCATCGTGGCTATCCTCGTGTCCCACGGCACTGCCATCTGCAAGGCTTCCCGACTGCAGACACAAACTCCAGGGTTTTGTCCCCGTGACATCCCCACGCAGAGTAGCTGGGATGCTGGGGAGGGGGACAAGCTTCAGATTTGCCCTCATTTGTTGTAATATCTCCTGCCCCCCAAAAAAGGAAGAAAACTGATTCAATGTGTTGGCAATCTTATCTGAAGAGAACTGATAAATCTGTTTCTCCCAGCAGTTCTTCTAGAAGGGTGGTCTTATCCTGTTATCCGTGCAAAGCAAAGCTGTCTGGAAATTAAAGCCTGGAATTCGTGGGATTGAGATGTAATTCTGCCTTCCCCCTGTTCTGAGCCTCCGGTCTGCACATCTGTGAAATGGGAACAGCAGCCACTGCCTGTCCCCCAACCCAAAGGGATGCTCAGCCACGGAACAAGGGGTATTTTCATCCCACTAAGCATTTAGAGCTGTGGTTGAAAAAACAAAACAGAAGCATCCCTTTCCTCATTGCTGGCCCTTCAGAAAAAGAGCTGCTTATTCAGCACCAAAAACCCCAGTACTAATTACACACAGCTGGAGAAGGGCTGTCAAATGTGAGAATTTTGACTACATTTGCCATCACCTGAAAGAATTTCCTCTTTCAAGCATTGGGGTTGTTTGAATTTTCCCGAGCTTCAGCTGAGAGCAGGGGCTTGCCTGCCTGGAGCAGCGAAGCCCTCGCACCGGGCTGGAGCTCGCCCATCCCCAGCACCTCCGTCCCCTCCGTGAAGCACAGAGGCTTGGGACGTAGCTGGGAGGTGCCTCCCACCCCTCCTTCACCAGCCACACAACAACCACCTCTTCAGATGACCAACGGCACTCCTCTGAATAGATTTTTGGTGTTTCACCAAGGAATTGCTAAGATCTGATTCCTAGGGTGAAATATTAGTGAAAGCGACATGCTCAAAGCTTGTTTGCTTCCACTGGATGTATTCATCTGTATTACAGGAGCACTGAGAGATGCCTGCCGTGCTCCAGGTCCCACTATCCGATGGGTTGTACCAACACATGAGAGCAGCACACGCTTCTGGAAGCTGTTTCCGGAAGATGAAACACTGGCTTAGAGCTAACAAAATATTTTGGTACCTTTATTTTCACCAATATGGAATCAATACAGAAAACTGTCTATATGGATCAGGACAACAGAGCTGGAGCTTGCCTCAAGTGTCTTAAAACCTATCTAAATGAACTGAAGAATAGGGAAAAGCAGCACAGAAAAGGGAAATAACCTGGAACAATCAGAAATTGCAGCAAATCCAATACGCCTTAGAGATATCCCAGTGTCTCTCACCCCTGTGCCTGGCTTACCTGCCAGGACGCGTGAGCTCAGTTTGGGGTGCTGAGCTTTTAGCGTTATCCATTATTGTTCTGTTTTGGATGATGTGCAGATGTTGAGATATCTGAGGAGCTCAATAGGTGCATAGAAAGGTGCTTTAAGTGTCTACGTGCTCTCCAGGAGACAAGAGAAAGCAGGTAGCAAATTCTCCTCTTTCTGCATTTTCCTGGTTAACGCAGTGTGGGATGTTACTTTCCCATCTGGAGAGACACCGCTCACGTAATTCATCGTTAGTGTGAAGCAGCGTGTAATGCCAGTGTGACTGAAAGGCTTCCTTCCAGGGGAGAGCTCTGGAGGGGAGAAGAGATCCCGCAGGAAGTGGCAGATTGAAAAAACAGAACCATCCTGGCTAAAAACACTGAAAACCAGAACATTGGTTTCCATGACAGAAAATTACATTCCTCTCGTGGAGCATTATTTGTAGAGGAAATAGAGACCCTTTTGCAACATGTAGCTCACTGAAGTTTTTCCAAGAATATTTACAAAATCGCCAACGTATTGCAAGTTGTATTAGTGATGGATGGGAGAAGGCAGCAGAGCCTTGTGAAGCGTGGTGGGCTCAGGCCACGATGGACAGCGCAGGGGGTGATGGGGATGGAGGGAGGAAGCCACCAAAATCCCTTGTGCCATCTCAGCAAGACTCTGTCCCATGAGCCCTGTGGGCACTGTGGTGTAGAAAGAGTTAAGGCAGAGATGGAAGCGAAAGCAGCCTAAAAGTAGCTCATGCACTGGGGGTAAGGTTTGGCCAGCAAAACCCCACACGGGAGAGCAGCCGTACCCAAACCTACATCACCCATAGCTCCTCCTGCAACGCGGGGACCAGCTCCCAGCCATGCAGCTCAGTCTCCTGTCGAACGCGGGGATGCTTAAAAGCTAGGTTTCTTCAAAGGATTAATTTGTCTTTTGATGCAGTGAGCACTCTGACGAATGCTGCTTTCCCTATCGCATTCAAACACACACCATTTTAGAAGCTAATAAACCCATTTGCTGCCAAACATCCGTGCGTTTTTTTCCAATTTCACTCCATCGGGGTGATAAGAGGTGTAACATCTTCATGGCTTCTCCTTCTTTCAGTAGCTAAATCAGGTGTAACTATCGCTGCAGAGAGCAGCACTTTTTCCCTGTTGCACAACCACCAGTCCCCTTTCCCTCTCCCCAGCTCGTGCTGACGACACCGAACCCCTGCCCAGCCGCATGCACAGCCCGGCAGGCGACGCTTCCACCCGCTGCGTCCTCCAGCAAGCCGAGCCCAGCTCAGGCTGCGAGAAACCCTTTCCGAAACCCCAGCACTAATAACAGCTTGTGTAGATACAGCCCCGCTTGCTCGTCCTCCTCCACGGCACAGTGTCCTCATAGGAGAGGATGGTGCAGCGTGGGAACGCTCTCCAGCTCCATAAAATGCAGTTTGGGCTTTGGAGGAAGCCTTGGGCACAAGGAATCTGCTCCCCTATTCTATCATCGTAAATAAGAGCAAGCCTGGATTTATACCCCGTGGGACGTTTCACCTTTCATTTTTTTTATCACGTACAGCAGGAGAGGTTCTGCTAACATCTCGGACCACTTCCGTACTGCTGGCGATGGCAGGGGAGCAGCACCAAGGGGTGCCACGGCCGTGCTGGGTTTCAGCCACCAGGAAGGAAAACCACAGGGCTGGTGGAGAACAGCTACGGAAACACCACGGGTGCTACGTGCGCTCGTGTTACAGCGCACCGATGTAATTCTGTTGTATGAGAAGACCTGGGTCTGCAAAGCACAATGTAAATTATCTGGTTTGGAATAATAGGATTCTTTTTTTTTTCCAAAGGGAACTAATTTCAGAACAACTTTCAAATTCCCACATCAATTTAAGGAAGCTGTATCTTTCACATTTATGCTAGCAAAATATGCAAGTATAAACAGCAGCATCTAGCTTAAAGACTAAAAGCTTACTGGGGCCCAAACCACACATCAGCTAAGTCAAAAGAAACTTTTCCATTGATTTTGCTGGGCTTTACATCAAGCTCTAAGAGTAAAAAAATGTGATTAATAAGATGAGTCCAAGGAAAAAAGATATGGTTGGAGGCAGGAAAAGGACTATGAGCAAGGGCTGTAAAACTTGAGAACCTTCTCACCACAAATGCTCAGTAACCTTAAACCATAACCTGGCATCTGGATACAGCATCTTCCCCTGCTAGCAAAGTCTCAGCTTCCCAAGTCTACGATTCCTGGTTTCCCCCTGCCAATTTTGTTCCAGCATGCGCAGCCTTCTCGTTTTTCAGCCGATGCTTGTGATGAATCCTGGAGCAGTAAGCTCTTTTTGCATGGTTTGCTTCCAAATTCCGAGCTCTGAAACCATTTGAGTTGTCTGCAGAAAGATCACAGCCAGGCACTTGGAGCAGCACGGCAGAGTTGCATCGTAATCAAGATCTGTTCTCTTCATTTGAATGCATCAATGCTTACACCAGGAGATTTTAACTGTAAAATATACACTCTTTTTTATCCTTTACTGATTTTAATCTTTCTTTTTCACTTGTCGCTGCTGTTCACAAAGCACGCTTTTTTTGCTGAGGCTTTCAGCAGAACGCGTTAAAGAGAAGAGAGATAACAAGACCTAATAACCCTCTTTATCACAAAATAAATAAATAAAAGAACAACTCCTCCATTTAGGTGCTGCAGATATAATTGAATGTTCCTTTGAAAACTCTTTGATCAATGTAACTTGTTAAACTTTTGCTTTTGTTTCAAATTTAGCTTCTGGTCTTTTCATGTTGGTGAAAAGCTCGGTTATTCTACTTGGTTTTATCTCAGAGTGATTGGTGGGGTATTCTTGGGGATGGTTTCTCCATGCCTTGTAAGCCCTGATAAGGATAGCTAAACTCCTACCCACCAGAAAGAGGAAGGTTTGCACCGAAAATGGGTGAGAAGTGGCTTTCTGGCTGGCTTGCTCATGCTATCATTTCCACTTTCACCACAGTAGTAGATATTACTCACATATATTATACAGACATACTTCGCTGCAGATTGCACACACACAAAAACATAAAAGCGTGCATGCCTCCAGGTCTTGGCAGGTCCACCAGGAAAGAAATATTTATCCTGGCAAAATCAAAGTCTGACAATAAAAAGAGCTGCTATAATATAAAATGAATACATGCTTTGTTATCTAGAGGTAGAGGCATTACCAGAGCAGATTACGGGTTCGTCTGGTCCAGTGCCTGCCTTTGACCATAGCAATGTACTGCAGACGAAGGGGTCAGAAACATAGTACCTCACTTCTTGGTTTGTTTAAGCAGATTAGTAAACAAAAATCCCATCAAGTCAACTTAAGATATTGCAAGATCGATTTTTAATTAATAAATTAAAGAGCTCTCCAATCTACCCTAGGCAAACTCAAAAAAGAGAAACGACAGAAATAACGACTGAAGGGCACGAATCCCCCTGGGACTCGAGGTTTCAAGCCCAGCCCTACCTGCACACTGAGTAACCCGGCATCTTTCAGCAGTGTCTGGGTGCTCCTAGGGGCATTTTGGCAATAACTTGCTCATAGCTGAAATTCAGGCCATGCTGCTATCTGGATTCATGGGAAGGTCCATTTTCTTTTGCTGTAATGGGTGAATAGCTTAATTCTCCTGCTTTTTTCCTCCTGTTTCTTCATCACTTTTCCTTTTGTTCCTTGACACTCTAAATTAAAAATGCATGCCCACCTGTCATAAATCTCTCAATAAAAATCTAAAGGGTAACTTTAGAGTCTGGAAAAAATGGGTCTTGAATATAAACAGCTGATTTTAGCACCTTTCAAGGGTCCCAGGCATCCTGCACAAATACTAGCGTGGAGAGAGAAAGCAACTTGCTGAAGTTCCCATGGAAAGTCCACCCTGGGTTAGGACCCAACATTCCTGCACCTTTCATTCTGAAATCTTAACCCAAGTTCACAGGCCTCCCTTGCAAAATGCATGGGCTCTACTGTAGTTGTACTTTTAGAAAGTCATTAAATGATGGAGAAGGAGCTTCTCTTTTATCTGGGGAGCTGGGGGTCCCATGGCTGGCTTGCCCACACCTGCCTCCCTTTCAGTGAGCAGCACTGCCCAGAGGGCAGCAATTTCTTGAAGAACAGAAATCAGGTTTTGTTCCTTTCTGGGTAAAACCAAAGCTTTCTGATTTGCCTGCAATGGCAGGAGGGTGGTGAAATAGCTGCACTCAGATCACACTCAAGCTCTTTGCGCCCCACCTCAGGTGGCAGCGCAGGCTCAGAACCCTCGTCCTGCATGAGTCGTAGCCCAGCATTCCTGCCCAGGAGGGACAAAGCCACGACACAGATCCGAGCTGCTCAGGGCCATCTTTCTGACAAATGTCTAGGCAAGGGTTTTGTCGAAAAGTATGCTTTTCATAAAACATCTGAGCTGTAACAAATGGGTGAGTTTAACAAAATTTCCTTTAATGTTCTCATTTGCTACTTGAGTGGACCGCTCTCTCAGATCACTTAATAAAAATACAGTTTCTTTAGATGTCCTGCTATCTGAGGACTTGGTACTCTGCCTTGAAGCCTTAAAACCCTGCCTTTTGTTTTTTCTTTTTGTGCCTCTGGATGTTTGCACATGAATAAAGTAGCTTAATGAGCTGGGGAGGGGGGGTGGGTTCAAAAGCTGTATAATAAACAAGTGATATTCAATTTAGTCATTGGGTTTCTCTTTTTTGTGTGTTCTCAAGAGGGGCAAATCAACAGGAATAACTTAAAAATATGAGAAACTGGCCAGTCTGACAGAGAGTATGTTATTTCGGAACATTTTTTTCTGGAGCTAGGTTTTGCTTCTTTTGTGTGTCAAGCCAAATTTGGGGGCTCTTACTCCAGTTTTACTCCTAGTTTAGGCAGGCAGAGAGGGTTTGAGTAGAATCTTGGCAAGGTCCAGAGAACCTGGCGGAGTCCTGCTGCCTTTCTGTGCTTGCTCAAATCATCACAGAACTGTTTTCAAACTGGAGAGTTTCAAAAGCTGGATGCCAATATTCAGATTAACAAATAGGACTTTTGTTCAACGGTTCGTGATTTACATGGGATGGATCATGTTTTCTAACACTGCCCGTCACATGTGGTACATCTGAAAACACAACCGGTTATTTGACAGTTTCCTTTCTGCATTTGTAATGATGCCAACGCTGGCACTAAGTCTTCAATAGCTTTTCTTTCCAGAAATAATCGCACATTTTCGCATAGGGAATGGTATTTCTGGGGCTCATACAAAAATGAGGACAGGGAATTGCTGTATTTGGAACTGGCTGATGTAGACTTGGGCTTCACTTCACTTTTATATCTTTAATTAAAAGTGGGGATAGTGATCTTGAATTTTCTAACATTCAGTTAATTAATGCCTACTGAGTGAGATCTGAGCATGCCACGGAGTGCAGACTACTAGAGAGGAGGTTTCTGAGCCATGTTCCCACCTTCTGCTCTGCACATCACTAGTGAGGGGCGATCACAGCGGCACGGCTGATTTCCAGCACAGATGAATGCATGGGTCAGCATAACATCTGGCTGCTCCAAGGATGTCACCCAGCCATGGTTTTTGCTCTGTATCTACCTATTGTAGAAATAAAACAGCTTGCTTCTTAACTACCTTCGTACCAGCCCAGCCTGGCATGAATTCCTCCTCTGTGGACTTTGTACGTGGAGGAAGCAGGGGGAACACAGGCAGCAAAGCAATCCCACAGGAGCGGCTGCTGTTGCCGAGTGAGGAAGGACAAGCCGGGGTGATGGAGAGCAGCACCTAAGGTTATTAAATTGGGTTACTGCTAACTTGCCTCATAATTTCTAGGCTGCTGTTGTCTTCACAGTGACTTTCACTCTCCAGGTCCATAAGGACTGCACTGGTGAAGCCAAGAGCTTGTTGTGGTTTTTACAGCATAGCTGACACAAACATAGGGCCAGACTCCGAAAAGCAGAACTGTGGCTGGTTTGTGCCACTCTCAGTCATTTCTTCGTAAAAGCAGAGCAAACACCATTAAGCATGGCCTGCCAGAAAAGCAGATGCCTTCAGGCAAACTCCAGACAAGTCCTCAGATGTGAAATCTCATTAGAACAATCTCTAAAATCTCCCTCAGCCCCAACTTGCACTCCTTGAAGACAAACAACCACCTGATGAGTTGAGGCCTCCTGCTAGAGAGGATGCTCAGCCTTCAGGACTTCATCTTGCCATGCTCAGCTTTTCAAGCAACTGCAAAAACGCTCTCATTGTTACAGAAGCACATGGAATAGCTAAGGTGGCGTTGGAGGACAGAGACAGGACCATGGCTGAGGTCTGGCCTGGATGCGGCTAGCTCACACTGCAAATATATCATTTTTTCCTGAGGGGAATACATTACCAGAATTCTACCCCAAATTCTGTAGCTCCTTTGCAACCTCTCCCTGGGTCAGTCTGTAGAGCAGCAACATGACAGGCGCTTCGGAGGCAAAGCTTATGCCTTCAGAGGAATCTGCAGAGCAACTATTCTGCAGCGAGAAGATCCATCTCAAGAAATTCTGCTCGTTATTCCCTCATAGCTGCACAAACATCACATGAATTCAGAGAAAGGGTTTTAAAAAACAAAACAAATCATTCTGAACCTTGTTTCAGCAGTTGCTCTTTTGAATAAACAACAGCCACATATGTTGGCTCTCTTCAAGGCTCTGAAATCCCAGCTTTACACACCTGCCACAGCCTTGATTTAGTACATTACAAAACTCCAGATGCAACTCCCCAAAGCGCCGTGTCGCTCCAGAGCTGTTGGGGATTCCTGTCCGGGCGGTGGCAGGAGAACCGGTGCTCACCCCAGCTGCCCCTTTGCCCGCTGCAGGGGCTCCGACTGGGATAAAGCAGTGCTGTCCCCTCCTGCTCCACGCTGAGCAGCCTTTCCTAGCAGTACAGATGTAAAATCCTATGCTCGGACACTGGCGTGAAGGAGAGCGCGAAGTTCAGCTCCATGATCGATCAAACAGCTCGGGTTCCTTGTTATCAGATGCCTCCAACACTACTGGTGTCAAAGGGAAAAAATCTCTGGCTTAGACTGGTTCAGCAGCCAGGTGCAGCTGAGAGCAACAGTGTCAACCCACTGTCCTAGCTAACCAAGGGGCAGCATCTTTGCCCTCATCTTGGAGATGGAAGCAGAAATTAAATGACCTGACAAAGGCCACCAGATGGATCAGGGAGCCTGGTCCTTGGGACCCGGACTCTCTGATGAGTGCAAGAAAAAAGCTCCAAAAATAATGATAACAATAATAAAAAACTTTCCTCCATCGCTGTGTTGAAGGCTCCTGCGGAGCACGTGGTCGGCTGCGAGGCCAACCACAGCTGTGGGCCCTGGGGACCCGCATGATGCATTTTGGGATTCGTCAGCTGGACAGCTGTGAGTGGCTTCAGATGCAAGGCAAATTCATCTTGCCCTAACCATATTTTTCTCTTTCCCTGGCCAGGGCTGGATATCAATGGCCCCAGGGCAGTACCGCTCACAAATCCAAGGGCTGAAAGTCCCTGCTCTGCACCACTGTGGCTCCAGGACAGCACCCAAAGAAAGTCCCTCCAGCAAGGGAGGAACCCAGGCCTGGAGAGCTGTCAGCCAAAGGCTGGAGCTGTCCCAGTGCAGTACTGAGCACAGAGCATGGATTGCTCAAAATGTCACGGCTGTTTGGTCTTCCTTACAGCAGCCTCACTACCTGTGCCAAGAGAAGCCATTCGGTACCAGTGGGCCCACGAGACAGCAAATCGCTGTGCTCGGAGGTCCAGGAAGCAGCAGCCAGAGAACTTCAAAGAAGAAATAAAATGCAATGGTTTTTGGAGTTAGTTCATCATGAGGAAACACCATCAAAAGGCTCAGGTAAATGCTTCAGCACACAGCATTTTATCTAAGATGATGCTGACAACCCAAACTGGAGTTCAACTGTGAGCTCTTCAGCAAGGAGGCAGCACCCTGGGTGAAAGACCAGGCATTGTATTCAGAGTGTCAGAACAGATTATTAAAATTATTACAGCCTGCCACGTATTTCTCTTCTCTTTGTGAATTGAGCACTCATGAATAATTCTAACTGAAGGCATTCCCAAGCTCTGTTTAGCCACCAAACTGGTGCGCGCTGGACACAGGCTGGGCTCGCTGCAGCATGCCACCAAAGTGCCTCTGCCTGGCCTCAGTGAGCTGTCTTGGGATCTCCGACTATCCCAGCTGTTGGAGTCCTTGGCATTTGTGCCAAGGCCACCGCGTTCCTGCTACTGACCAAAATGGATAAACAGCACAGTTTTGAGGCTGGTAACTTCTTTCCAGCCAGGAAGAATTACTAAGAAATGGAATTGATAGAGACAGCAAGGACTTCCTGACTTTGTTGAAGTCAATGTGAATTACAGATGTTTACCTGAAAGATGTTTTTTTTGGCCCATCTTCTGACACAAAAGAGAGCTGTGGGAATAGGAGATCTCCTTCAAGTGTATTGAACAATTCCTCTCTCAGGTAATTTTATTTGAGCTGCTTTGAAATGAAAAACTAGAAAGAAAAAGCTTTGGGGGACATTTTGCCCAATCTGTTTTTCACTTAAAAAGCATATATTGAAGTATATATAGTCATTGAAAATCTTTGTGAAAGGAAGATCTGAAACATTTCACTTCTGATTGGAACATTTAGACTTTTCTAAAATCTTTTGGTTTGGCCAGGGGTATTTGCCACCAAATCTGGCACAAGTTCTCAGATGGATGTTTTTGGCTTAAGTGTTCTGTAATCAGCAAATGTCACTTTTAAAATATGACTTGGCCAAAGAGCAGCCAGGCAGCACTTCTGGGATGTGAGCAGCTCAGCCCCCCGGGAGAACCAGCACGGCGCTGGGGCTGGGCCCCTCGGGTGCGTTCATCGCTTTCCACATGAAATCTCCACCACAGGAATGTTTTTTGTCCAGACAAGAACCAGTTCAACTACATCTCTGTCAAAACTCCTTCCAAATCAAACTTTATTCTTTAAGGCTTGCAAGCTTTCAGCGGCGTTTGGTTGTACAGGCTTCTGGGTTTAAGCACGTGCATTTCTTGAACTGCCCAGTTCCGTCAAAAGCTGACATCTAGAAATAACAGAAAGGCCATTCAAATATTTTTCTAGCTAATCCTAAACACAGACTGGTGGTGCAGGGAAAAGGAAGATATTTTTGCAAGAAGTACAAAGCTATAAGTTTTTATACAACGTATAAGCTATGGGACGTGTCATGTGCATGGAGCCACCGAGGTCTCAGCTTTGGAGCACCCACCTTTGCTGCACACTGTGCTCCCCCACTGCTGACAGAGAGAGGCTGCTCAGCGTGTGTTAAGCAGTCAGCCTGAGATCTTCAGATTTTAACATCTGAATTTTTAAAAAGAGACAGAGAAGTGGGGGATGGGGGTGAGAGAGAGAGAGATTCTTTTCAATCCATGATGCAGGGACTGAAAACCCCCTTGTTTGACTTTCTGACGTCTCACTGAGAGCCACCAGCTGTCTCCATGCCTCGGTTGCCATGTTTTCCTACAGTGAAATGCCTTTCACAGGCTATGCTCAATAACATCTTCTCCAGCCACCTCAGAAGAGTTGGTATCTCCCCTTTGTGATGACTTTCTTTCAAGAAGAAGGCACATGGCTTCACGGAAAGGAGAGCTAATGGGTCACCCCCGGCAGCACGTAGGAGCCTCACACAAGATGAGGCCCTGCTGACAGCTGCGGTACAGACACGGGACAACAAAGGACCTTCCTGAAAGACCAGAGTCACCTGCCACTGCCACTGCTGAGACGGCAGCTCATCCAGAAACCAGAGCATCAGGAACTCAAAACCTAACACAAGATGCACTTTCACTGAGAGAGAGAGCCTTCAGATCACCCCCTTGCTGGCTGAGCTGCCAAGCCAGCCTTTCTCACCGACTCTCCGATACCGTGAAAAACATTTAACAAAATTAAAACAGAAAGCTTCAAGGAAAAAACGTTTCCTGACTACTGAAATAATGATTTGACGCTAACCAAATACAAGCACACAGATAGATTAACATCAACTAATGGTCTGTTCCAAAGGCGGTTGAAATCAAAGTCAGCCTTCCCTTTGATCTTGGTATTTTCCCTACGTCAGGTTCCAAGTTCACAAATCACATACTATAACAAAAGGTATTTCACAACACACATCCACTCGTATGAAAGAAACCTATGTCTGCAAAGATCTTTTATTTCCCATGCTGATGCTTTAAACTTCTTTTGTAGTTGTTATTGTGCAGGTCTGAATGAAGGGAATTTACCTGCAGAGGAAGAGCTTGGTCCTTCAAGCTGCTCCCCTCACCCTACTGAGCCACCATATGTATTACAGCAAGACAACAATACATGGTCCCTGGAGCTATTATGTCCACTTCTTTTGTAGCTCTTACCAAGCAATGAGTTACAGAGAACACAGTTCTGCAAAGCAAAACCTCTTGACCAGTGTTTTCAATTGCAAACTCTTGCCAAGTTGTGTTTAGTTACTGAAGGTGCCAGATTAGAGCCATCTACATTTTGCATTTATTGCTACACTGTTTCTCTGTTGTTGATCCATTTTGTTCTTAATAACAGAATTCACAAGTTTAGCAGTGATCCGAGGAATGAAACTCAAGCAGGCTGAACAGAGCTTGCTAAGCATGGGAAACATTCACGTACAACACCAAAAGGCCAGGCTTGGATCTCTTGACTTCAGAGCTCTTATCCCTGCATTTAATTGACTGCCTTTTGTAATCTTTCAGAGTACATGCTTGGAAACAGTGTCTGCTACAGACATGCCTGGCTGCCTGTGTAAAACATCCAGGTTTACACACTACAAAAGATCTGAAAGACCCCGAGCTGAGAGCTGATATAACCCCATGGCTCCTACACCTGCAAATCTCTCCACAGTCATCATGGCAGAGCAACTTTTCTGGGTGAAGCCTTTGATTTTCCTTTGCCTTCCTCTTGCCAAAGCGTAGGAGAAAAGGATCCCATGCTGGCAACCCCATCTGCCCATCAACTAAGGAGACCATCAGAGCAGAACATTTGCTAGCTCAGATATGGTTTCTGACCCAACTGGTTCCTGGTAAAACAAAGCAGATTAGCTTAAACTAATGCTAAAGACAGTTTTCAGAAGATAGACAGTAACTTTAACCACTTTGTTGCCTGATGTCCAGGAAGCTCTTAAGCCATTTTTTTGAAAAGGGACTCAGGATCCTAAGGCAATACAGTTTTGCTGAAATTATTACCCAAAATCTTAGTGCAGGTCTAATACTTGAGGAGAGGCTCTTGCTGACCCCTCTTCCTCCTTCAAACAGGAGGTTCTGAGGCAGAAACTAATCCACTCCTAAAAATGGGTCATCTACTTCAAAAATAGCACGTTCCATCATAGCTTGTACAGCTTTTCAATGCAGATCATTCATGCTATGCCAGTGCAAGCCTGCTATACAACACCAACTGAAGATCATCACGGAACGATAGAATGGCTTGGGTTGGGAGAGACCTTAAGGACCACCCAGTTCCAACCCCTCTGCCACGGGCAGGGACACCTCCCACTAGATCAGGTTGCCCAAAGCCCCATCCAGCCTGGCCATGAACTCTTCCAGGGATGGGGTCTGCAGCTGGGGCAGGCAGGAGACCGAAGGGAACAGTGTTACCTGGGCGTGGAGAGGACCCGCAGCGTGCCCACCGCTATGGCTTTACATGCAGTGCTACCAATACAGCCAGGTGGCTAGGTGCCTGAAAGACTTCAAGGAGTCCAGCAAAGCCAAGAGGAGCTGCTCTTATCCTTCTCAGTCCCCAGGGAGTTATGTTTAATGGGCAGAGGAGCCCACATCTCTCCGCCAGGCATAGGTACAGCAAGCACAGCCTGTCCCCCTCCTGGCATTGGCAAAGGACAGCAGCACCATGCAGCTAACACCAGCTTTATTCAACTCCCCTTCCTCTTAGCCCTTTCAGCAGCCACAGTCCTGCCAGCCATCACAGCAAAAGAGAAGTTTTGAGCAGTTCCATTCAGTGGTGTGCAAATAAGGTGCAAAGGCTGAACATCTGAATGACGTCCCTCCATCCACCGCTGCAGCAGGATGTAAGGAGTAGGGGAGAAGCCAGAAATGCCCTCAAACTTCTTCGTCTTTCACCAGAGCCTGAGGCATGCTGGGCACTTGCATCTTGACTCTGGTTAGGAGGAGAGCCACCCAACTGCTGGTTAAGAAAGTCAGTCTAATGCAGCAGAGACCGCAGAAAAATGGTCCCCCAGTGCAGCATCCCTGCTGACAGCATAATAAGGCAGGTGGACAGCAAGGTCGAAACTTGCCTTTAAGCTGGTGGCTGCGATACACATCTTTAAAACTCTTTAATTATGCTCCCAGCCTAACTAGTTATCACATTCCTGGTTGGCTTCAAAGTCTCTGGGTCTAAGGCTGTAGGTAAAAGGGGTAAGAGGGTGATGTATATCACTGCCTGTGCTGCTCCGGAGCTAACGCAGCCAGGGTTTCGTTGTAGCAGCTCTGAGAGAGAAGGAAGGGGAATTACTTACGACCTACGGGCTGCAACGGTAGAAAATGTTCGGGTTCTGAGTGCACAAGTCTCTTCCTGCCTATTTTGAGTAGGATGCCACAAGATCATTGCTAAGACTCTTAGAAAATGGGAGTTATTTTGCATGAAAAAAAAAAAAAGAATTTTTGTTCTGAATTTTTCCCTGAATTCTCTGAACTTTTCTCTGAAAGAAATGTCTGCTATCAAACAGACATAAAAGCAAAAATGTGATTCAGACTGAAATGGATACAATTCTGATGTGAGTTCTTGGGTTTTTGGACAAAAAATGAAATGAAAAAAAATGTACTTTTATGAAATTGGAAGGTGTCATTTTAAGGGATTCTTTAAATGACCATTTGAAGTTGCATATTTCTCATCTGCAGCATCTAAGATCCAAAACAAAAGAAAAAAAAAAAAAAAAACCAACACCAGAGATGAAGGTGAGTCCAGTTGAGTGATTCAAATACAGCAGACCCATCAGCACAGTTCTGAGGTTTTCAATAGGAATCTCAAAATATTCATTCTGTGAAAAATGTTTGCTAATGAGAGAACTCAATTCTGCTGTTTCCCATCCCCTCAAATATCTTCACAAAAACAGTCCCATTTCACAAAAAGATCCATTTCTCAGGCACTGTTTGCAGCAAGCACAGAACAGTTCATACCACCACAAATTCATTACTTGTGAAATCCTGGCTTTATGTTTTGTATTACAATTCATCACATACGCCCCAGGAATCCTCAATCACAGGTAATAGGTATTTAAGCAGTTTCCACCATGAATGCAGACTAAAACGTCAGAAACATTTTCAACCTGTCAACATTTTCACAATCTACTGCTTTTCTTAATATCACGAACAATAAAAAGAGCTGCAGCTGATCGGAAACCTGCAATTCCATCCTGTGAAACAATCAGAGGTTTTGCAAATTGTTTTCACTCAGATGCAAAAGGAAACCGAAAGGTTCGGAAACTTGTAGCTAATGTGTGGCTCTCATGGCCCTCTTTTAGGGCACAGCCCTCCTAAAACCCAAGCCCCCCCTTTCCCTGCTTGGTGATGCAGACAGCATCCTGACCCCCAGGTTCAGTCTCTATTACACTGCAACAACAGTTTCATTTTCCTTCAGAAGCAAAGCAATTTCAAAGCCTCGAAATGTTTCTAATTACGTCTGTTGTTTATGAGTGTTACATGATCACTGGAGTATATGTGAAGAATATTTGCAGTTTCCAGGAGTTTTTGAACTTCAGCCAGAATTAGATCCATAAACTCACACTACCACCTCTTTCCTTGTCCAGCCACGTGGTTTTTCTGAATGTTGCCTGAGCTTCATCCTGCTGAAACTCTGAAATACAGAATTTCTGCATAATACTTTGGTTGTGATTGAAAAAAAGTCTGGTCAAAATACTTCAACCAGATCTAATTTATTACCCACTGTAAATGCCCGTGGAGTGAACTCATCCTTCTTATTTGCCAAACTACTGACCCAATCACTTTTTGTACTGCTGGATCAATTTTAGCTTAAATTGCTTTTGTCTGCATAAATTACATCCCTTTGTGAACAGGAGGGCTCCTGCTTCTGTCCACACGCAGCTTCCAGCATCTGAAAAGTTGATCCTTTAGTTTCAGGAATCTCTGGAGGAAACAAGGTATTTTAGAAAGAGCATTTAAAGGATTCAGGCCTTAAACTGTATCACATTGACGGCGTTGTGTGCATTATTAGCCTCGCTGAAATTGGTAGAACTACTCACATGAGCAAAGATACAATTATCGCCTGCAGGACCAGGGCACAAACGTGCCATGTCTTTCCTTTGAGTGCGATGGAAATTAGACATCGTATTTGTGGTTAGCAAAGCTTCAGCTGTGGCTGCACTTGGGACGCAGGGAGCCTCAGACAAGGGACCCAGCTACGTCCCTCTTGGCAGGCTGTCAAGGCAGAAGCAGCTCTGAGCTCTGAATCAGACCAAAATTTCAAAGCGACAATCAGCTGCAATTAATGGCTTCCACAGCTGCTTTCCAAAGTCCAAAATAACGTTCAAATGTGTCTGTGCCTGATTTAAATCTCAGGGGATAAATGGCAGGCAGCAAGGCTGACATGTGCCATAGACATAGTGTCACCTATCATAAGCTCATTAACAAAGTAATCAAAGCCCGGATAGATCACTGTGAGCTCACAGCTAATCACCTCGCCACGCGCAGCCCCGCGTGATGAAGGAGAGAATTTCACTCACAGACCCAAATTCACACCCGCTCCCCCCAAATCTGCTCCAATCTTTGATTTCCCTGTAAACTGTTTGACATCAGAAATAATGAGACACCCTTTCAAGAGTCTTTCCTTTTCATACTCTGAGTGTTAATTTGAGCCCATCACTCATTAACAAGGACAGTGTCACGTCTTCCGTCCTTGCTAGACTGGGAGTCATTACACTGATGCTTAGATCAAAACCTTGAAGAATATAACTCGTGGGGCTACCTTGCAGGACCAGGAGAGGGACATGGCCTAAAAACCTGCTCCCAGACACCCTTCAACACTGGCGTATTCTGAAGCTGGCTCCACAGCTGTAATTTGCAGCTGCTGTTTAGATACTTTGCAGAAATGACCTGGCAATCTCATAAGCAACAGCCTTATTGCAGCGTATCTGACTGTATGTTTTCTTGCTCCGGTGGGAAGTGCTGCAGAGAGAATCTCGTCATCGCTTCTGCTCTGATTTTGTCCAAAATTACAATGTGCAAAGAAAAAGAGGAACACCAAAGCTGCTCAATCTTCCTCCAGTCAAACCCCAAGATTTGCCTGTGTTGAGCTGCAGTTTGGGTGGAAGAGTTTGCCGAACCAGCTGACCCAATAAACTACATTTTCACACTAATTAGATTTTCATTATCAGGATGTCTAGAATCCAGGCACACTGAGGAATTTATCTGCTGGCCTGTGGGACAGCTTTCGCTGGATAAACGACCACACGCCAGCTGTGAAGGAGGCCATCCGGCCTTCTGCTGGAGAAGTTACTGCTCCTCCCGAGCCATTCCTGGTTGTTTGAGAAACCAAGAGTGTTTTCGTTTCTTGTGGCTTTAAAATACAGTCTGCATTTATGAAATATGCAGGGGCAATACTTCCCTGCAAGTGACAACTGAAAATTAAGGCTGACATTAATCCCGATACTGCGGGGCTCCCGGTGGGGGAGGATTCTCCCTTAAATGGGAGATGATTTGTGGGTTTGCTCAGGAACTGAGACAGTGACAAGGCAAAGGCTCTGGAATTTTCCTGAACTGCATATTTAGTGCCCCATCTGCTTGCCTGCAGCCCCTAAAACTTGGGCAGGCCTCAGGCTCCCAGTCTCAGCACTGGCTGCGGTGAAGCTCCTTTTAACCTTATTTTGGGCCACAGCACCTCCATAAGGACTTAGGTGAAGCGTCTCTAGAGGTGATGCTGCTTTTTCCTGATGGATTTGTCCTGCTCAGGGGCTGGCACATAAAAGAAAAGGATGCTATAAGGGCCATCCTAATGGTAAAAAATGCATCCTGGAGGAGATGCTGCCCTGAGGTTCATGGCAGCTGTTGGGTGTATGCATGCGATGCTAAAGCCATCCTGGAAGAAATACTGGTTTCCCAAAGGTGCGAGTGGTTTTGAGATCCAGCCAGATCCCCAGAGGGTCTCACCATGGCTGAATCAAAGCCTGTTCCCTCCACCATGGCCTCACTCCCCCGTGGGCCAAGTTCTGCGTCCCCATGAGCCAGCAGGGGCTCTGGGAAACGCGCCGCGGGAAGACTTAGCTGCAAAGACGGTACTGCGCCTGGAAGTGGTTATTTTGATCTGCATCACTTCCAGTTGCACCCAGTGAAGGAACTGCTTGTTTTAAGCATCCTTCTGTCCAAAACTGCAAGACAACAGTTGAGGCTTCCTACCATTACAGCCTGCACAAGAGCATATCAATGCTACTTCAGGCATGGGTTTCCAGGCTGTAGCACTCTCTCCCAGTTAGAGCTGGCTTTAAATGCAATTAAACCCCAAGCCCAGGAGCACTAGGAATGACGAGCCTTTGACTACGCTGAACGCTGACCCTGAATTGAGTGTGGAAAGGAAAGAAAGTCATTTGCATGCTGGACACAGCCTCAGTGAGGAGGTGCTCAGGTAACAGGCCATTGCCAGCGATACAGCAGTGTTGGTTTAAATAACATTTGTTTGGGCAGAGGGCTGCTGGTGGTGGTGCTCGGGCTGCCACTGCATTCCCCATTCTCTGTGCACAAACTCTGCTCGTGCAAAGGATGCAGCACAGCTGGGAGCACCAAAAGGGGGGAGGAATTTTGAAGTTTTAGGTCAGGCTCAAGCCAAAGTATTTGTTAGCTTTTAGGAGGGCCCCAAGTTCTTCAAACATGGCTCTTGCTGCTGCTGACACTACCTAGCCCCAAAGGGTTACACTACCCTCAGCTTATTTTTAACTTTTGGCTTTAAGAGGAGGAAAAAGTTCTTTGGCAGCAATTTGCCCAGATTCATCCTCTGTGCTACATACCCAGAGCTATCGCCGGTCCCAATTTAGGTCTTGTAGGTCCTGGGGAAGCCAACCGCCTGGTCGGGGTGGTCTGCAGCTTCAGAGCAAGCTGGAAGCCTGAGCAGGGGATGCTCAGACCTGGCAGGACATGAAAGGTGACCTGTGCTGCAATTAGGGGAACGCAGCTTGTAATGAATGGCGATTGAGGGCTGCGCTGCCCCACTCACTCGGCAGGACAAAGCACTGCAGTGCTATTTTTATGAGATCATAAAATAGTTGCATTCGGTATGTTATGGTATTTTGTAACTACATTTTTATGAACCTAAAATAGCAGCTTGCAGTTACTACTTGGGATAAATTGCTACCATATTTGCCAATCACTTTAATACCCACCGTCAAAACAACTGCTGCAAAATGCATGTAAATTATATTTTACTCTCCTCTAAGGTTAGTTAAGAGGCCTAAGTCCATCATTTCATCTCGTCTTTGCAAAGTACGTCCAGTGAGTTGGAAAATGGGAACTTATTTGATGCAACGGTAGGGAGGGAAGTGATGTTCTGCAATCAGTTTCAGCATTTAAACTGATTTTATTAAAGCAACACACAGTGCTGCTGATCTCCATTGCTCCAGAATCAAAACTACCTCAAAATAACAAATCTGCCTTAGAAATAATGATTTTTTTAACTAAATTTGATATTCTTATTCAAATCTCATATCCAAGGTTTTCTTCTAGGCAGGAACTCACATATCCATAAAAAGTACTGCTGCAGTTAAAACAGCATTGCTTGCAAGCTTCACGTATTGCTGTGATTCCAGTAGATGGGCTTTGACTAAATAGCTGAAAAAATGTATGTACTGAATGTATACATACACTTTGATGGTCTTTCATTTCTTTTACAGTGCTTTAGAAAACAGCAATTATGACTGTCTAGAATGACATTGAGTCAAGTCTCTTAACCAGACATCTCCAACTCCTTTTGCATTTCTGCAGCATCTCCCAGCTCAGTGGCACCGTGAGGACTTTGCGGTGCCGCTCTGCCCTTCATGGCCTGTGCTGCTTCTCATCTTTTTCTCCACGTTTGCCATTATTTCCATGCTGTCACACTGGCAGCGAATTTGCTTTGCACCGTCACGGGCTCTGAGGGTGCCCGCAGTGGATCGTGCTGTTTATTTCGGGAGCGGTGCATGCCATCCTGGCCTGCGGCAGGCACAGGCGAGCTCTGTGGGCTGCTCGCCCAGCCCCAGGCTCTCCGCCTGCTCTGGGGATTTTTGGCCAGGAAAAGGTGGTCATTAGTCAGCAGCAGTGAACACCAAGCAGTGGCTCCTGGCCCTCCTGGAGCCTCCAGTTTTGCTGGCTCCATTCCAAACTGGAGCTGAGAGGGACCTACACCAATGACCACTTTCGTGCCCTTTTTCTTTCAGTCTCGTGCACCAACAGATTTCAAGCCAGTCGACCACAGTCGTAGGTGCCCACCAACATCTCAAAGCTCTGATTTCCTAATTTTTCATGTCTCACTCTGCCTACACCCCTATGCACCCCAGCCCCACTCTGCATGGCCAAGGACACCCCTGTCCCCCCCAAAGCATCACCCTGCACCCCAACATCCCCTGCCCTGCACGGGAGCAGCTCAGTGCTGCCCAGCACAACCAGCAACAGGCTCAAATACAAGAGACGGAAACATTTGCAAGCAGCATCTGGACTCAGAGCAGAGCACTAAACACCTCAAATGTGCCCGCTGGGAAGGAAGCGGATTCCATGGGCTCCTGGACTCAGCACTTTTCTACTGGGCAAGACCAGAGGAGCCTTTCCCAGAGCTGAGGGGATCTGTGAGTGTGCATTTGGAGCTTCTCCTCCTGGGTCAGCTGTCAGTACACATGCTGCTTGGTGGAGTTTTTAAATGAACACAAGCCATTTCTCAGAGAAAAAGCATTAAAAAAAGAAAGAAAGAAAAAAAAAAAGAAAAAAAAACCACCCAACCAATTTCTCCCAAAACAGTCAGCCCAAGTGCTCTTCTCAAGCTTTGATGATCAATTGAAGGGAAAACCAGTTGTAAGATTTCTCCTTCTCCAGTACACCAGTGGTCCCATTCCCCCCTATGCAGCAAGTGAGCTGGGGATCTGTCTTGGCTGGGGATGGACCAGGGAAAGGAGGGTTAATTCTGAGCCAAACCAGGTCGACTGGCAGAACAGCTTAACCATTCCCCAGCCATCACCCATAGGTTCATTTCAAACCAAGGCAATCCCACCGACTTTGCTGCTGTCCTCCTGGGTTGCCACCAGCACAAGCGAGGTGAGGGCTGTGCCTCCACCACCGGCAGGGTTTGGGGAAGGCAGCACACCGTGCCTCTGGGTTTTACAAAGATCGTACGGCTCGGCCCTGCTGCACGAGGAGTCAGGGCAGAGCTAACCCCAGGACAGCTGCACCCCAGCTTCACCATTCCTGACAAGGAAACCAGGGCTGCTGGAGCCATGAAATCACCAGTTCCCCCCGGGTCATGATTTGTTCTCCATTTGAACCTACAGGTAGTGGGTTTGGGTTGAGGACGATGGTATTAGATTATTATTCTTATTAAACATTGGCAGAAGCTTGCAAAAATCTGATCTCATTCCAGTAACTTTGTAAAGGGCAAAGAAACCCTATTACTGGTGAAAAGAAGAACTTCAAAAAAATTTAAAAAATGTTTAAGTTCTCAAATCTCTCTCATAAATTACAGGCCACTCCTGATCTCAGCTGCACTGGTATAAATCCAATTCAATTCCACTGATGCAAATTGACTTGTGGCTTATTTACTCCAAATAACTGAGGTGTCTATTTGACCTACATGTGAAACGTTTGAAATAAGGAACGGCATCTCAATGCAGAACATTTTGGTAAGCCACAACTACCTTTCCTCAGCTGCTTGTACTTGTAGAGCACTGTTTAGCCTAGAAAGGGGAACGTGGAGTGGGAGACGGGACTGGGGTGCAGGAGATGTTGGTTCTGCTCCAGTTCCAGGCACCGCTCTGCTGTCTGAGCTGTATCGCCCTGCAGTACACCATCTCCCACTTCAACTTCCCCATTGTGCCCTTCTACTCACACCACGAGCTGCCTAAAAACATGGTGTACGTTGGCCTTTGTACCTACCCAGTGTGGTGCTGTCACTCTCCAGCAGAGCCAGGCAGCCAGAAACAGGTCATGGTCCTGCATCTCCCCGCTGCATGCAACCATCTGTGCTCTAAACTTGTTACCATGGGCTCCTCCAAAATGGTTTTGGTTTGGGCCAAAACCCTCACAGATGTAGAACATTGTGGACAACAGGATCTGCCACCTCGGTCAGGACCTCGAAGCATTACTTCTGCAGAAATGACTAGACCAATGCCCAAAGGATGCAAGTGTCCCCAGCACACCGCCTTCAGCTAGAGGTAACATCCATCTCATCTACAAAGCGCTTAACAGCCCCACCCTTTGCACCCCTTATACAAAGCAGTGTGTTTTATCCACCAGCAGGATGAGAAACATGCTGAAAGAGGCCATTTCGGACACTAAAAGCAGGCAAATTAAGCAGCTGTCGGCAGGGCATAGATTAATGCTGCCTCTTCAGAGATACTGTCTACAGGGCACCCGATGGAGCTTCTCCAGCTTTATTTTATTTTATTTCCAAGAAAGGATTCACAGATCTGGCAAGCCTTGTGCTTCACAGCCCCCTGCCCGGACGCTGCAGTGTACGTGTCCGTGCACATCGCACCCGGCTCGCACCAGGACCCATGCCACATGAGACGTGCCCCTGCACAGATCCGCTGCTGCCTCATTCAGGCCTCTTGAACCCCAAGCCCTCACCTCATGCTGCAATCCTCCCCCATCACACCCCTAAATCTCCTCCCTGGAAGGAAGCTCTGACCTACCTGAGGCAAAGCAGTTCCTGCCAGAGCACCAGAGCTGGGGAACACAGATCAGCTCCACTCAGACAGCGTCCCTGGCATGCAGGAACCTCACCCCAATCCCCCACCATCCTCCTCAAAGTGCCACTGAAGATGAGCACAGTGCCAGGGTCCCAGGGCGGAGCTGGTGTCTCCTACACGTCGGGTCACGGAAGGCAAGGCCTGGCCCCATATGTTGGTGCAAAGCCCACCTGCTCCACTGGAGACCATGGGACCTCCCCTGGCAGAGGCTCTGCCTGCCCACCTGGAGGACAAAGCACCTCCAGTGGGGATCCAGGGCCTTAGGGAACAGGCTGCCTTTGGCAGGACTTGAAAGGACACTTCCTTTCCAGAGAAGCCAGCAGTCCAGTTCTCCACTGCCTTATCATGGATTTCAGCACAGAAATTCCATCTCTGATGGAATCGCGCATCAAGGACCAACCCAAAGGTCCCACAGCTGGTTACTGCAGACACCTTCCTCCAGGAGCTCTTTCCATGCTTGCACAGAGCTTCCTCTCCTGCCCCGAGCAAAGCACAAAGGCAACGCCGTGTAAAATACACAGGAGCAACCAGGATGCTTCTCCCAGGGCACTCTGGGGACTCCTGCCTCCCCATCCTCTGCAACGAGGAGTGTCCAGAGCCGTCCCCGGGGATAAACCCCTCAGAGATGGGCGTCTTTGAAGGGGAGTGACAAGCACGCCAGGATGCGGCCCTGATTGGCATTTCCAAAGGTGGAGGAGAGAGCAGCAGCTGCTGCCAGCAGTGCCTGGCATGGCCGGTGACAAGCCACTTGTCACGTCACTTGGAGATGAGAGGCAGCAACGTCAAAAGGGACCCTCTGAACACCAACACCACGAGACAAAAGCAGCAGTTCAAAGCCCCTGGTTCCCCTCCTAGGGAGGCAGCCTGGTTGGTAATGACACTAATTTATTGTCAGATTTTTCTTTTTTTTTTTAACTGCAGTCGAAGGGTTTTATCTTTGAATCTCTTTGGCTGGATTGATAATGGCATTAAATCTTACCTGGGCTGTAATGAAGGATACTTAAAAAAAAAAAAAAAAAAAGCCTTGAATGCAAAGTTTGGGTCTTACGACTTATTTACTCTCCTGGCCACTGGCCAGATTAATTCAGGGTGTAATTTCATGGACTCCTGAATTTCATCAAGCTAAGAGGTTGACTGTATAAAATAGTTGACAGGTATCAGTGGAGGGGTGATATTAGGTCAGCCCTAACCATCAGTAGAGACACCCCCGAGGCTCTCACAGCACATTCCTCTACCCTAGCCCTGTCTGCAGAGGAGTTGTTTTGCTCTGATGTTTTGCTTTGAAATCATGGTGCTGCAGGAACTTTGCTGTGCACGCACCTACCTACGGGAGCTGGATGCCCAGCAAAGAATTGCAGTGGGCTTCTTTAGATGTCCCCCAGAAACCTGGCGATTTGGTGGCTTGTCAGGTCGGTGACCTCAGTCCACTTTGCTACAAACACACTATCTACATCGCACTTTTGGCAGCACCACTGGGGATCTTAAAGGAAACTCGAGTAGCCCCTGAACTGGTGCTCTCAAACGCATTTCCAAAGAAGAGACGTGCGATAGCAATGCAAAAGATGCATCTCTGGGCTGAAGTACCACTGCTGCATCGGAGGAGCTGGTGGCCCACCCCAAAAGCTGGTGGCTGCTTTAGTGTCAGCCCAAGGAGACAAATGGATGCTTGGCTGGAGCATGGCTGTCTGCAATTTCTAAAAGTTAACAGAGCTTCTTGGCTGCAGCCTCAGTGCGATGTTACTCTTCATCCACATTACAGGACTGTGTTTAAACGTTGTAATGATCCTGGTAGTATGTTTCCAGCTGCTCGCCAGCCTGGATAGCCAGTTATTAAAAATAAACTTGCATAAACATGACATTTCTTTTGCACAACTCATACATTTTGCCCTCTTGTTCACGCTAAGAGGTCACTGATCTCCGTTTGTCATGTCATCGTGCGTTCCTACGGGAATGGCCGTCAGCAGAGGATTATGTCCTGTGCTGTGGCTGGGTGAAGAGGAGGGAGATAATACAAAGTAGGCTCAAAAAGACTTTTTGTCTACACGTAATTTTGCTGTATTGCTTAGAGAGCAATGTTACTGAACATTGATCTTCAGTTTGATGATGGGTATCAACAGTTGGGTTGCTAACTCCCGAACATAAGGAAAAGTTCATTGAGTGAGTGGGGAGTCGAGGAAGATTAATTAAAGTGATCTGAATGGTTAGTCTTTCTATTGGAAATGATCATCTATGGAGTGGTATAGCAATATATCATTAATCTGGAAAGGTCAATTATGTAGAAATATTGATTTCAGAAGTTTGGTTTGATTACATTTGTGTCTGGTCTGAAATCAGTGGAAAATGTGGGCTTCGATTTGTTTCCAATTTTGTTTCATTAAAAACAAAAAGATAAACAAAAAGAAGAAAACTTCCAATGGCATTAACTACGCAGAGAAAATTGTTACTTAGCTGGGGATGACGGTTGGGTTCTGCTAAAAGGATACTGCCAAAATGTTTAGGCCCACCATTTATAATCTCGCTGAAGGAATTTGCTGAAGATTTTACACCAAGATCCTTCCCTGATGTCCATCAACATCCGCCAGGCTGTGACCACCAGGACAAAGCTGTCCGTGGCACCTTGGGGATTGGGAGAATTTAGAAAAGTGGGCAAGATTTCTAGTGTATTACATGTAAATATTTCAAGGAAGCATTTGCAGACATTTCTCACTTTTTATAGCCAGTATCACGGTGTTACGATAACTTCAAAGCTAAGCCCATTTCTAAACAAAGCCCCAGTAAAAGACCATTATTTATTAACCGTTCAACAGCAATCTTCCACTAGGAGAAGGATGAGACCCATCACAATCATCTCCCCGCTCGCAAACCAAAGGCAGAGCATGCTCCAGCTCTCACCCAGGAACGTGGGTTTTCAGACACCAGCCCTGCCTGTAGAAGGCAGGTTCCTGCTTCGCCTGTTTTCTCTCTGTGAATCAGCCAGTGATGTTCCCTGCAGCACACGGCTTCACAATGCTGAGGGTGAGAGATGCATAAGGGCAGGAATCCGTCCATGCTGGTTCTTTATTAGTTAGCTGTCGCTGATGCTTGGATTTCACCTGCAAAATCCAGAGCGAGGGCGGAACTGGGAGCACAAAGGTGGTGACGCTGCCTCATGTCCCTCTCTTTTAATTCAGCAAAACAAGAGACTGTTACAGCGGTGCAACAGCATGATCCCACAGAAAAAGCTCAATTCTGAGAAGCACTTTGCAGAGAAGCACTTACAAAGTGGCCACGAATGCGAGCCTAGGCAGAGGGCAGGCAGAAGCCAGAGGACGTCACCAGGCACGAGAGCTGCCCTCCTTCAAGGACCAGGGACAGAAACTTGGGCAGGAAAACCCGCTCCTGCGTGGTCCCACTGACACCCCGAGCCGACATCACCGAGTAACCGCCAGCTGCTCGTCGTGGTTGCTTCACAGGGGGAATGCATTCTCTTGTTGTTTATTATTCTGCTTTTGCCTTGTAACCTGCTTCACTAAAAGCTTTAAATGAAACAAGTGCCATTAAAAAGCCATCAGACAGGATTTTATAGTTCTCCCCTTTGCTGTGAGGATGTAACAACTTATAAAAATTTATTTTGTGCTGTGCTCAGTTCCATTAAAAGGCTACCAGGGTTTATTTTTAGGTTTTATCTCGGCACTGAGTTACCTAGCTTGTAACCTCCAAGGTTTTGTTTTGTCACCTCAAGGCCTAATCATAGCGGGATTTGCTGACATTAAGTCAGCAAATATATCTAGAGACATCAGCTATGTAGAAATGCTTTCAACTGACATGGGGTATATAAAGGGAAAGGGGACTGCACGCTCTCTTCTGGTGCAAATGCTGAGAAAGGAGTAATTATCCATGTCAACATCCTAATTTCCAGCACTTTGATCAGAACGCTTTGAATTGTAAATATTGGGGGGAAAAGAAGTGTCATCCATCAGTTTTAATGAAAGGGATCCTTGCCCTTAGACTGCCATTCGCTGCACTGGAGAGGTCTGAAGTCACCCCCCGGACGGCCCCGAGAGGCTGCGCTGAGCACTCCTTCAAAGCGGAGGCTGGCGTTGGAGAGAGCGCAGACCCCACGGAAGGCACCGGGGTGGCCGCTGCTGGGAAGCGCCTCTGCAGTCCAAAGCCAGCCCTTTTCAAAGCACAAACTCACTTCCAAACGTGCATCGGCCCCACGGGAGCCAACGAGGCTCAGGCAGAGCCATGCACAGCCTTTCGGAGCAGGGCTGCAGCCGGGGCCGGCTGGGCCGGCGGTGGGATGGGGCACAGCCACAAAGAAAGGTGAAGGGGCCTGTAGTGTGAGCGGGCGCACCCAGCCTGGTTCAGACAAGCTGAAGGGGCGAGAGTAGAAGCGGAGACGCTACTGCAGGACAAGAGATAACGCTGTGCAGCTCAGATCCCCAAAGACCTTGCACACAGGGCTACCAGGGGATAAAACAAAAGATGTGATATCAAATCCCCAGTGCTTTTCAGCATTAATACATGTTTTACTCAAGTCTCTTCATCTGCACTGTGAGGGGAGCACCAGTGTACAGCACCCAGCACAGGGCGTGAAAAACCAGGGCTGCATGTCCAGGCGGGTAGCCTGACCACAGCACTGGTGCCAGCCCTGCGGAAACCCACGCTGGGGGGATTGAAAGGTGGAGATGGTAGAAGAGGAGAGTTCCTGTGTTGGCTGGGCAGCATGAAACTGTACTGCTCACACGAGCAATTCAAGGACTCCTTCACCAACTTCAGGGTGTCACAACAGGCAGGGAGGAGGTGGACCAGATCCGTTCAGTACCAGCGAAGAGGCTGGGAACAGATGCAAGAGCAGGCATGGGGTTGGGAAGGTAAGCTTTGAGTCATTCTGAAGCATCACCATACATATGCTCTCTCCCTGACCATCCATCACTGATTGCTGCAGGAGACATCCTGGTCTGACCCAGGATGGCAGCAGTCACCTGTCCTGGGATCACAACCACAGCCAGCCACGATGCTCTTATGCACAAAACCCCATTGACACAGAGAGCAGAAGTGTGTCTTCCATCACATCTGTCAAAACATGGTGCTTTGCCAAAACATGGCGAGTTTCCCTGTGTTTTGAGTGCACGCATGGCCAAGATGATATACATCCCTGATACTATGGCAACCTTACTCAGATGTTTACTTGACAAGACTTGTGCAAGCAGCTAAGGCTTTAAATCAACTTCTGCATATTCAGCTGTCCCTGAAGCATCCCCAGGCCTCCACAGCCACAGCCTAACCCAGGGCCCTGCAGCATATATCGGTGGGCACCAGCCATGCACCTTTTGCCACGAACAAGGAGCATCCACACTGCAGGATCCACACTGCTCATCGCCTCCCCATGTAGGAAGGGTTGTGCTTTGAGCACTGCCTGCTTTTCCATGAAGTTGTATTAATTGAAAATATTAAAGCCACGTGTTAAAATGTCCGCTGACGGGTACAGTTCCCATCCCCCTCAACTTGCTTGATATGATCGCGAAGTGTTAACAGCAGACGTCAGTCCTAGAGACTGTAAAAATGATCATCTCAGAGCTATTAATGCAGCACAGTGGTTGGGGGGGAGGCTCTTTAAAGAGTGTATAACGTTAAACCTCTAACTAGATATTAAGGGGATTTCTTAACCTGCAAAATTATAGTTATGTGCAAAAGATGGGAGGGAGGAAGGGGGGCTTAATTAAAAATCCATACTTAGCTGGCACAACACTGTACTTAAGGGCTCTAGAAGAAGCCGTTTAAACAGGTAAAATACTACCCCAAATGCAGAGTTGTCTCCTGGATAAAGAGGCCCTTTGTATCTTTGATGTTCTGTAAGTGCCATTCTCTTTAATTTTCCCTTTCCTAACAGCCATAAAGGACATTTTAAATGCATGAGGGACACTCAAGCTGCAGAGGCTATAGCACAGGTGTTGAGTGCAGTGAAACATTCCTGGAATGGACTCCAACAAGGGCAGCGGTCATTGAAAAGTCAAAGGAGCCTGTAGAGATCCAAGAGGGGACAAATTCCTAACTAGCTGCATTTGCTGCTGGCAGAATGGCACTATCTGTGAGACCAGACAAGGATCCTCCCTTCCTGGATGCTCTGCAAAAGGATGGCCTGTGTGAAAAGGTAATCCCTGTGCTGGGCAGCTTGCGCTGTGAAGGTATGCGTGCTGTAAGGAACCTCTGCCCGTATAGCCGTGGGTCTCCAGTGGGAATGCACAGTCTGCTGGCAGAAGAGCAGCACTACAACCCCAGCAGCATCAGGTGATGGAAAAAGTAACTTTTAAACCAGCCCAAACTGACAGTTTTCTCTAGTGCAGTCCCCAGTTGTCCCCCATAACACATTCCCTATCCCCCCAAACCTCAACAAAGCAAGGAAAAAAAAATAACAACAAAAAAACCACCAAAGCTGAATTTAAGGGCTGAATTAAGGGATTGAGCAAATGCGATTTTCTTATTACTGCATTCGGCGAGGCACACGCTAATAATGAGTTATCAGCTCAGAACTGAGCTGGTATCCCTGCCTTCCACCAGCCTGCAGCAGGAGCCCGGCCAGCACAGCAGCGTCAGACAGAACATGCGTTTCCCTCTTCTCTTTGCGGACATAATTCCAGCAACGTAGTGTAGGATTATACGTAAGGCAGGGTCGCAGGTGAATATGCTCAAACGATAAAACAAGGCTACATCGCTGCCTAGCTGACTTGCAGCGTACCAGTGCACCGTGCCAGAAGCTATAGGACCAGAGAGCTTCTCAGCCAGGCTTTGACACAGCAGTTTATGCCAGCAGAAGGTTTCATGCCTCCTGCTCTGCTAGAGGTGCAAGTGTACCCAATGACCCAATTTACAAAGGAATTCCACTCATGCACTTACTCTTCAGAAGTAGATGTAGCCAGCTCATAAATTACATATAACTTCTAAAAGAGTTTGGTTTGAACTGAGAGGGAATGCATTCAAACGCAGGCTGATGACTTCTCCAACTTGAAAAGCAGGGGCTAATTACACAAAACAATAAACAACACTGTTCACACGAGACTGCCCAGGTCAGTGCAGGATGGGAATCCCCAAATCCAGGAGCAATCCTTGAGACAAAGAAACTGCCTTCATCTGACTCAGACACCTGGGCAAAGCTGGCAAAGTTTAGAGTTAAGAATTCTCCTAGTTCAATGCAAATCAGGTTAAGACCTCATTTACACGTGACTTCTTCATACAGACAGAGGTCTGCATTAATGTTGCATGTCTACACAACTCTGTGGGCCCTGGAGGGCGGACAACAGCTCTTCCTAGGAAGAAGTTGCCATTTAACACAGCATCAAGAGGTCCTTACATAGCAGAGCACAAGAGAAGGTACAGCTGACACCATGAGCAGCTCTCACTCACATCAGTCTTCAAATTTACCTTTGCATTAGTGCAAGGAGAAGAGTTGGGGTGGGCTGTCCAACACCCTGTGCCATGGGCAGTCATTTGTGCAGGTGCGGATGGGTCTGGTCAGGAGGCACCCCCATTGCCTCAGCATGACCGTACAAGGAAGAGCACAGGTCAGCAGTGCTTTGAGTGACTGCTGCTGATAGCATTGAACATGACCCCTGTGAGCAGGGAAACTGAGTTCTCCATAGGAAGTGCCTGATTTTGGAAAGCAAAAGGTAAGAGCAGGAATTAGGCTACCAGGGCACTTGGGAACTGTGAAACCTGGGTTCCACTCCTGCCCTTTTATTAACTTTCAGAAGGACCTTGAGCAGGTGCTTTACTCTATCCTTTAAACTGGGGTAATAATGATGCTGTTGTGTCTTAAAGCTGCCCAGAGACCGCAATGGTAAAAGGCATGGGAGCTGGGGCGAGATTTTCTTACTACCTCCAGCCTCAGCACCATATCACAAAGCAGTCATTCATGCTTATTCTTCAGAGAACACCTCTGGCATCGTTTTCCTTGCAAGTCATTGCCCTTACCCTTTCCACACAGAACCCAACACGGACTGCCGGCAGATACCTCCGCAAGGCGGTCATGCACCCTGCTGAAGCTGTCAGCTCCACAACGGCTAGGCTAGCCATGTAAACAGTATGAGAAACAGCAGGGAAAACACCACCAGGCAAAGAACTACATGTCAAGGTAGTAGTCCTCAAGAAAAAGTCCTCATGGTTTAATAGAGAAGGTCAGGCAGAAGTTATGTTTGTGTTTTTCAGCGTGATTGGATTATAAATATAGTCAGAGGCTTAGGACACAGGGAGCTCTAGATTGTATTTGGATGTGTCACTACTGACACAGGCAGATGATGTCTTCATAAACCTGGCTCCGCTGTCACAAGCCGCACCAGCCCTCAGCAGAAGTGCGGTGGGAGCAGGCAGAGAATGAAAGACAGGAGTGTGCAGGGGAGCCAAGGGGCAGACAAAGCAATTATGAAGTTATATATGTTTGGCTCTACCCTGTGTTTTACTCCAATAGCTAAACAAAGGTAGATTGTATCATTAAGCTGCACCCATGGCAGAAGCGGGGGAAGAGCTGCCAGCTCAAGCAATTTCATGAGGTCATGATGCAGCCAATACATCTTTGATGTGCGCAGGATACATCTGTTCTATGTGCAGCCCACAAACCTGTTTTTTCTGCTCAACAACTCCAGAAAGATTTTCAAAATTATATAGAGGATTTATGGCCACACACTCCTTCAAAATGAGCTTTCTGCTCACACGCACTAGGCAGGTCATTGGGCTCTGCTGAAGGTATTGGCACCTTGTGCAGTTGGTGCTAGTCCGTCAGTAGGATTTATGCTCCCAAAGCTCTTGGGTGCATATAAATCTTCTCCAGGGTAAGCCCTGGTCTCCTGGTCAGATCCATGTTGAAAAGTACAGAGTTTCACTAAGTCAGTGGGACTTCACTTCAGAGGAATGGTCTCAGATTGCTATTAGCTCAGAGCTGGTATTGAGGAAAGGATTCATTTAATAACAATTCAGGCTGTTTATGTTTCCTATCAAGTCTGTAGTATCACAGGAGAGTGTTTAAGCGACTTCTGGGCAATATTTGACCTACTCATAGCAGAAGTACTAATAGCCATGTCAAGAGTAACGCGTTTTCTGCTTTTGAATTCATCACCCATCACCACTTACCTTTTCCTAAGAATACTGCAGTTCTAACCACAGAGATGATTTACTCAACAAACAGTTGTATAAGTTAGAAGGAGGGACAGACAGTGGACATAGAGATGAAACTGAGTGCTATTTAACTTGTCACATCTGGAAGACATCTGGATACTCTTGCTGCCTCTCACATCCTCCAGACACAGTGATGCTCAAAGCTGGAGAAATAGGAAGGGATGCCGATGGGGGACCTATGGGCGAGATCTGAGCAAATGGTCACTGCAGTCACCATCCTGCAGCAGTCCCCAGCCTCACGGCTGATTGAGGGTTCACCTTGTCACCTGTGACCTGGACAGCAAGTGTCACTGTCCCCTGCTCATCTTAGTGTAGTCAGCTACAGAGCACTGTGGGCTGGAGCTGTATTGTCCTTTGCTAGAAGAGATGTGTTATAGAAGTACCCTTGCTGTCCAAATATCTGTATTTCCTGTGGTTACCTCCTCTGTTGTGACTAATAATTAGGAAGCAGAAGTCTGAGGAGAATTCAGAAAGAAAACTGATAGCATCCCCAAGCCTGAGACTTGGGAGGAAGCTTCTTGCACTCACACCAGACTCCAAGTTCAGCTGCTTTCTCATTACTGAGCCAGGTAGACACATCCTTAATCCACTCTATCACTCCTAGTCAGAAGTGAAATTAATTCCTACCCTGTTGTCACAACAGAACTATTATATTAAGATCAGAGATTTTTGTTTAAACAGCAATACAGAAGACTTCAGAATAACCCAACATTTAGCTTCACAGTAAATCCCACTTGCACGCCAACAACCCAATCTCAAAGACTCAGAGAGCTAACCCCTACAGGCATGCGACTGCACACAGAGATAACAGCAAAACCAGTGAAGCCACTATACAGCCAGAGAGCACATTCAAGCACTGAATGCCCCCTTGTTTGACTTTCACTAATATTGTTTAATTATATTGCTACAAGGCAAGAATTCCCATTTGTCGGCAACTGGGAAAGTGCTTAAGGTGATGATATTGTTCTGCTTGGGTGGCCTGTGCCTGAAGGTAATCTTTCAAAAGCAGCTGCTTTAAGTGTTGGTTAAATGGTACCCAGGGATTCACTTGACACAGGTGTCATGTTTAATCTTATTCATATATCAATAAAACTGGTACCATATGTGCAGGTTGGTTGGCAGCACTGAACCTCTGAGACAATCAATATTTCCATTAACAGACTCATCCTCACTGGTCAAATCCACTGCAGGCTCCCAACTTCAGCCTTCCCCAGCCTGCCTGCATCTAACCCCTGCCTTCCAATCAACTCTTCAAGCATTTGTCCTCCAGGGATTACACTGCAGGCACCACAGTATTGCAGTTCAGCTTTTATTCATGCATGCACTTCCCCCAAATACACATTAACATGTAGCAGGGATGTGGTGGCTGTCAGGGTTTAAGTACACGCTGTTACTACATACGTGTATTAATACTTTTCAGCAGAGGCTCTCAGAGCACTTTGCAGCAAGCTCTGTTGTTGCAGCCACAGGAAGGTTAATGGTGGCTGCAAGAGGCAAAGTCATTGCCCTAAGCGTGCCGAGGACAGCCAGAAGACAGCCTGGAAACCCTGACGCACAGCATACAGCAGCATAAGTCAATGCGCGTAGGAGAGCCCATCCGTTTACAGCTCACTGGCTGTTCCACAGCTGCTCAGATGCATGCTGTGCTCAGACACACGGTGCCTTCTGTTAGATGGTGTTCCTCCTCTAACACCTCTCCCCAGGATGAAGCTCTGCTGTTTGTAGTAGGACTGTGGTGTGATTTTTTAATTTAGCAGTTACAAGTATATCTAAAACTCCTCAATACCTGGAATTTAATTTTGAAAAAAATCGTATCTCATTTATCACACATCAGTCTGCACCCTCCGCTCCTGGGCAGGGGCCTGGGAGGAGCAGTGGCAAGGACAGCCCAGCACAGGGAACCCAAACGTAGCTCAGCTGGGCACTGCGGATACAATAGCAAGGATCACTTGTTTTCTGGCACACTAAAATTAGGCTCAGCAGCTTTTAAGGGAGACCCCAATCCCATGCATCACCATCTCTGATTTAGCTGCCAATAACAGCCCCTCTCATCAAGCAGCATGGCCTCAATAAGCCAGGACAGAAATAGCAGAAATGCTAATGGCAGTGCATTGGCAGAGCCGCATGCGAGAAGCTAGCGCAGAATCTGCATTTTTTTTTTTAAGCTGAGACTGCTTCTCATTTAGGTGAGTACAGGAATTTGCAGTTTAAAAATACACTTTATAAGGTTGTTCTCCCTGGCCCCTGCATTTGTTTCACTTGGAGCACAAGGTGCTCCTTCCAGCGCAGGGAAGCACCGGGCAAAGGAAGGCACCCGTGGATGTGCTGCTTGGATGGGATTCATCTCTGGACAAGTCACCTGACATACCCAATCCCTAACTTAGCATGAGAGACAGATTTAACACTCCCAAATGAAATGTTAATGCAGGAACAATCCCCTATAACATCCGCACCGTAAATAATTTACTTTCCTTCCAAGCGCTGAGGAAGATTAATGGACAGTTTTTTGAAAAAAATCAGGTTAAAACATTTGCAGGCCCCGGTGTCATTGCAATAATAGGCAGCACGTGTAAACACTGCAAGGACTGTATCCATTTAGGAGCAGCTCGCAGACCACACAGTGCACAAGAGGCACAGCCAAGCAGAGCTGCCCTTGCTATTAAGGGGCCATTTCGAGTTTCCATTTGCAGCTGGGAGAGGCGGGGGATTCACTGGCCAGGCTCGAGGCACCAGTTATTTGTTATGATGAACTCTCCGAAACAAAGAGATTAAAATAAGTCCAAAGTGTTTCTCTGACAAATGTTTAATGTCACCCACAAGATTTATAGCACTTCTGTTCCCCCTCCGAAAGCTTTTAGTTCGGTGGCAGAGGTTACCAAGGGCTTGTCCACTGGCTGCCGGCTTTATAGTTTTAGCACTGGCCAGAGAGTAATCCAAAGTTTCAATAATGAGTAATAGCACTTTCAGCTCACCATCATCATTTGTCCTACATCCATTATTGTCCTAAGAGACCCATCTCACTGATGTAAATGGTGCTGGCAGCTGGTGTGTCAGCATTTCACACCTCCGCAGCTGCCGGGCTGCACTGGCAGCAGCTCCACTCCCCATCCAAGCCTCCCAGCCCCTGCACCCAGATGATGTCCTTGCTGACACCTCTGGTGCTGGGAAGCCTGGAAGGGGTGGTCTTGCACAAGCATGGGCTCTGAAAAGCTTTTGAGCAGGGTTTCTGCTCTACCTTTGAGACTGCTATGCTGTGATGCAGTGGGAGATGCTGTTCTCCCCTTGTGAGCATTGCTGCAACACCTCAAAAAGAGCATTGCCACCTTTTCCGATCCTTTCTGCTCCATCTCATGGATCCCTCTCCCTGCTTTTCTCCCTCTTTCCAGAGGAGGGAAAGGATTAGACCAGCGGCAGCTCACCCCTGAGGAGCATGAACGTGGAATGAGGATCCACGCTCAGGTCCCAGGGTGGTGGGATGGAGAGAGGGTGAGGGCTGCTGACAGGTACTGCTCACACCATTGCACCAGGAAACAGCTGCTGCAGGGCCACATATGGCCAAGGGTGTCCTGCAGCCTAAGATGGGGGCTCCCCAGTTTCTGCTCCCCCTAAACCCACATGCCACAGCCCACACCACCGTCCATCACATGCAGCCTCCGAGCTCTGTGCTCCAGTGGATAATCTTAATGTGTTTATACAGTCATTTTCTTCCTTTGTTTGCTTTTTAAGGGGATTGCAGCTGTTCAAAGCACCAAATGGCCCATGCTGCAAGATCATGTCAGACAACACCACACCCAGCAGCTCCAAGCTGCCAGCAATGCAACCTGCCAAAGGGACAGCTAAATGGGCTTGTATGGGCTACAGTAGATCCTGCAGAGTGTAAAAGAAGGTGCTGGACTTCCCCTGGCATGGCTAATCTTCATGGTTACCCCAGCTAGCTGGAAGTTCATTCGTCTCTCAATTAACATGCCCTCATGTTTGCATCATGAACTGCACAGTATCCTCATGCTTGCCTCAGTTTGCATCCATAGCACTACTTTGAATGTTCTCATTCCTTTTTGCTTCCTCCTCACTGGACCAGGTGAAGGTGATGCAGTCCAAATACATGTTCAGCAGAGCAATCAAGCAAGAACAACAAGCCACCACAGACAGCAAACCAGTCAGGCTAATCACAGGTGCAAACAACTCCAGGTGATGGACCAGCTTTCCAAAAATCATTAGAAGACTGAATCCCCACAGCATAAATCACCAGTCTTCCAGCTATCACAGAGCTGCCTGGACACTAACAGGTCAGCTCAATTTCCCAAATGGAGAACTTAATCACCCCACTGCTAGTTTGTGTAATTACTGCAGTTATGAATCTTTACCAACCCCTTTCACATCCAGCCCCTGTATTTGACTTGCTAACCTCAGCCACACACAACCCTGCCAGGCACTGCGGTAGGTAGGTTTTTAACCAAGTAATAAATCAGGTGATTGCCTCAAGTGCAACTCAAAAGCTTGACTCTAAGAGTGGGTGAAGACCCTCTGTCCAGCACTGCTGACCCTGAAGTCAGGCCAAGACAAAATTGGTACATATAAGCTAGCACAAATTTGGGAGCAGGTTGTTTATCTTCTTCCAAACAGTGCACTTGAGCATTACTTTTAGCTTTCCTCTATTACAACGAGAACCAGCAAGAGCTGAGATGCTCACATGCCCACAGGACCCCAGGAACAAGATCATTCAAGTGAGAGTTGAGAACTTCAGGTAGATAAGACAAATTGCGAAGACTATATTGCACCTTAGCGAACTGGGACAGAAAACTTTTAGACTACTGAACAGATATCCTTCCACAAGGTGCATCTTATCCCATCTGCTCTTGGAGACCCTGAGCAGATGTGATTAGAAACCTGGCTTTTTCCTCCTTTAGGTGACTGGGACATCTCAGCTCTTCAACATCCATTGAGCAGTAGGTTAGTAGGGCTCCCTGTTCAGAAGGACTACAGTTTTCCACTTGACTATCAGACTTCTGCCTTGAATCAGAAACTAGTCTTCAAAATTAGTTATCTTGGGAATGTTGTATCTCTTCATCTTTACTTAAACAAGAAAATTTTATCAGGAGAAATAAAGAGTCACACATCTAGCGCCATACCAGGACATTTTTACACAATGTGTTAAAGTCACAAGTCCTTCCCAGTACGGGGTTTGTTATATTTTAAGACAACTGAACACAATACCAATAATCTTTGTCTCTGAGGCTGCAGATAGCCTCACCAGCCATCCCAGGGGAGCCACCCTTCAGCAAGGGCTCACAGCTGTGCACTTGCACACACCTACCCACCCATCCTCACTGCACAAACTGAACCCCTTGGGGCTCTTCCTAGTAAGGTATGTAAGGACAACTTCATATCCATTTACTCAGACCACTGCTACCAGGAGCTTTTAAGAGTGTCAAAACAGAAAATGATTTGTTGTACACCAGGGTTATGAATACAGGTCCAGGCTGAAGACACAGGGCTTGAAAAGGGAAAGAAAATTCACAAAAGGGTAGCTGATCTGAAACAGCAAGGTTTTGATTTGAAAGGAGGTGTGCTGATTCATGCCAGTGAATGGTTTAGCCCATCTGAAGCACCTGATCTTAACAGTTGAACTTACAGTTGAACTTAACAGCTTAACTGTTGAACTAGCCAATCTCTTAAAAACCATATTCCTTTTCATGGCAAAACCAGCAGGCATAGGCTACAGGAAAAGCCTTTGGAAGATAGTTGAGACAAATCCAAGAGCAGTCTGTAAAACACCTCTTAGATCCTAGAAGATTTATTAGAGATTTACTGCTCAGGCAGCTTGCAGAAAAATCAAGCAGCTACCTCAAACTGTCAGTTCCCTGCTTTGCTACCAGGCAGCCTGTGTAACCCCACTCTGTGCCTGTAGTCCTTAAACGCAGCTCAATCATCTCCGCAGCACCCCAGAGGGCACATGCGCTGCAGAAACCAACCAAGTCACTGCAGCTTCAAGCAGTCCTTATCAGCCAAGCCACAGCAGCAGCACAGAGCAGCAGCCACTGAGCTGTATCCTTGGGTAAAGCACATCAGAGCAGCCACTACCTGTTTCCTGATTACCTGTTTCAATGGGGAAGTCCTCCCCTTCACTCTTCAGCTGTGTGCTTACAGGTATATGATGCCACAGTACACAAGTCTAAGCACAAAGAAGAGTTCCCACTAAAGTAAATTAAATTTGAGTTAGAACACATGAGCTCCAGAATGTGCTGGGATTGCAGATTGCAGACTGCAAGCCGCACTGCATAGCTGACCACAGTGCTCCCAGTGGACCCCTTGTAAATCCACCATCTATCAATTTCTCCTGCTTGGAGAAATCTAATCCCAGGGCTACAATCAGAAAGTCCTTCCCTCCCTTCCTCCCTAGGCCACCTTTCTCCACTAAGTGAGATTAATTTTTCCCAGCTGTAATATTACCAAAGACAGTAGGGTCCTAGTGGGGAAGAGAGCTTCATCCCAGAAAGGGTTGCAAGTTAGTATATCAGTAAATCAAAGAATAAAAGAGAATTTCCTCTTCTATATGACTCATGTTTCCTCATCTCTCTTGATGAGACTTGGAGAAGAGGTTAACAGGGAGCAGACAGAGCTAATGATTTAGTTAGAAAATTCATTAGCTGACTAGCAGTAGAGTTGATATGGCTCACAGCTCCAGCAGCCCACCCTGAAAAGATCCATCCAGACTCACCTGAACACCTTCAGCCTGGAGAATCCCCACAGTCTCCAACCTGCAGATGCACCAGGGCAGCCTTGCCCAGGGCTTGGCCAAGCAGAGGCTTCTCTAAGCTGTCCAGTTCACTGCAGGGTTTCACTCCAGAGAGGCGACGTGCAGCTACAAATACGAGGCTGTGTGTTACGCTGGTGGGGCACCAAGCCAAGGTCTGGAGCATTCATGAGCACCAAGGGTTGGGGTTTTGTGATTTGTGAGGTCTGCCTCATTGCTAGGTTTACCCCCAGCCTTGCACTGCTGCAGGTTGGTGCACCTTCCACCAGCAGGCATCAGCCTTAATCCCGGCTGAGTAGATGAGAAAATACAGCATGTTGATTGCCTCATCCAGGAAGTCCTTCACTTGGGGAAAAAAGCATCTTTTTCACCCCCATTTTTTCACTTCCTTAAAGGAAAAAAAAGCTCATTTTTCTCCCTCATCTTACAATAAGCAGCAGAGTCCAGTTCTGCAGCCTGCACTGGTTCTCAGAGCAGCAAGTCTACCAAGTTTCTCCTCTAGGTTCAGCAATTTTGTCTACAAGCAACAGCTACTATCTCAGCTCCTGTTGTCCAGCAACGCATGCAGCTTCCTCAACTATTTATCCCAGGCTCAGCTTTGAAGTCTTCTTTTGTCCTCATATTACCACTGCAGGCAGGCAGCTAGGGGCTGTGGTTGGCAGGCAGCAACAGAAGCCAGAGATGGGCTGGCCACCTTACAGCTTCCTATCCACACCTTCAACCTTGAACAGATCCAGGATAGAGCTCAGGCAGATGAGAGCAGCTTAAGGTAGACCCTCTCACGTATAAAGACTACATGTTAACTAAAGATAAAAGCATACATTAAAGTCTTCTCCATAGATACACATCTTTTTATATTTTTAGAGACAAAATGTAGCATCTCCTAGACAGAAGAAGGCTGCTACTACCCTTCCTGGAGCTCCCAAGCAGGAAGAGAAGGACACCTGTGCCTGGGGACTTTCTAGAAAGCCTCATTAAGGGCCAAGGGCTCTCAGCTGGGGCAGGGAGGGTCCCTCAGCTATTAAAGCCAGGTCAAAGGCACTGTTTTTCTTTTAGGGGATGCTAGCCTTACATCTGCCATAAGCTCTTCTAAATTTTATTTTATTTTATTTTCCAGCCTATTTACTGTTAAAGCTCTTGTCTGTAGTATAGCCTAATGCATGTGTAAATTGTAAATGTTGTTGTTCTAGAGTCCTCTAGGCTGAGTTCCTTGTTGCATTTCTCCTGGTATTGCTGCTTGTAGGTGTGCAGAGTGCTGCCAGCAATCTGCCTGCCTGTCCCCACATTTCTGGAACTGCAGCAGGGATTTCAGCAGCTTCCCTGCTGTTTGGGCAGCTGTGCAGGCCCCCTGGTGCCCTGAGATGCTCAGGAGCTGCTCTGAGCACAAGTTGTTTGCTGTTTTAACTGAAAGTTGTCACTTTACAAGGTGAGTATTCATGATATATATCTGCTGAGTCCAAAATGCCTTTGGGGATGCCTGGCTGTGCTTAGATCTGTCCCCCTGATATCTGCTCTCTGTTGCCCAGCACAGGCCCCAGAGCTTGTGTCTGCCCACCAAGCAGGTAGCTTGGCACAGCACCTGGTTCTTCCTGGCTCATTCTAGAAGACAAAAGCAAAATCAGGAAAACCAGACTAAGGTGCTTATGTAATTACCAGTCAAGAGAAAAAGGGTTTGCATCACAGAGCATCTCCTGAGCTTCTTCCCACCTCCAAGCTGCCTGCACATTCTTCCTACTGCTAGCTCCTCACCTGCTTCAGTGCTTGAAGCAGGAGAGGAAGAGCTTTGGATTCTGTGGTGATAGGCACTGTGGCTTGTGGGAACATCTGAGGCCATTTAGCTGGTGTGGCTCCCCCAGGTCTTGTTGCAAACCTCCAGCTGCTGTGCTGGGAGAGCTGGGGGGGATGCTGACCTGTGGGTGGGCTGGGGCCACTGAAAACATCCTGATGAGCAGCAGCTGTGTGGTTTGTCCTTCTACCCAGGTGTGTGGTGCAGTGGGAGATGGGAGATGGCAGATTCAGAAGAGCCCAAACCTGACCCAACAGCTAATATCAGCCTCTTAACTAGGACCTCTCCAAGAGCTGGATGAAACTGCATCGAGATGTCATGGCTGTCCCACTGCTGGCCATCATCCACTGCCTGATGCTGCTGTGCCCAGCCAGGTAATGTCATATTTATTTCTTCTGCTGGTGGCTGTCATAAGGCACTTCATCCAGGACAGGCAGGAGAGAACTAACAATAGCGTTAACCTTTTCTCGCAGTAAAATAACCTTTTTAAATGTGCATTATTTAAAAGGGTGATATTAAAAGCCTGGCATCCCAGTGGAAGTAAATCTTCCCATAATAACTCTCCCCACTGGACTCCCTTCCAAGGAAATGCTGCATTTTCAGGAAAAGCTTGTCCAAAGGTTATTCTTTCTTTATGTGCCTAGCTAGCTTACAGCTTTTGTCAGGGTCCCTTCTCTGTAAAGGACGTGGTGATGTCCCTTAATGGGGAGGATCTGAGTGCTTGGGTTTAGGAGTCTGTGGCAACCTCAAGCGCAGTGTCATGGTGCTGTTTTTGGAAGAGCTGCATGGGTATGTGTGGGGATGTTCTACATGCAAAGAGCTAATAGTTGCAGTGCCAGTAGGTGGGGCTGAAGAATATAGTGTTTAGATCCCAGGCCTTACAGGTGTAGTAAGAGCACAGTGTGTAGGCTTCAGCTGGTCTTTATTTGTGGTGCTTAGTGGTATAACATAATAGCAATGACAAAAGCCCCTTAACCTCCTGGCATGGTTGAGCAGAGGTGTGTGGGATGTGAGCTGGGCTCCCTGTGTGGTGATGGGGCATTTGGGGTTTGGGTGGGGACCCTGGCAGTGGGTGATGCCCCAGGCTCCCTGGGGATGGTGGTGATCCCTGCTATGGGATGTGGCCTCATCCTCCTCAGGGAAGCAATGGGGGAACTGGATGCTTGATAAACTATGGGGATTTGAGCATGAAAAATGGGCATTGAGGGACTGTTCACAGCAATGTTCCAGTGTCTTGCATGTGGTGAGGGCAAACATCAACATGGGGCCTCTCCTGTCCTACTGCTACCTGGAGTGAGTATATAGTTGCCCCCTGGAAGTTTGGATGAAATGTAATCTGGTTGAGATATGCTGGCTAAACCCTGGGTAATCATTACCATGTGCTAGCAGCCAAGAATGGCTGCCTTGATTGCTCTCCACCCTTGCATGCATTTCCTCTGCTATGGGAGTGGGTCCTTGTGTCTTCAGGGGTAATAGGAACTTGGTGTGATGAGTTTTGGTTTCTCCTCTGTAGTGGAGGCAGTAGGCTGGGTATCATGATTTCATGGGATTAATCCAGTTCCTGGCTGCCATTTGACCACTCTGGACTATGTTCTGCTGTCACAGGAAGACTATATGCATCTTGGTAAATAAGATAATGGGATTTAAGGTTGCATGGGTTCAAGACACTCTGGGAGGCTGCCCTGGCACAGGACCTCTGGGCACAGCTCACTGCCCTTGTTAGATCCCCATAGCATCCATGCTGTGTGTTCCAGAGAAAGCACGTTATATTTAAAATAGATCTCATTTGAGATCCAGAGGCAAGGGCATCTGCAGCCTGTTAGGAATAAGGGCCTGGTACTCCTCAAACCTCTCATCAGATTCATGTTTCACAAGCAGATTTATAACCTTGATGGAAAAGCTGACAAGCCAAACTCCAACCTCATTCAGTAATGTCTTACTAAATTGAAGAAGTCATAAACCACTTTAAAAAATGAAAGTTAGGACCAAAGGTTTGAGTGCAAGTGACTAAAAGCTCAGAAGAGCATCACAAGGGAGGTGGAGGAACAGACTCGGGCAGAGATGGAGCTTGGTGCCTCACAGTGATATAAGACTAGAAATGGCACTGGAGATTAATTTATTATAAGGATAAAAGCAGATACTGTGGAATAGGGAGGACTGAGTAAAATGAAATGAGACTGAAATGAAGCCAGGCAGTGAATCTGCTTGTTGTAGGAATGGGGGAAATGATTCCGGCAAGCGTGCAACACATGGCTACTTTGTGTGGTGGGGATGGCTATATCACACCCATCTGCAGGGCTCTGTGAGTAACTGGAAACAGCAGAAAGCAAAGCAAATGGGAAGAAGAGCTGTCTGCTCTAGTCTGGGAACATGAAACAGTGGTAGGCGAGAGCCCTGAGTCAGCCTGAAGACTCCCGAGATCAGCTTTAAAATTAAAACATGTATTTTTAGATGCAATACGTTCGTGGTTTTCTCATTTACTTTTTGGTTTCTGAGCATTTAGGATATGCTTGATTCCTTTGGGTGCTCTTCTGTGAAACCATGAGGGACAGGAATGTGTAATTCCATTTTCAATAAGATAATACTCTTGTGCAATTTGGCAAATGCAGCATCTAGGGTTTTAAGAAAAGCAGTAAATACCAGAGTGTGTTGTCATTAATATCCAGGACTGGTTGTACCGTTTTGATTTCATTGCATGCTGTTCAGGGAACAAAAGGCAGAGCAGACCCACAGGAAAGCTTGCCACAGAGTGCTATTGACCTGCAGAGCCAGCCTGGGGCTTAATCTTCTCCCAGTACCCCAAAGTGGCTGTTCAGCGTGGTTGTGACATGAGAAGTGTCACCCATCATCTCTAGCCCCCCTGTGAGGACTCTCACCAGAAGACAACTCCGTTTACTTGCTCCTGGCTGTTGCAGATCAGGCAGCGTGTTGGTCAGGGTGTGAGCAACGAACAAATGCAAGTGTTGGGAAATGCACTTTGTGCTTTTAGGCAATGCAAACTTCCGAGCCATGAGATCCTTAAGCTTTCCCAAGCTTTCACCTGACCCTTCATCACTATGGGGGCTGCTGCAAGGAGGGGCAGGTTTTGGAGTGCTGCTTTTGGCCGAGGACAGTGTGTGTTCCCATGTTGGTGCTGGGCTGGCTGGGTTCTGCTCAGGGGTTTCTGTTGGTCAGAGGAGGGAGCCTGCAGCAAGCTGTCTCAGGATGAGACAAATCTGGTGGAAGAGCTTTTCAGAAATCTGTTGCAAGTAATGGAGTGACAATATTCCCTGTCCCATGCTGAGGGCATGGGATGTGCACGCTGACACTGGGCTGCCTGCCCCTGAGCAAAAGGCTTCTAATTTGGCCATTTAGATTGCATATCAATAAAACAGGGACATTCTCATTCCAATTTTCCAATTTTTTCTTCCCTATTCAGCAACTATTTTATCATTATTGTTTTCTGAATGTCACCTTTTAGGATCAGGTGGAAAAATGAATTTTTCTTAATTTCCTTCAGTTATCTGCCCACAGGCAGGGTCAGGAGACAGCACTCTGAAGTCTCTCAGACTTGTGCATTCACTTATACAAAAGGAAAACAGGGTTTGAACCTGCCTGCTAGTCACAGCATAAAAAGACGTGCCCTGTTAAGCCCTGAGTAAATATTTCAACACAGTTGTAGCAATCAGGAACATCACAGCTAATGCTTACCCAGAGCAAACTTCTGGCTTCAGAAGAGCTCAGATCTCTGCTCCAGCTGTGCTGTGCCACTGCCCTGGGTCTGCCCTGCAGGCAGGGATGTGCACATATGCCAAAAACACGGGTACAAGTTGGTATACAGAGCAGTAGCTAATTGTTTGCAGTAATTTTTAGTTTCTCTGCAACAGCTTTGAATGCAAATTCTGCATTTGCAACAGTGCTGTATGTGATAAACTTCTGGGGTGTAACTTTTCAAAAAAAAAAGATGCTTAGTGAGCTGAATTAATTCCTCCATTCAGGTCAAATTCATCATATCAGTTCCTAGCCCATTCCCCCTAACACAGGGGAGAAATGAAATTTAAGAAAGTCAGAATGTTTCATCTCAACTTTTTCCAGAGTGTTCTGTTTCAAGATGACATTTCTTCTTAAAATGTCATTTTCAAATAGGTTTGAGAAACAAGAATGACTTCAGGTGAAACAAAGTTTTGGTTTCTACAAAGCAAAAGGTTTTCCTTCCAATTCAACCAGTGAACTGAAAAATTAATTAGTCACTAATTAACATAGCTCTGGTATTGACTAATTTGTGTCCAAGAAACTAGATTATGGGCAGCAGTGATGGGAAGGGGAAAATGGACTGCTTGTCTGTGCCAGCACTGGTGGGAGCAGAAAGGGGAGAGGGATGGGGACTGAGACAAGGCAGTGAGGGAGCTGGGGGGTTTTGGAGGGGGTGTGGAGATGAACAAGCTGGTGCAGATGCTTCTGGTCTTGTCCCTGCCTTTGCAGGCATTTGGCTTTCCTCCAGAGTTGAAGGAGATGGAAGCACCCGAAGGATAAGGATGAAATCAGGGAGTTGGGCTCCTAAAATGATCGTGGGTGGGATTTTTCTGTGTGCTCACTGGCATGGTGAGAGCAGCAGCTCCCTGGCACAATGGGAGGTTTTCTGTTTGGTTACCGAAATGCTCGTGGGTGGTGGTCTGGGACCCATGTCACTGCAGAGAGGACATCCCATATTTGCATCCTGGCTAAGAGCTGCTTTGCAAAAGGCCCCAAGGAACATATTTGCCCATCTCCTTGAAGCTCAGAGTGTGTGTCCAGGCATGCCTGCAGGCTGCAATTAGGCTCCGTAATCACAGGGACAGGGACGGCTGCACGGGACCCACCGCGGAGCTGCAGTGGTTTGGGAACGGTGAATCAGCTGGTGCCCAGTGATTATTTTAGCTCCTCGCTGATGTGGCAGCATTCCTGGGGTGGAAATGGGGATTATCTTCTGTGGCTGCCCTGCGTCCATCCTGTGCATGGTTTAACTTGGGCAAGAGGCAAAACGACTCCGCTGAGTCCACAAGGAAAGTCTGGGATGGGGTGAAGCTCCCAAACACATGTGCAGAATTTCCCCTCCCCGGAAGGAAGGGAGCAAGCTTCTCTGGTTTTTGCACAAGAGGGCACTGTCAAACAGCAGCCTCGCTGGCTGTCCCCATCACTCTGGGTCTGCTGGGGTCACCAGGGTTTGTCCCTTGCAAGTAAACATGCAAAAGGGGAACTTTGCAGCTTCTCCATGCCAGTGCAAGGGAGCGTTCTGTCATTTATTTGCTGTTTGGAGTGAAATCGGTGGTGACAGCGTGGAGCTGCTTCTCGGCACTGGTGACTCGAGCAGTGGACAGACAGATGTACTTAGTGCTGTTAGGATGCATGGCCAATGCTGGACCAGGGAGCCTCCCTGGCGGAGGGTAATTAGTGTGTTCCTCTCAAATGAGAGCAGTGGTGGAGAATTCAGAAGTGCCACCACCAGGACTGCATTATATGTCATACCAATCTTTCTTCCCATGCATGTAACTCACCCCCTAAGATCATGACATCTAATATTGTGGGAATAGCTTGCTGGCAGGGTTGTGTGTTCAACTCGGCAAATCTATCTGCTAAGGGCAGGGTTCTGGGTGGGCTCTGCAGCCAATGCTGGGCTTTTTGCAATATTTTTCTCATGAGGCAAGGGAGAAAGACCTTGTGAGGAGCTGAGTGCAAAAACTATCTTTTGGCTGCAAATCTTGCAGCATTGCCACTTCCAAACTCTTTCCCAAATAGGCACAAGTGCCCTCACTGCCTTTGCAGTTCCAGCATGCTTACACCTACATACAGGTCCCCAGCCCCTGGCTGCTTTCCCTGCCAGGACTTCCTTGCTTTCCTCTTTGGCAATGCTGCTGTAGCTCAGGAGCTGTGGCTGGAGCCAGAGGTAGCTGGCACACACCGGCACAGCAGCGGACGGGGCAACTTCTCCATTGCTCCTCATCCTCGAGCCTGGATACTTTTAAAAAGGAGGCATTCAACACTCATGGAAATTAATTTGTATCAGGACTGTTACATTCTTTGGCTTTTTTGTTACACAGTGACATTGTTAATTAATGTTCTGGTAGTTAATGATTTGGATCAATTATAGGAAAAAAAGGCCAAAAATATAAATCATGGAACACTAATACTGTCACTGCAGGGAACTTTGCAGTTGGTTTTACATTGAAGCTCTTTTGGTCTGACTGCACAGACAGTCTGGATAACAGTGGGCTCAGGAAATGTTTTTTTATGTATAAAACATGTAATGGAAGTTTTTCTTTAAACTCAAACCTCCAAATTCTTTTACTTCCAAAGGCAAGATACAAAACCTTTTCTTCATCTTTCACCAAAAAAACTGAAAATATGAAAATCATGGATGTGCCAATGGAGGGCTAGGTTTTCATTCAGAATAAAATCACCATCTGTTGAAGTGGGCACCAGGGCAAGTAATATGTAACCAACTGGTCTCCACAGGTAGGATTATGCCTTGATCATCGATGTACTGCACTTGGTATCACTGGAGGGCAGAGTTAAGGTGGTTGGGAGATTTAATTACATATTTTCACATCTTATTCTCTCTAGGGTCATTAAAGTGCTGCTTTGTCTAAATCTTTGGCTTTATTTAATACCTGGCTTTGGAATAATTACAGTACCCTTCCGTTATGTTTGATCTGTGAGCTTCTGGCCCGTACTTAATTGTTGGAAACAGGGTAGGTATGTATGTGGTTTGGTTTGTCTGGGCTTAAATTGAGCATTTCAGGGCTTTGAATGTTATTTCCTTTGTTCCCTGTGCCTTGCACTAACACAGCATGTGTGCTGGATGTGCTCATGGGAGCTGCAGTTAATGCCTGTCTTGCATGGCCTGTGCCTAATGCTGGGTGGTGCAGAGGTGGGAAATGTTTTTTTGGCAATGGCACTTCACTAGCAGGATCTGGGGGCCGTGCAGGATGCTCAGTGTTGTGCTGCCCTGTTGCTTCTGGCCAGGGCAGTGGTGGGTGGCAACAGACATGTCCCTTGGCAGTGCCTGCTTCTTGGGTACAGCTGGGCAGTGCCTGACACAGCTAAAATCCTTGACTGAGTCCTTGCTGCTAAGGCACCTGAAGGTTGTCACCTCTGATCACCTCACTGAAGGCAAAAGCTTCAGCTCAGGAAACTCTGCAGAGCTTCTGTGCAGAGACAAATCACCTATGCACAGGGAGGAGGTATTTAAATGCCCAATTGCTGTCCGAATTAAATACAAATGAGGGTCCCAGCTCCCAGTAGCAGCAAGTATGAATGCCTCCTTGTCCTGCCTGCAGAACTGGGGGGCTCCGGCAGGCTGGCTTGGCTACTATCTTCAACAAGCAATCCCATGTGCAGAAGAGTTTTTGCAGAAAGACTTTTTGAAACCTCCAGCTGCTCCTGTAGAGACGGATGCATGTGTGCAAGCAGGGGATGGTCCCTATGTCCCTGCTGGATATCAGAAGTAAATAACAGCCCAGCCAGTTTTAAATTGCAGATTTGCAAGTAAAATAAGATTCTGTAGGTTGTGCTGCATTTGGTTAATTAAACCCAGCTAGTTGTACAAAGCCCTTCATGTTCCCACCTGGGACTGTGTGTGCAGAGCAACTTCTCAGCTGAGAGCTGCCAGGAGGGCTTGGCATTCAGTTCATTGAATGCCCTGGAGGGGTCGAGGTCTTAGGGCTGGAAAGCAAGAAATGAACTCAAGATTGCAGAACTCACCTTGATGGGAAGAACAGAAAACTGGGTAGGTGAGCCAGCTCATTAATTAATTGGTTCCCTAATTAGCTTCCAGGGGAACCTGGGACTGCTACTTTGGAAATACACATACAAAAATAAGCTGCTGCTTGGAACAAGTGCCTGTGGCATGTTTGCAGTGAGCCGGATGTGTGCTCAAGATTGTGTTGTGTGGCATCAGGTGGCACCCAGGCAGGGGACAACCCTTGCAGGAGTGACCTCCCGTGCCACCTCCTCATGGCTGCAGACAGGCTTGCTTCCTTCAACCTGGAGGCTTAAAAGTGTGGAAGGCCCCCAGGTTTGGATGGAGATAGGGCACACACCATTGCTGGTCAAGGCTTCTCTGCTGCAGACCTGGTTTTCACTCAGCATCTGCAGCTCTTATGGATTTTCTTGCATGGCTTAAGGTATTTTTGGGTAACAGGCTGGTGCTGGAGGAGTGGGTCTGGGGTCACTGCACCTTGCCACAAGCAGCTGGATGGCAGTGGAGCTGTCTTAGCCCAGGGGCTGGGGAGGGCTCAGCCCTTGGCAGACAGGGGAAGCAGCTTGCTGAGCTGTGCTGAGCCTCCACTTCCCTCTGCAAGTATTTATGCTTTAAGCTTTCTCACTTAAAGGTCTAATTGGAGTCTAGGTGAGCTGGCACATGAGAAGGGAGCCTAATAGAGACATTGCAGTGCTATTAGCACAGATGGTTGTCATATGTATGCAAATGAAGAGCAAATTGAATTTGGTGTCCCCTCTCACCAGCTGTCCTATCAGCACTGGCTCCTGCAGCAGCAAAAGACACTGCCACTGCTCTGCTAATCTGTCATCGCAGATTAATTACAACTAACACATTAATCATCATTTGTTTCCTGGTACAAAGGAAGTATCTTGTTCTTTCAAGTGCATTCTGGTGGGATGGGGTGTTCCAACATGGGAAAAGAAAAGAGAAAGGGGGAGAGGGCTGGGCAGCTTCATTAGTGCTGGTGCCTGGGGCTGGTGGGCTCCTTCTGGCAACCTGGCCCCAGCAGGGGCACTGGGAGCTCCTGGGATGTCCGCTTTGCTCACCAACCTGCCCAGGACACATGGTTCCCTGCTTGGCTTCCACCCAAGGTGGTGGTGTCACTCCTTCCCCAAGCTGGCAGCATCCAAGGGGGATGTTTGCATCAGCACAGATTGTAACTGTTCCCTAATGGGCATGCTGAGCCAAGGAGCCATTGGGATGCTGCCGCCCTTCGGGCAGGGGCACTTGAGCAGGAATGGAAGCAGTCATTTATCTCACCACTAATTTTGACATCTTGATGAAAAGTGAAATAAATCCTTCAGATATTTTTTCCAAGTGAAAATATTGCAGCTGAAATATTTTACAGACCTCTGGATCTCAGTCTCGCTATGTTTTTTTGGATGGAAACCTATCCTCTGACTTTTTTTGTCTAGCTTTGTGCTATTTATTGGAGTAACCCATAATTTTCTGTAGTTCTCCATTAACTTAGTGCTTGGACTCTTGCCTCTACTCTGCATGTGGTCTCTAATACTGTGATCTGAAGCATACCAATGACAGATGTTAATGGTGTCTACTTAATCAGCCTGTCTGTAGAAGCTTGACTCTCTTGTACACCAAGAGCTGGAGATGCTGAAGGAGCCAGCAGCTCGAGCCAGCCAGGAGCTCCCTTACAGGGAGCAGTACCTGAGCCAAACAAGGGTTTTCAGCCATCCTGGCAGTGTTTTCATGTGTCCTTCTGATGCCTGTAGCCCCATTGCTGGGATGCCTGGCTGCCTTGTCATCCAGGACTTACATCCCCTCTAGTGCATCTACTAGGAACCCACGCTGGATTATCATTGTTTTGAGGGCATTTAATGAAAACCTGCAAGTGTCACCTCATTCCTTCACCTGGTCCTGCAGTAGCACAGAGACCTGGTCAGGGCTTTGAATGTTTTCTGCTCTAGAAGCCAGCCAAGCATCTCCATCCCTGTTTATTTTGGGGCCAGACAGCTGCTGCTGCTAAGGCAAGAGGAAAGACTTGTCACTTTCACTCCTCATGGTGACATTTGCTTTTTCTGTCTCCCTGATAACATCTCTATGAAGTTTGGTAGGAGAGGTAATGCTAGCACTGGGACCGTTCTGCAGTGGGGATGCTGTCAAGGTTACAAACCTGACTGAAGCAATTCCCAGACAAGAAAAGCCAGGAAGGTGGAGCTGTGGTTGGAGGAGTGGGTCAGGAGCTCATGAGCAATAACCATTGCAGAAGTGCAATTATTCCTAACCAGGCATAACCAACAGCAGAAATTCAAAGTACATGGTCACCTTCTCCAGCATGAGCAAAAACCTTTCATGTGGTTACCTGTGAAAAGTTTTAGTGACGGAAATATCTGCAAATTAGGGCAATGTAAATAAACAGATTTTTTTTGTTCTAAACTGTAACATTTCATTTGGTTTCTCTCACATATTTGATCTGGTGTGTCTATCCTTAAGTCAACAGAAATTGCATTTTCTGTGGTTCCGATTGGCATGCCTTGATCCCAGGGTGCCTGGTCTGGTCTGGATGGTAGGAGAAGATTGTGTGGGGAAAACTGCTGGTAGCTGGAGAAAGTGAGCCCAGAGACTCAATAACTGTGCTTTAATAATTTTTATGGCAAAGCTGAGGAAAAACGTGGGTTTCCATCAGATGACACATTCTAACACTTAAACATTTTTTTTTTGCCAAAAAGAAATTGCATAATGTTCTGGACACTGAAACCATACTTCAGCTTGCCCAAAATGCAGATCATCTGTCGCCAGCTTCTGGCAGACTGTGTTTCCCCATCGCTTGCTCCCCAGGAGCAGTTTCATGGTTCTGCCCCAGGCTCCCACCGCACTTGAGCGGTACCTGGTGGAGCGCAGGCGAAGACCGTGGGCTTGCTCCACCTGGGCTGTGGACTTCAAGTGCTGGAGAAAATCCCTGAAAAGTCTTGGGGTGGTTGTACAACAGGGAAGGGTTTGAAATGTGTCCTGCGTGGCACCAAGCCACCCAAATCCGTGGAGCAGCTGTGGGTGCTCATGGGGTCATGGGCACTCAGACCTAGCGTGGTCTGTGGGGATGACATGGCCTTGCCTATGGGGCATGTGATGAAAAAAGATTGGCAAATGCCCAGTGCAGTTCATGTCACAATTTTGTGTATTCAGGGGTACTCTGCGTGTGTGGTTGTGGCGGTTTCCTGCTGTCTTGGAGTTGGGAGTGTATTGTTCTGCTGTTAAACTTGGCTGACACCGGCATTGACATTTCTGAGGAGGCGATGTTTACCTCTCAGATCACTGTTAGATTTCCAAGTCGGCTTCCTCAGAGGTTTGGTTTCTGTGGCTGAGCCCCCAGGTCAGCGTGAAGTCAACTGCAGCGTCACTACGCAGCTGGGACCTCTGCAGCCCCGAGGCCACGGTCGGGTTAATCTGCAACAAGGAAACCTCCGACCTGTTCGGCAGCTCCTGCGTGACCCGGGCCCACCTTCACGGCGCCCTGACCCAGCTCCTTGCAGATGACCAACGATGGGATTAGTGCCTCCTCCAGCCCGTGCAGGACAGTGGGAACCACATCAGCCACTTCGTAGTGGAAGAAGTGACGGTCACCGGCTGGTGTGCGCACTTCTGTAAAGCTGAGCTGTTTGTCTGGGGTCCTCCAGCTGATAAAATGCCGCCACATCACGTGAAAGCCACACAAGTGTAAATGAAAAGGACAAGGTGTACAGCGACACGATGTCTTTGAACAGCCCGGTTGCCTGTTTCCACTGGGTTCTTGCACAACAGAGGACACTAGGCTGATGCCACTGGGGCAGGTAAACCAGCACTTCTTGCCTGATCCTTTGAACATGCTTTCCTCGGGCTTTTTCCCTGGTTGTGTCATGGAAGTTTGTTTTCCTTCTCACTGCCCAAGCACAGCCCTGGTTCTGGAGCTGTCTGACATGGGGAGTGTTTTGGTTGACTTCAGCAGCCCTTGTACCCAGCCCCTGTATCACACCAGGTCAGCAGGACGCATGGGAGGGGTGCCTGGAGAGAGGGCACACTTGGGAGTGTCCTGGTGTTTGCATTCTCTGTACTGAAGCTTGCTGTGGACAGAAAGGCTCTGGGGGCTTGACAGATCTTTGAACAGTTGCACTCAACACTCTGTAAGCTGTGTTAAGTGTTACATAAAATAAGTGGCTTTTTTGGTTAGAAATGCACCCAGACAGCAAACTGTTGGACATGGCTGCAAAGTTACTTTCCCGACTTCATTAAAACATGCCATCACCTTTAAAACATCATGCTTCTCTAGAAAACTGTCTTCTGCTCTGGAGTTACAAGAAGCAACTGAGCATTGCCACAGGTGGAAAAACAAAGGAAAAATCATTGGGTTGTGTAGTGGAGTTTTGGTCAGCCCATGGAGCATCACCAGTTTTACCGGACGCAGCCACGCAGCACCGCAGCCAACTTGCTGGTGCTTGGGCATCTTCTGTGCTGAAATATTGGAAATCACAGCTGAAAACCCCCACTGGTTTGCGGGGGGGGAGTGCATGTGGCACTTGGGACTGCTTTTTGCTTGTTCTTCGGAATTGAGCAGATTTCATGTAAGAGCATCCCCTTCTTTGCAGAGAACAGGGCACGTTCCTAATTACTGCACCATTGTGCCAGCAACCCAGAGCTCCAGCGAAGATCCTCACAGCCCCTCCAACCTGCCGCAGAGTCACCGTGCAGGCGAGAGCTGCTTGGCTGCCGTGCGAGCAAGCAGAGCTTGCTTCCTGCTTTTGTTTGCTTGTGCAAACAAATGCAAAATGCATCCTAGCAGGGTGGTGCAGTTGTTGATGCCCTTGGCAGATGGCTTTCTGGGCCCCGGGATCATTGCAGCAGGCAGCACCCCGTCTTTGTCCCAGCAGTGGTCTTGGTGCTTCGTTTGCATTCCAGCCGCAGCCGCTTGTGCCAATTGGAATGGATGTAGATGCAAACACGCATCCAGACATGCAAGTTGCCACCACTGGTGCCCGAGCCCTGCTGTCTGGATAAACAAAAATCTGTTTTGGATCAAAGTCCCCCGCGTCTGCTCTGTGTGCGCCTGTTTGTAAGCAAACGGCGCACTGAGGAGAGCAGGCTGGAAATTCGAGGCAGAGGCTTTTCAGCAGTCCCCTGGCAGCGTCTGGATGCTGCCCAAATCTCTGCTAATTGGCCCCGGGAGAGCCCTATTCACTGTTCCCTCATCAGCTGCCTGAGCCCAAGGGGGATAAAGCCCCTTGATGGGGTGTGGGGGAGCACTTTGTATGCACATTAAGAAATATCATAGTGCTGGATATCAGCTGGCATCTCATACAACATGAGCCCACTGGTGCTGACACCTCCAGGAGCACCCAGTTTGCCCTATGATGGACAAAGGGAAAGGACTCATCCCATGGGTTGTGCTTTGCCTGGCATTCTGCAGGCAGAGCTGGAAGTGGGGAGCAGGTGGGAGGAATGGGAACTGGCCCAGGGTATTTTTGACAGCGGGTAATAAAGGATTATAGTTTGCAAGAGGGAGATGCAGGGCTTTCATGCTGTTAGCACAATAATGAGCTGCCAGTCCCAAGGTGGGCAAGGTGACCTGGAAGTCTGCTCGGCCAGGAAGCCACATAAATCACTCCCCAGCTCCCCGTCTGCCACCAAGGCAGAGGTTCTGCCCACGGTGCTGGGAGCAGCAGGAGAACCCCCTGCCTCAGCTCCCGCTCCAGCCTCACCTGACTCGACCCCTCCTCTATCCGCCTGATGTTCAAGGGAGATCTGGTTGACTTCTCATATGGACTCCTTTCTCCTGGGTCTGTGTTTTATTTTTCTACCAATTTGTAGCTTCTCAGAATTTTGCTACTAGAAGCAACCCCACTTATAGCAATTGTTGGGGATGGGGACTGTGCAAATAGCTGATTTTTCACTTCATGGGATAATCCTTTTTCCAAAATAAGATTCATTCTGAGTTTACCTTAAATTAGTTTGCTTCCCACAAGAAAATCATGAATATATTTTTTTCCTTTTTTTTAGGTCAGGAAAACATTTCATCTGTCTCAAAATGCTCTGCTTGATGGTTCTTTCTCCCTTTTTTAATTATTAAAAGTGGTTTTCTTTTGAATCAGCTTTGTTTCCGAATGAAACGTCAGAAAATTTTGGTTTGAAAATATCAAGAAAAAATGTTTTGATGTTTCCATTTTTTTCCTGGTTTTATTGACAAACAACCCAATTAACTTAATGAGTTAGCTGTTAGTTTCAGCTGACTCTAATACAATGTCTTTTAAAGAAGAAATGCTTTGCCTTGGAAGTACCAAACTGGCTGTCCAACGGTGTCAGGCTGTTTGGTAACACGTGCATCAACCCATTGCAGGTGCTGTTCAGGCGCACAGCAAATAGTCATTGCTCCAAGGAGCCCATAATTATGGGTCAAAGAAAACATTGCTTTTCCCCTTGGTGCAGCATGGAGCTGAAGGCATCTGGGGCAGAGCAGGGCGTTGAGGATTTTCCCCTGGCAGTACAGGCCAGTTTACAGAAAATGGAAACAAGATGTAGGTGTGAAAATTGTCATTTCTAACCTGGCTACAACAGTTCCTCTCAGGCAGATCACAGGCCAAGACCCCAGAGCTATCTGGAAACATTCCTACAGCATAAATCCATTTGACATCTGCCACTGGGCAGTCTGTTGTGTGAAACAGGCAAAATCCAACATAATCCATGTCTGCTTTCTACTCAGTGATGGTCTAAGTTCACTTGCACCATTTTTTTTTTCCATTTTTAATGCTTTTTTTTTTTTTTTGGTGCATCTTTGCCCCTGTTGGTGCTACACTGACTGCATGCCTGAGGTTGCTGCGCTGCCCCAGCAGCGGTAGGGTGCTGGATGTGGCCGCAGTGGCAGTGCTTGCACGGCTGTTCCAGCTCAGTGCCTTGCTCGTGGTGGGAGCAGCCCGGGGGGGGCCACCAGGTCGGTGCTGGACACGAGCGTCGCTGCTGCCCCGTGCAGATCTACCCGTGAGCCACGTGCAAAGCCTGTCAGCTTAGGATTTCTTATTTTCAGTAAGAAAGTAAATAAAAGGACTAAGTAACAGAGCAGAGTTACCAGGTCAAGTGACTGAGAATCATGAGCCAGGCCAAAAAAAAAAATTCTTAAAAATCATGTTATTTTTATGGAAGTGATAACACAGGATTTCCTTTTGCCTCTTGTCTTTTGAGCCTGTTCAGCTTGGCTTTTGTGTTCAACCTGGCTCAAAACCTATTATTTTGTTTAAATGAAAGATGATTCTGATATATGGCTGGAGGAGCAGTTGAGAAGCAGTCCTGCCAGCTTGTGCAGGAGGATTGCAACACTGGGGAAGAGCAGGTTAGAAGTTAAAAATTCTTTCTCATCTAATAACCTGGAGTTATTAAGCACCCACAGGTAAGAGGGAAAGCAGTACACAGCTCTGACTTCCAAAGCAACTCTTGAATAGGAATGCTTTTACCATCAAATTTTGCATATACAGTAATTCCTTCTTTGTGCACAGAAACCTCATTAAACTGTGGTCAGCTACCCACTAGGCGTGTTTGCTGCGGGCTCCTGATGCACTGGGGCAATTTCAGGAAGAGTTTGACAGGTGGGTATTTTGCTCCATCAAGGCATATGCTCTGGGCAAGGTCTGGTCTCTGCGGTGGGTGGGTGTAAGCGAGGAAGAGGAGCGAGAGGAAGAGATGTGATTTGAATTGCAGAAGCAAAATCAAGCCTGGCTGAAAGGCAGCAGAGGACAAACGAGAACACTTGACTCTCCTGCTCCGGCTTTCCTAGGAGCATTTTCTTTTAATTGAGTGGACCATTGTTTGCTGAGCATAACCTCTTGCTTTCCCTTGTAAGTATGCTTCCCACTTTAATTAAGAGGGATGAAAATGGGATATTCCATCTCACAGAGGGGGAGGAAGGGATGCAGCTGAGGCTACTCTCCCACATACAGCACTGCACAGCTTGACATGATCGGTCATCATCGTTCATCCTCACTTTGCAGCATGATGCAGGATGGGCAGCAGTTGCATTGGCTGAAAATAGCCCAAAGATGGCAATTACTGTGAGGCAGGGTTCCTCTGTGCCATACAAGCCTGGATCAGGTTGTCCCCTGGCTCTCAGACACAGAATGACCCGAATCTCTTTTGGCACGGATTGCCTGGACCACGGGCTCATTGAGAAAGCCATCACATGGCTGAGCATTAACTGGGGCCATGGGACTATGAGTGGGGACGTTGTCCACATCTCTGGATGGGACAGTGGGGTGATGATTCAAAAAGCAGAAGTGAGAGAGCAAAAGGGAATGCAAACCCTAACTCTTTTAGTAAGGAGGATGCTGCTAAAGGAACACGGAGCCAACAGAGAGATGAGGATGTGTGTGAACCGCCCAGACCCTGAGGCTTCTGCAGCTGCGTGCACTAAAGAGTTAACTGCCCATGTCACCAAGGGTTTCTGTGCACACCCATGTCTGGGAGGATTGATGTGTTTGGCACGTGCACACCTCCCTCCACACAGTGCACAAAAACAGTGAGCAGCTTTGTGTGCTGTAAGGATTCAAGTCACCTCTGTGCCGAGGGGGAACATATGGTTTATGTATTTCAGAGGAGGGAACATGAGATTTTTAGCATGATGCGTGCTGCACCAGGGTGAAACCATGATTGAGGTCAGTGTTGGGGTTGCTGGTCCTGCAGAGCTTGAAAGAAACAGGGAGATGCATTAAAACAGGGAATCTTGGATGCATCGCCTGCTGCACCTTCATCATTTCCCTTCATGGTGGTGGCAGAAGGGATCAAAACCCTGTTCAGGGTTGGCCAGACTCCTCCATTATGCAACCTGGGGAATGTTTTCAATAATACTGCTGGGTAAGATGCCCAGTTCACTGATTTGCGTCTTTTGAAAATACCACTAGGTACGTACAGATACCTAGACCTGGAGGACAGCTTCCCTCCTTCCTATCCCCACATCCTCCTGTGGCATTTCCACAGTTTGTGGATTTGTTGCAGGAGTCATGGGGAAATGCAGGTGGGAAGTCTGGCAGTCTCAAGGAGCAGTCTCCGATGGTTGTCCCAGACTGTCTGCTTGCAGTAGATCTTCAGGATATTAGCAGATATAACTTCTGCCTTTGCATTTTTCATTAGTTCTCTGATGGCCTTTCAAAGGGAAGAAACACTGAAAATGGGCTGTGCAAATACTCCATTTTCCAGCTGGAGAGAGGAGGTGGTATTTTTTATGACTGTGATTAGTCTGCAGTAATTTATTTGTTTACTTGTTTGTTTTTTTAATCCTTGAAGTGAAAACCCAGAAAATTGTGTTGCTGCAAACTGAAATGCGACCTTTTGTTTACACACCTTAGTAATTGAAGAGTTAGATTGTTGCTGCTACAGCAGTTTTTCCCAACGTTAAATCAGTAACTAATGCTCCCTTGCCCAAATGTTAAGGATTTGAGCTCCAGTCTGCAGGACAGTCTCTTGATCGCCACGTGAGAGTGGGAGAGATCCCGTGGTCCCTCTTACTGCAGCGTTTCTCCTGCATGGGCTGTTTTGGTAGTCACTGAGCTAGAAAGCGAGCATATGGCTGATGCTCCAACTGGGTGGTTAGGGCACGCATTTGGGAATGGGAATCACTCAGTTCCAGTCCTCGCTTCGGTGAACCTGACATTGAAAAGCTGACAATGGAAAGTGGCTTTATTAATATTGCCAGCTCCAAGCATTCAAAAATAATGTGTCAATCAAATGCGATCTCAAATGTTGAGATATTAGAAAATTTATATATGTATGTGGCTTCCTTTTATTTCCCATTTGGGTTGTAGCTTTCGAGGGACAGGTTTTCAAACTTTATCTTACAACCATGACCACGGCTAGGAGAAGTTGTGTGCATAAACCCTTCCCCACCCTTTACACTGATCCCCTTGGAGGGAATGTTTCCATCTCATTTTATTTTGGCAGCACCTTTGGCACCTCAGCAGAGGAGGCAGCCTTTTTGTGAAGGCACTTCCAGCTCCAGGGCGGAAGAACCATCTCCTCCCCAAAATCCTCCACAGGAGATAGCCATTCCTCCCTTTTCCTCTATTGCTGAATGCAACTCACGGATTTAGAAAGGAATAACCTTGAAATATCTTTTACATATTTAGCACTACTTCAGACCAAAATGATTGCTCATGTTTACTTAGTAGCAGAGCCTGATCAGACTTGCTGCCAGCAACCTGCTTTGAGCAGTATTGTCAGTTTTCTTCTTTCTCTCTCTATACCAATATTCAGCCAACAACTTGCCATTAAGCAAATGGGTCCCTGTTGACCTAGAATTTAAATTTCAAACTTAACCAATTGATTTGAAATGTTTGTTGGAGATTCTCAGTATAAAATCTTCTCTGAAGCTGATGAAAGGTTATCAGAGCCTATGGAGATTCACCAGGCCAGCCCAAAACAAAAGAGAGCCATCATGCTCTACCTACAGTGATCTCTATTAGGTGGTCAAATAACAAAGGCTGGGATCAATTTTAGCTTTCAGCTCTACCTGCTGCTGCTGGGTAACCCTACCCCACATTAACAACAGCAGCTGGTCACTGCTCATGTATAATGCATCTTTACTAACCTGCAGTGAAAGGCACCTGAGCGTCACACATGTGAGCAAGGTACGAGAGGGAGCAGAGGAAGGAGCTGCGCTCCCCTGACGTTAGCTGACCTCGCTCTTGAAGTCTCCCAGGGATGCTCTGGTCTCATAGTGGAGACTGCAGACAAGGGAGCAGGGTTTCCTTGGGGTTCCTGCCCCAGGCAGCAGGTCTGAGCCTGAGCACATCAGGTGCAGCTTGGTGCAGCACATGTGGGCTCATCGCAGCACCAGGGCGGGTGGGATTATCTGAGGATGGTGCTGTTTTGCTCACTCCCCAGTTTTGCCATTAAAGCAGGAGGAATTGGGTCTCGTAGGCAGTTGAGCTGGCATTTATTCATTTATACACAAAATAATCATCCCTTCCAAAAGCAGCAGGGTGTCTCCATTTATTAAGAAAGAATATGTGAAATGCAAGAAGCCTTCCCTTTGCATCTTGTCGTGCTAAAATAATGAGCTGAAGTGAGTTAGAAGAGTGAAGTAGTTAAAAGTAATGTTGCTTTAAAATTCACCACATTTGAAGAAGTCCTTATAGAATTCCTGCAGACGCGTTAGTGACTGATTTCAAACCAACTTCAGTTCAAAACACAACGTGCTCTGACGTGATCTCAAGAGAGACTAGCACCATTTTGTTCTTATTTTTAGTTATTACGCATAATAAGGTCATGTTCGAGATATAAGACCTCTCTAAGATGCATGACTTCAATTTTGGAAAATAATTTCCTCTCATACACTGAATGTTTCAGTCTTTGCAGGCTCAAAAGTACTGAAGAAAATGAAACAGCCTTCAGATAGCAGTCGTGCACTCACCTATGGCTTCCAACATCCCCAGATGTAACCTTCAGAACATTTAACTGTTATTCCTCAGTTGGCCATTCTAGAGATTGGTCATGCCCATTAATATCTTTGTTCCAGCCCATGTCTTGCTGAATGGTGTGATACGATACAAACAATGATTCATAGCAGTTCCTTGGAACTGACTCAGGAGAGATTTGGGATTTTTGAACAGTTTTTTGAAATGTTAATGGTTGTTTAAGAGCAGCAACAAACAATTTCAGCTGGGGATGATTCAGTTGAAAAGGTTCTCAAAGCAAGTTGGTAGGAGGCAGGGAAAGACACAAGGAAATTAGGAAAACTGGTGTTTTGCTGAAACAGTTCAGAGTGGGAATTGCAACTTCTTCAGAAGGAAAAGTGTTCCACTAGATTTAAAAAAAAACAAAAAAAAAAGCCAAAAACTGAGACTTTCTTTAGACCAGAAAGTTTCCAAAGTAACTTGCTTACATGTAACTGGGATGTGAGCGGTGGCTGGGGGTGCTCCAGATTTATCCCCATGATAAAGGGATGAAGTTGGTGGCAGATGTGCCACTTTTGCAAGCCCCCACATAGGCTTTGGTTGAAGAAAGAGCTTGTATTTGTGTTTTATTAGCCTGCTTGTCACCTGTGGTGACATTGGGTTGCAGTGAAGTCCAGGTTCCTACGCATGCAATATCTGGAAAGGCTGAGTTTGTGCCGGTCGGGAGGATTTGGTTTCTCATTCAAGTCCTTGGGCAAGTCTCCTCTTCTGTGAAATGGGGATAATCGCGTTTCTTTTCTGATCAGAGAATTACAAAGTTAAGCACATTAAGAATTACAAGACTGACCAAAGGGATCTATAAGAATAATAGATACAGGTCTCGAGCTGGTTAGCTTTGTGTATTCTCAAATGCTTTCTCTTAACCAATGATTTCACTCAAGCTAGCTCATGTAATGCACCTTTATGTCCTAAGCTAGAAGAAGCTTTCTGAAGAGGAAAGCCAGATTCTTTAATTTTGGCCTGAAAAATATGATGGTCTAACTTAGGAAACCCAACAGGAATTGTCTATGTACATGTACATGATCTTTCAAATGGTGATATGTGGTTGGCTTTCCCCTCTTCACCACCACTAATCCTGAACTGGAAAGGCACTTGGGCCATTTTTCCTGTGATAAAGTTGTCTTTGCAGCTCCAGTCTTGAGAACAAGCCAGGAAATTAAGGGGTGAATCCTGATTTTTGGTGGTAATGCAATAAGTGAGACTAGAGAAAGAGGGTTACGCTGAGGAGGGACCTCACTGGTGATGATAGCTGGTGCAGGGACCTTGCTCATGATGGTAGCTGGTGCAGGCATGCGAGTTCGCTGGGTGAAGTGAGTGCCCAGTGTGTAACACTCACGTTTGCTCTGTGAAGGTGGCTTTGCTGCAGCTGTGTGTGCCTGGCACACGATTTATTGCTACCAGAGCAAGACTTCCCAGCAGGAAATACTGCAGCAATGACCTTACTAGCGGCCAAGACCAAACTGTAAAGTTTTCCAAGTCTACCTTTGCATAAACAACACATTGCAAAGGCCCGATTTAAAACCCAGAGAGTCATAGACGTTCCACAGGGCCAGAAAGCAAAGAGAGGCAGAGTTGGGGCACAGCTGATTTCGCAAGCATAGGCACTGGGAAGTCTGGGCTGTATTTACCCAGCTGGAAACATGCTTCACATATATTTATTCCCGAGTTTTGCCTCAGGTGCATACTCTCCCATTAGGGCTAAATAGCCGGAAAAAGCCAAATACATCTGAGGTCACTTTTGGCTAATTAACATGGCAACAAGTGCTGATTAATTAGTTTGGGCCTGAAATTAGCTGAGATAATTTTTGCAACGGCACAGGCCATGGATTTATGAGAGCTTTTTCTCCAAGACAAACAATATTCTGAAAACATTGTTTGTACAGAAACCTCCATTCACCCTGTAAATTACTACTTGGATTTCTTGGAACTTCAGGAATAACTATTTTATTTCATTTAAATGCATGTTTTTATTTCCTTTACCTGATGGAAAATCTTACCTTACAAGGCATCCAGTGATGATCACTTGTGTTATCATGAACCCCTCTGCTTGATGTGTACCTGTATGTTAGAGCAAGCTGGAAAACCTTCAGAGATTGAGGTCTAGATTCTCAGAACTGCTAAACATCATGTCAAGCAAAAGGTGTTGAGGTACCAAAGAAAATCCTGATGTCCTCTAGTCATCAACATGCTTAATTACACAGACTTGCCAACTTTAACAACTTAGTAAACTACCAGTTTTGGGGATGATTTGCTGCCCTACTAATGAGGGCTGTGGTGTACCTGACTTCTGGATACCCAGCAGTCCAGGCTGCTGGACCTTAAGAAATCACGGGCAAATTCCCATTATGCCTACAATGAGCAATTCTGCTCTTTGCAGCATGTATACCATAGGCGCACTTATGTCAGACCCTGGTAATTATAATGGTGATGTGTGCAAGTACCGTGATGTTTAAGAAATATTGGACTTCCTGCTTTTGGACCTGTGGACACTGCTGGGTCAGAAAGTGTGCAACGGGGAGGCCGATGCTAAAGAAATGTATGTACCCAAATTAATACAGTATATGAGACCTCACAGTACTGCAGACACCCTTGCGCAGCTTTCTGCATGGCCTTTTGCATTTCAATCTCCAGATGGTGAGGAGCTGGTTCTGCTCATCTCCTCCCAGGGCATCCCATGGCAGAGCCTGGGGCATCTCACCTGCAGACTGCCTTAGGGGAAGGGCCCACCAGCATGTCTGCATCAAGTATTCCCTTTCCAAGAGATTGATTTTGTTTGCCTTTCATTGTCCATCTGACTGCAACCACTTTTGAAATATTAGCTTGCAAATGGAAGCAGCCTCCTGCGCCTCACTCTCAGAGAGATCAGCTCTGCTGCCACTGCCATCGCAGCCAGTTGAGAAACAGCATTTCCTTTTCATGGGACTTTTTTAGCATTAATTTTGCTTCCAGTCCAGATCATATTGAAACCAGGAGTGTTCACATTTCCTGGGAGCTGCAGGCTCTCGACAGAGATGTACAATGCAGAAAACATCTACTAATAAAAGAAAAATTCACTGAGTAGCTAGGAGAGGCTGTCAGCTCTCCAGCCCAGAAGGGACCTGTAACAGCTCATCCTTGGAACAACAGAGGTGCCAGAGAGGAGAAGATCACTCAGGTCTTGATTTGCCTTAAACTCAGCAAAACCCTTCAAACCCAAGAAGTTTTAGAGGAGCTGTTTAGGCTGGGTGACCAACAGGCGTAGCCATCCTGTCATTTTGCCATTTCATAACAAGTGCTTTGCAGCTCAGTGTCCGTCCATGCCTTGGGACTCTTCCCTGTGGGCTGACAGCACCTCGCAGAGCAGCGGTCACTGTGGCGGGTGGGGTGGCCCCAGTACGATGCCAGCCCCACGCAGGAGCACACGCAGCTGCCAGGATGCCCGCAGGGGCATCCCAGCCACGCGGCCAGCAGCCACCTCCGATGGCAGTGGCAGAGCTCGCAGCCAGTGTGGCACACTGAGGCCGTTAGCATTTCTCTGCAGCCCACGCTGCACCAAAGTGAAAGCAGAGAACATCTTCTCTCACCAGGGTGCATATCTGAACTAATTAAACCTTGATGATGATGATGATGATTATAAATAACCCATCTTGTGCAATTTTTTCCTTATTCAGCTTTTCCCTTTTGCCACTTCGATAGGATTTTTTTGTAAATGATGATCAGATTTTAACAAGTGCTGTCCAGAGGGACCCCATAAAAGTTCTTCTGAAGCACATTTTTGCCACTAAAGCTTCTTTAGTTGCAAGTTTTTCCCCCCTGCCCATTTTCTCTTGCTTTGAGCTGAAAGGAGCTGGCAGGGCAGGATGCTGCCCAGAGCCAAGAAGCATTAAAACCAGTCTGGCAGGAGGCTTCTCTTCCTTGATGGGACTCTTCTTAAATGAAAATTTATGTGGATTTGCAGGGCCTTCATTAAGTGAGTCACACCATTAGTAAAAGGTGTGTGTTGCAAGGGGTCTGTTTATCCCAGTGCTGATAGAAGCCAGAGTCCTGCAGCCTTCATGCAGAAGCGATCTTACAGCAGATAATGTTGATGCAGATGGAAACCTCAGAGAAGGCTCTGCAACCCAAACCCCTTTGGACTTTTTTTGCCAAAGACGGAGTCACTAATGATGATGCATTGCTTCATTCCATTTAATTTCATTTCTGCAGATCGACTGCAAATTCCTGACCATGTGTGGTCATTAGCGTTCCCACCGGGGCAGTCTGCACAGAGGATCCGAGAGCCCATGCTCTCCAGACACATTATAGCTGAGCGCCCTATCCTACTTTACAGCCTGCTCGGATCCTTTCTGCACCGTTGTCATGTGCTGCTCCATAGCTGCCACATGCCCTGCCCCAGGAGTGAGCAACACAGATCCTCAGACTTAAGAGCATTGTGTTAGGTGTTTTGCTGGGAGCTAACTCAGACCAGAGTCTTCTGTTGGATTTCCCTTGTCATGTGATTGCTCCAACATCCAGGTTAAGCTTTGTAATCTTGTTATCCCAGAGCTGCTTCGTAGCATCTTGTCCTGTGAGTCTCCTTCCAGCCCATCTTCTCGTCAAGCTTTCTTTGCAGCTTTCTCCTGCAACACTTTTTCCCATTGTGCAATTTCCTCTCTGGGCTTCTATTACATGTAGCCACAGCTAAACTCTTCCCAGGCTTCATCAGCCATTCTGCTGCTTCTGCTCTATGTCCCATCAAGTCTGAGCTGGCTGGTTTCTCTGCAAAGTCTTTCTCGCTAGATGCATCAGTGTGTTGTCCAAGCATTTTAGAACTCCTAATGCATTTTCTTTTCAGTTACATGCTTGAGGGAGGCCCTGAATTCACAGGTCCTCTTTCCACTGTCCTGCTGCCTGCCAAGATGCTCTGAAAAAAACACCAGCCTCATAAAATTCATTGCATTATTGGGACCCTAACTGGCCTGCGCTGCTTAGCAGAGGCTAATTGAGTCACTTGGTCATTTCAGTTCCCTCAGTTGTTTGTGAAGAGAAAAAGCATCCCCAGAGAGCATGTCACCTCAAGTGTTTTAGGCCTGGATGAATCAGTTTTTTGGAAAGTGCTTGCTTCTCTCCTGCTTCTGCTATTCTCAGACTCAAAAATTCAGTGTAGTCTTCAAACACTGACACCTCTATTTGATGTGGTCATGTACAGCAAGAATTGCGCCTTGAATGGTGAAGTTTAAGCGATAACTCCTTGCTAACTCTTCATTAAGAGTAAGCAAGGCAGTAATAGTGAATTTGGGGTGATAGCAACTCAGATCACAAGCTCAGGCTTTTGAGAGGGATTGGGAAGCTGCACTGCATGGTAGGCATGGTACTTGCTCCCTGGTTATGCCACAGTAAATTCAGAATCAAACCATCAACCATCAAGCCATCATGTCTGTATTGATGCAACATTTGCATCAGGTCATGAAAACAGACTTTAGGCCCTTACTGGCTCTTTAAACCCAAAACGCTGCTTGTCACACCAGGTCAGCATTTGCCAGTCCTTCAGCAGCCTCTGAGCTCCCCACCTGAGCAGTAATAACAGATTGCTGCACATTTTGCTTGGTTTGTGGTTAATAAACACTGCAACTGGGGAATTAAGCGGACCTATAAATAACAGCACTTATACCTGAGCCTCCTGAGCATTGGACCACCTGCAAGGAAACCAGAGCTGGAGCTGAACACTGTCAGCCCCTCTGAGGAGACACTGTGAGCAGGGCAAAGTGGTCAGACCTCCTTTTTCACCCCAAAAATGGGCCATGGGTGCCAGGCGGGCTCTGTGGGCAGCCAGGAGCTGGTGCTGCCTGTCAGGAAGCAGCCACTGGCAGCATGCTCTGGCCATTTTCAGCATTGGGTGGAAGTCAGAGGCTACAGTTGCTCTTCTGGTTTTGAATTGGGAGACCAGAAGGCGTTGGAGCTGGAGGTGAGGCTACCTGGCCCCAGAGGAGCTCAGCACCCAACCTGGGCTCCAGCTGTCACGCTTGCCCCTGGTCACACTGTGACAAAGGGGAGAAAGGAAGAGGATTTGGGGAGGAAGGTTGAAAGCTGGTGCTTAATGTATCAAATGGGAGGAGGAAATTGAGTTTCAAGGGAGAGAGGAAGAGCCAGTGTAGCAAAGGTGGGCTGATGTCAGCATGTGGTCCTCTGAGCACCAGGGCTCAGGCCATGTGGTTTTCTGTGGCGTGGTGGAGATGGTTGGACTCCAGCAGGCTCTGCCCTCTCCACGTACCTCACCAGGCATGCTCCAGTGTCCCCACACGGCTGAGGTTTGCTTTCTTCTGGTTCCCTCCCAAAGGAAGTTCCCCAAATGTGGTTTGGATGGTGAAGGGCAGCAGATAGAGAAGAGACAGATCACTGAAGCGTTACGTGTGAATGCTTTGGTAAGTGAGGAGGTGCAGGCTCCATGTGAAGCTTTCTCCGGAGCACCTCTTCCAAGGCAGCTCTCTGCTCAGAGGGCTGAGCTCACATTTGCATGTTTTCCTCTCTGACCCAGCCGCCTGGTTTTGCAGGACTGGTAGGAGCTACACACCTGGAGCAGCACTGTCTTGGTCTGGTGTGACATAGGTGACGGGCCAGAAGCGGGGAGGAGACGTTCACACACGCATGTGCCCACACGCAGCTTGAGCTCGTGAGCTGCGTCTTGTAAGAAGCCAATGAAGAGGCATGGAGGAAAGGCTTAAAGATTTCTCAAGGGGTCTCAGTGGTGGCTCTGGTAATGTTGTTTCATAGGAGTGAGTACATAATATTGCATACATATATGTTTAAATCAGTCACAATCCCTCTGCCTTCTCAACATGTAGATCCCATCAATAGCAGCTTTATGCAGGCAGGAACATAACCTGGGGACTCAAGCACCAACACGGTGTCAGGGGAAGTTGGTGCAAATTGCTCCATCGGCTGGACATTAAAGCAAGGAGTGATATCACTCTTAAAATAAGAAACCTAACGTAATGTGCTTTAATAGCTGAATAATTGCTGCAAGCAAAGAAGGAGGCTTTTGTGAAAGAGGATAACTGAAAACCAGGAGCGAGTGCTCATGACATCATGGCAACGCACAAGAGAAACTTTATTCTCACAGCTCCGCAAAAATGGCTTGTCAAGCTGCCAGTCCCAGATAACTCGGTGGGAGACTTTAGAGAAGAGTTAATAAGATGATTGATTTACAGCTGGAAAAAATTAAAGAGTCTGAAAATTGACAGACTGACATTGTTTGAAAGATTCACAAGAAGCCTCCCCCGCTTCTTTGGAAAAGAGGGTCAAGTGCTTCCATCGGATTTTTGCACTCACATTTGGAGCCTGCAGCATTTCCACAGGTATGCTGGGGGTCTCGCTGCCAGCTCCCCTTCATGGGAAACAATTATGGAACTGTTATCATCCTAATTTAGCTATGCAAAAATAGATCTGAAAAGTCTGCACCTTCTTATAAGAAGTAGTTTTTAAATATTTTATTTTCATTTACCAGCTGTGGATCTGATCCAAAACCTTTATGAAACTTCTGCATTTCTTACTGGGAGATTTGAGCACGGTGTGTTTTCTTTACTTGTTAGGAAAAATTGTCAACTTTGTCTCAACTCTGTATATATTTTTACAGTGGTTTGCTAGCATGAGGGAAACCAAAGGTCCTTTCACAACTTTTGGAGCTGGTCCATCATATTTTTTTAAGAATTTGCTTTGTAAAGTACTTGTTCACATTGAAACACATGATTTACTGTTGATATAAGGAAAATCCCACGGACATTGCATTGTGTTTTGCAAAAGAAACACAACAACACAAAAAGAAACAACCTTTATGCTTAGCATGAAATTTCTCAGTCTCTATGGTGGAGTCAGCTCCAAGAGCAGTTAGAACCTCAGTTGTCTTCAGTAAAAAAGAAATGTATTCATCAAAAGTAATTACTGAAAGACAACACTTTTTCAGTTTTCAGTCTTCAGCTGCCCATCAGAGTTGTTAAGAACAGGGTCTTATTTTTAGTATCATTATATTTGATCCGTCAGTTCTACATCTAATAGGGGACAAGTCTGGCTTTAGGAAATCTTTCATGGGCTTCCAAAGGCATAAAAAACTTGCTTCAAACTGAATTTGATGCAGACTACGCACAAAAAAAACTCACAAATACATGTGTATGTTGAGAATAATGACATAAGATGTAATGAATAGCAAGAAGAAAGATATGACATTTCAGATGAGGAGGAAGGAAAGGGCAACAAGGCTGAGCATCAGCAATATACACTTCGAGGTAACAACAAATACAGTGACGTTATGTCCACAACTCAGCTCTGCTATTGAAGCCACTTAGGAAAGTGAAAAACAGCAACAAGGTTGACGAACTCTCAGAAATATGAATGTAAACTCTACGTTAGGTTGCACATGAAATAAGTATCAAACTGTTTGGATTTTGGAAGCAAGGTAAACTACAGAGGGAGAGCAGCTGAAGAGGCTTGTTGGAAACTTACTGACATTGCAGATTCTGACAGGCTCTGAAGCCAGGTGAATTTTACCAAGAACTTCTCCCCTGATTTAAGACATATTTAGATCTTATCTTCATTAGATAAACTCATCAGTATATCAATAGTCTGTTGAGTTTTGGAGTCTAGTGGGGTAGATCTACTTAAAAAGTGGTAGTGAGCTAAAAACCTCCAAAACAACCCAACAATAATTCCCCCATGCTAAAAATCCCCCTTGTTTTTTTCCTAAATGAATGCTGACACGTCAAAATAATTTCATTTCCTCCTTTGGAATAAGACCCAAATGATACACACGAAGGCTTTGGAGTAAGGAGGCTTTTGACAGTGTTTGGATTAATGCTCTCATAACTCAGGACAGTGCTGTCTGGAGGAATCACTGTCTGAAAGACTTCATTGGGATATACACTTGATTGAAAACACCTTATCAGAGCAAGATGATCATAACAAATCAAGTACTTGATTAGTAATCTAGCAAAGCAACATTCAGTAAAAACTATAGAATGATACATTTAAGAAGAGTACAAATGCGCAAGTACCACATCAAACTTAATCGTCCAAAGAACAGTATGGCATAAAAGTGGATCACAAGCTAAACATGGACAAATATTGCAATACGATGCCAATTCGCAGTCAAATCTCATTCAGGGATGTATGGAGACAACTTCTTTGCTTTTCTAGCATGTTCGAGGTCTTGTCCAAAACACCATGTCCCCCTTTGAATGCGGTACTGTCAAAAATGACAGAAACAAGTTCGAGGCTGGAGGTCTGTGGTGAGAGCAATGCGAGGTCCGGAGGAGAGGAGCGGGAGGTGATGCAGTGACAGCAAGGAGATGTTGTAGGGAAATAGTGTGGGAGCTGGTGCCAGTGCACTGCAGAAGGAAAAACCTAGCGTCAATACCGGCATTTCTGCGGAGTTGTGAAGGAAGCGGCTCAAACTCTTCCCTATCTCTGGAAAACTTCTTAGAAAACCTCTGAACTCACTACAAAGCCTATCACAAGCGCCGCTTCCCAGGCAGGCAGCAGTGAGGAGGTGTGGAGATGCAGGTCCTCATCCTGACTCCAGCCCTAGCAGACCCAGCAAGGGCTGTGAGGTGCTACCAGCAGTGAGGGACGTGGCTCTGGGGTCACCCAGCTCCCACACAGCAAAGTCGGCAGGGAAAGGGCAATCCCACAGCTCTCCTGGCTTGTTCTTGCAAGACAAAAAAAATGGGGCTATGGATACAGGTGCATGCTAAATGTCATGGGCCCTCTTTCTGATTGCAGAGTATCCGTATTCCTCATCCAAGGCATTTTAAAAATGCCAGTTTATTTTTAGTGAAAACACTTTTTTTCATAATATTATTTCTTAGAAAACATCTTCTAACCACAGAGAAACTTTCTTTTTCCTTGTGTCATGCTTGTTGTGTTCTGTTCCGCTTTTCTGGAGAGGTGAGCAAAGATCACTAGTGGAGCAGGCAGCCCTCTCAAATGCCAGACTTATCATTTCTAAAAATTAAAAGCCCAACTAAAGCAGAAACCAGCAGCTCAAGGGTGGGAGGCATGGAGAGAATATTGCTAGGCAGAGCAAAACTGGGGGACAAAATGTCTAGTTTTTGAAAAGTCCTTTCATAATGGCATGGTTCTCTCTGTGCGCAGACGACAGAATAAATTAAAAAATACTCCTGCCAGCTTTACAGATACTGCAAGAAAATCTAAGGTTGCTTAATGGACTGGAATATAATCTCCATGTTTTTGTTTCCTCCATTTTACCCAAATCATTCACTTCAATAATTAAAGGATAATGAGCCGAACAGTTTTCCCCCTTATAACCAGCCCTCTGTGGGTAGAGATTCAAAATAATAATTAAAAAAAAAAAAAAGAATCCTGTCTGGTGAACATGCCTGCAGATAATAGGAATATCCTTCACTTCCCCTCTCCTGGGGCTCCTGGTTGCCATCCATCAGTCAGCTGCCACACCAGGAGATGCTATTAGGGACCAATGGAGAGGCCGCCTGGGTGCAGGGCGATCCATCACAGCCCACGTTCCCGGTACAGTTACAGTCGCCCTCCTAAGAGATGGGTTCATATGCATCCATGTATAGACCCTCATTGATTAGATAGGAAGACAAATGGGCTAGCACTAATTACAGCGCTTCTTCAACTTTTCTTGACCTCTTCCCTTGCGCCATCACCTCGTGGACCCACTGCGTTTCCCAGACTGAGATGGGGACCAGGGATGGTGTTAGCCAAGGAGCAGTGCAGGAGAGGAATTTTTCAGAAAAGCTGCATTTTCTACATGTTTAAAAACCTGGTGGAAAACCCATAACAGTTCAATCAGGAAAACATCCTGAAGTCTTTATGTCCAAATGCACACGGGGGGATTCACCCCACCCATCTGCAGGCATTTCCCCAAGGTGACCAAGGCAATAGCTATGACCCTTTGCTGTCTGTCCCCAGTGGGGACACTTAGATGCCACCAGCAGGTGATCCAGTGACTCACCAGTGATGTTCTGCCCCGTGCAAGAAGCAGCTCTCCTGGCCTGTGCCCAGCTTTCTCCTACAATGACCTGAGTCCCTTTGTGCGTCATGTTGACAACGGCTGGGCTTTCACATGAGCTGTGTTTTAACAAGTGGGTTGTGTCACAGAAGTGTCACTGAAGACAAATCAACATATGACATTGTTAAGGGGGCAAAGCTCCTTCTTTCTGCTTTTCTCCTAAAAACTGCCCTATGTCCATCCCCTCCCCTGATCACAACATGCTGCCTGCGGCCACTGGGGCATAAATAAATTAGTTATGAGTTTTTCCAAGCAGTAAACTTCGGGGGGAGGGGGGGGGTTCCTTTTTTTTTCCTTCTTTCTTTCTTTTTTTTCTTTTTCTTTTTTTTTTTTTTTTTCCTAAAGAAACACAGCGGTATCTTACAGCTTTCCATGCTGGAGTTTGAGAGCTTTTCAGAGCCATAAAATATTTATTTTCATTTTTTTCCATTAGGTCTTAATTCTCAATATTTTATAAGAAGTGAAATTATCCAGGAAAACTGAGCTTTCATTTTGCGGGGTGGGGGGGGGGAGAAACACAACAAAAAACATTTACTCAATTAGAAAATGACCATCAAGCACAGTGTGCAGGGAACATTTCTGAAGTAAAGAACTGAGCACAAACTTAAATCCTGAAGTGTTTCTTTTTCCTTCAAAGAGGATCAGTTTTAAGAACAGAACAGACTGAGATTCATTTACACTCCTTTGTCTTTCAGCCTAGAAGCAAAACTGTGCTCTTACTTCAGTGTAAAAGCTCAGAATCGCCTCAGTCCATGCCCCCTGCGAGGGCAGATGTGCCAGAGCATTCCTGCTCCCGCCCCACATCCTGCGGAGGGGGAATGGGAGAAAGAACCTGAAATGGGTGAAAACAGGCCAAAGGACCACGTTTTGGCAGAGCAAAGCCACCTATGAAAGTGGAAGAATGTGCAAAAATGATTCTAGGTGTTTTCTCATAGGAAAAATCAGTTTGGCCAGCACACGGGGTGATAATCCTGAGCTGCCTTTTACACAGGCAGAGATTTTGCCTGCAGGAAAAGGGAAGAGATGAGATGGCCGTACGGTGTGGCCCCTGTGCGGTGCTTAGGGGACAGCAAGTGAGAGGTGACACAGGTGGGAGGATTCAGCAGCCATCAGCACAGCAGTGTGGCCTGGGTGGAAGTGCCCTGATTTGTGCCAGTTTGCCCCAGCCTGAGCGCCAGCAACGGAAACCCAGCGTGGGCGCGTTAGGCCCTGCGTAACCACACAAAAATTTCTCCCACGACCCACTTCTGGGCCAGGACTGGCCAGCCTCTCTGCTGACACATCCAGGGCAGGACGGTGCCACAAGGTGTCACCTAATTGTCCCCATGGAGGCAGCCTTCTGCCCCCTGCTTTGGCTGGGCAGAGGCTGGGAGGGAGCTGCTGGCAGGGAGCAGCGCTCAGCGCTGTTAATGACCGATGAACGCCGCTGTGACGTTGCCTGGTGGGGCTGGAATTCGCCATAACCATCCTCGTTAATGACACGCAGTTAAAGGTTATTAATTCTGAACTCACTTGTAGCCACAATTCAACTATTTTCCTGACCAAGAGGCAAAGCTGGGTTGGATGTAAGGAGCTGGGGGCTCACCCTTCCCTCTGAGGAAGCAGTCACCATCTCCCAACATTAGCTCCATCCCCACCCCCTCTTCACCCCCCAGTTTGGGAAATCATTTGCATTCTTCTTCTGAAAGCGTTAATTGAGAGGAGAACAAATGGAGTCCCCGGCAATTTAAGCAAGCCTCATTACTGCCTGAGGGCTTGTTTGGAACCAGCAGCCGTCAAAACAATTGCAGCGCCATGGCCCAGCACCAAAACTGTACTGGGAGGGCTGGTGGGAGAGATGGGGGTTTTGTTCTCCGGGAGCCAGTTGTGCACCTTTAATGACGAACGCTGCAGCCAGCTCCGGGCCGATAGCTGCACAGCCCAGTGTCCTTTCCCCTTATTACCCAGCAGCCGGAGGAAAGCCCCGGCAGGGCAGGGAGCCGGTGCCATGCAGCACGGATCCCAGACAATGTCACGCTTCTGTGGCCAGAGACCACCCGCAGCAGGAGGTGCCACTTGCAATTAGGACGTGGTTGTTGTCTGCCTCGCCTGACTTCGCCTTGGCTGGAGGTGAGCTCAGCCCAGGGGGAGCAAAGCTCTCGGCAGAGAGGGCTGATGTTCCTCCTGCTTTAACAGCCTCAAGTTGTGCCAAGGGAGGTTTAGATTGGATTTCAGGAAGAATTTATTTGCAGAGAAGGTGGCCAAGCATTGGAACAGGCTGCCTAGGGAGGTGGTGGCGTCCCCATCCCTGGAGGCATTGAAGAGACGCGTGGACATAGCCCCACGGGACATGGTTTAGTGATGGGACTCGGTAGGCCAGGCTGATGGTTGGACTTGGTGATCTTGAAGGTCTTTTCCAACCTAGACGGCTCCATGACTCCATGATTCTATGCTGCCTTGCGTGGAGGAGCAGGATGCTGCTCGGGGGCTGCTCAGGGGCTCCAGGAGCGCAACTTCCAGCCGGGCTCTGCAGCAGCTCCTGGCAGCATTCCCCTGGGCGCTCCTTCCTGCCAGCTCCAGCCTGCTCTCCCATCCCTTGCTCATCCCATTTCCCTTCCTTTTGTCCCAAAAGTCGCATTTTCAGCTATCTTTGCAGTCGCTGGATGGGATGATCTCACCCATCTTCCTGCATGAGATATCCTAGTGAGGTACACAAGTCTGCGAGGGGAGACGGAAAACAGGAGGCTAAGACACCTAAAGATGTGCCTGTTTTCTCCATTACCTTTATGGAGATCAGCCCATTGACTTTCTTTCTGTCCTCCTTCTGTCCTACCTCACTGCCTTAAATTGTTATATTGCTCTATACTGGCTGGTAATTCTTGAAGGAGTGAGAAGCACATAAGGAGAGAGAAAGGTTTCTTTTGCAGCAGCATCCAAGGCTGCCTGGACCCGGGGGCTTTGCTTGCAGCCCACCTCTGCTTTCTGCCCACCCCTAAGAGAAAGGTGGTGGAAAAAAAGCAACCACAAATCAGCAGAGGGGCTGAGGCTGCTGCCGGTTTCCCCTGAAGCTGGACCAGCTCTGTGGGACAATCATTGAATTCATGAGCAGCTCAGGGTTGTCCTTGCTAGAGCTAAGAGCAATCATTTCAACAGCTTGCTTTGTGTTTGCTCTTTGTAGCCTGTGCTGGAAGACCAGCAAGAGCAAAGGAGCCATGCCTGGTGTGCTTCAGGATAGGGACTTCCATAGCCTGGGCTGTGTGTGCAGCTCGTCACTGATGCAGTTCCCATGCAAGTGCCCAGATGACATCAAGTGGTCCTCAAACAGCCTAATTGTGTCTGTTTTCTCTAAACATTTACAACCAACAAAATGTGCATGTGTACGTTCAGCTGAGGGCCAAAGAGAAAAGCAGCAGCTGCTCCCCGCATTCCTGCTGGAGTTGTATATATTCCGGTGCTTTTTAAAGCATCTATTTACATTTTCATTTTGGATCCCTCTTCACTTCCTCAGGAGACGTGGCCAAATCCAGCACTGGTGCAAAGAGGGTGCATTGCCCCAGCATCAGCGCAGCCGTGCTCGTTTTGGTTGGGCAGGAGGATGACCTGTTTGATCTTGGGTCTCCCCCATTGCTCATCGTTAGGAAACCAGGCACTGCCACTTTGCAGCCTTGCTGGAGTGCCCGGATCGTGGTCTGTGCTGGAGGAACCCAGGCAAGCAAGCACAGCAGTGCTACAGGGAGCTGGAGCATGGCTACTTGCGGGAAGACAGGATTACAGCTGGATGGTTGTGTGGGCTTCGGCCAGGAAGACAGAGCCACCGTGGAAGCGTTGTAGGATGCGGTACAGCTTGCTGCTCAGCAGGAGCCATGGCTTGGCTCTTGTCAGCTTCTTTGGAGCAGTACTGAAAGAGCTGCTCAGCTTAGGATATGATGGAGGGAAGTGCCATCCAGCGGCTTCATGCTGGGCCCTTGGCCCTGGAGAACAGTATTTCTATCAGATGGCATATGATAGTTTCAGTCTTTCACTGCTTGATGTTTCTCGTAACAGAACAAACCACATCTCATCACCCGCTAACCATTCATTCTGCTGAGGTCTCATTGCCCAGAGAAGCAATTTTGCCAAACTGTTACAAGGAGGAGAAGAAAGGCAATTGTAAGGGTCCTGCTGGGATAAAGCTCACCACCGGGAAGGCTGCGTACCATCGGGGTAGGCATCCCTGCTGTGCCCCCCGGGACATGGCTGAGCGAGGTGCCCCAGTCGTCCTGAGCGCCAGGTGGACCTTGCTCCCCTGTCCCTCCCAGGGCTTGGCACAACCTCTTCTTCCCTTCCAGGTGGGCACTGGTTTAGAACGTGTTTCCGCTCTCCTACCTCACTTGCCCAGTCTCTTCTCCAACACTTAAGCTGCAGATTAAATTCCCTCTGAAAAGCAAAATCAAAGCTGGGAGGCCTAGATGCTGTCGACGAGGTGAACGCTTCATTCTTTGCAAAAAGTAAAATGCATGAGGCTGCCAGGACTGGTTCTGGGAGCCCAGCGCTGTCTGAGTTTTGCTAATAACATGCCTCAAAGCTGCAGGTAATTGAAATACCTGGTCAGGGGAAGAGGAAAAGGGCACTCAGCTGCTGAATGTGTCTGGTGCCTTTCCTTCCCTCGCTGATCTCTTCCTTACCATTGCTTGGGGAGCATCCTCAAAGCAAAGTGCGTAGACTTACACTCCTGGTTCATTCCAGATGTTTTTCCTTTGAATGGAAAGATAAAATGCCCACAATATGTAGTTAGACACTTAATGATCTTACGTATTAAGGAGAAAGGCTGCAAGGGGATGTATTTAAAGGCAAAAACACGCAGGGTGCATTTTCAGAGCATCATGCTAGGACCAGGAGCACACTGGGATATCCTGTGCAATGGGTGAAAATAAATCCCCTCTTCCCATAACTCCTTCTACAGAGACATAGCCCCATGAACCCTGGTGTCAGCCTGGTGCAGCACAGGGATCTGCTCCCCTCTCCCTGAGCTCCCTCCCATTCACTTCAATTTTCTGGTGCACCACAGCAGGTATCTCACATGCTTGGTCACCTTAATGGCTCCTCAATAGTAGAGATGTAATTAAATTAACAGCTTCAAAAACAAACTTGGAGATGAAGAGAAAATAGGCCTGGTGTGTTAAGCATAAAAAAATTCATCACTTAACAGTGACATTAACAAATGATGTTCATTACTTATTTTCCAAACGACCAAGCCTGATCTCTGATGGAGATGTAGGGAATTCCAGTAATTCTCTTTTAATCTTTCCCCTTTGCATGATGGAAGATGAGAACCGCTCACCAGTAACATGGCTCTGGTCTGCCGAGGAGGTGCAATTCTTTACAAACGACGAGCGCATGTTTTGTCTGGGTGCAGCATCAGTATGAGCGGAGACTGAGACAGAGGGAGAGCAAAGTGCAGCAGCGTTTGAATCAGAGCACACGTTTTAATTCACAGGCTCAGAAGAGCCTGCCGATCAGCTTTGCTCCCATGTGGCAGCACCTCCAAAGAGGACAGGAAGATCTGAGCAATGTAGAACAGTAAGTTTCATAGCAGCTAACAGCAAGAGACCAAAAAAGCTACATTGCTTTTTGATTTGATGTTCTGTCCTTCTCGTGCCTACGTGAATCTGTGATGAACTCCTAAAAACAAGAGTTTGTTTGTATTTCTGTGTTGCTCATTCCTGTGTGCCTACACTAGCTGCCACCACCTGGTTTCACCTGTGTGGGCTGTGCTGCACATCCCCTACCGGACCCTGCTTTCATCTCCAGCATTCACAAATAAACTTTGGTAAAAAAAAAGGGATGGGAACTTTGATGCCGATGACAATGCTGCACTCCATCGCTGTTTGATGCGGAGGAGCTTATGCACTTCTGTAGTTGCTTTTTTTCCTTCTCACTCATCTTTTGAAGCTGCCATCCCTGCACTTTATTCCTTATGCAGAAATGCCTGTGGCTGATTCAGTGACTGCAGAGGTGTTTGCTTTTTTTTTTTTTTTTTGTAAGCAGATGTGCTCTCAGGAGAACATGTGCGTGCTTTTGTGTAGGATGTGACAGGACGCGCCGTACCGCAGCCTGAGTGCACAGCAGCACAGCGCTGTTATTTCTGCCTGGCTTTGTGCTGCTGCTGGCGCGGGGCTGCGTGATCTGTGCCCACGGGAGCAGGGAGCGAGCCCCACAGCGGGGGATGCCCCTCGCTGCCCCGTGCTCCACGGCCAAACCACAGCCTGGTGGTGCTGCCGGGGGACCGCTCCTCTGCACCACTTGGGCAGAGATGGGCTTTAGATGCTCCTAATGAATGTAAGTGTGCATCTGTGTGGGCTGTAACAGGGCTGTAGTAGACCTTGTCCTCCCAAGTCCTGTACATCCAGAAAAAACAACCTCTGCTCCAAAGTGCTTGCAGCAATACCTGCTAGTGCCTTCCTGCAGTGGTTACAAGCAAGATTAACCCTACACCAGGCAATTCATTAGTCCATTGCGCATCCCAGCCCGGGGACTGCTTGTGTTGCTTTTGAGTGCAGACACGCCGTCACGTGCTTCCGAGACTGCGAACGGCACTTCGGGCACGCTGGGGTGTGTTCGCGTGCTCTTGTCCCGTGGTGTTATACGCAGATTTGTACCTGTTCCTGCCAGAAAAAAAGAGCATCTTTACATCACCTGGTCGTACTTCGTGCGCACTTTTGGGTTTGTGCAGGTGGGCTGTGTCCACAGCAGCTCTCGCACTCGGCCCAGGGCCTGAAGCTGAGCAGGGGATTGCACCTTTTGGTGCCGTGTTAAGCTGCTTCTTCGCAGCACGTGCAGGAGAGCTGCCCTCACTGCTCCAGGACCAGCAGGGATTTCTTGTCCTTCTAAGGACAGAGAGCTATCTCCCATCAACCTTAAGGGGAGGCAGGAGTGGAGCTGTTAATGTGTGAGTTAAATTTTCTTAAAATGCTAGGGATAGGCAAATGTGTTCCAGACACCCGCTTTTGACTGAGCTAACAGGAGAAACCAGTACAGAGGCACTGATTGAAATCCACATTGACTTCTGTCCTGTTCTAGACAACACTCTTGGCTCTGATGCAGGAAAAATGATACTGCAAAAGCCGTCCAGCTCTCTTGTGCAGAATGCAGCATGGGGTGTGCTTTCTGGTCCGGGTGCCCATCCCCTTTAATGTTATCAGAACCAAGCCTCCCAGCTCAGTGCACTAGGTTTGCATTCAGCTTTGCAGAAATGATGTGGGAACACGTGCAGAGCTTCCTAATGCACGATTCTGGTCCAGCTATGCTTCGTACTCATACGGTTGAACACCGCTCAATGGGATATAAGGGATACATGGGAACTTCAGCTCCACGGGTATAACTATCATGTGCCACTACTTTGGCACACACAGTGCTGTCCATCGGTCACGTCAGGCACCCCAGCAAGGGCCATCCAGGAGTAAAAGGCTGCAGGCTTCCCGTGGTGCACAGCTGGAAAACTGCAGCCATCTTCTTCTCCTCCTCGGCAGCTGTGGGGAGCTCAGTGAGCGCACGGGGCATGCTGCCGGCGGTGCCACGGCTGCTGCAGTGCCCATCCGCCACTTGTAGTGTCAGTGTCACGACATGTGACACACAGCAGCATCCCTGCCCGCTGGGACTGTGTCCCTCTGCCTCATCAGTTGGCCAAGGTGGCCGCAGAAAGCAACTCTGAGTGCTGATTTCTGCGTCTCCTGAGCACTTAGGGGTTTCTGCCCTCAATCGACTCTTCTGTAACGCCAAATAATCCTAAAGGACTTTGCTTTGTGGTGTAATAAAAGTCCCCTTGTGATCTCCAGCTAGATGTGCAGTCGTGCTTCCTCCATGCACATCTGTGAAGTTATCCCTGTGGTACAGCATGAAAACTGAGGCACTACCCCGGAAAGCCCAGGCAGCCCAACACACCAGTCCACTGGGAGCAATCCCAGTGCTGGCCACTAACCGGTCATTCCTGCAGTGACTGAAAATGAAGGAGTCATGGCTAGGCTGCCTGGGTCTCCAGAAGAGAAGCACCCATGGTGTACCAGGGCCGTCAGGAGGCAGGGACACAGGCACCTCGGTTTCCTTTCCAGGACTCAGGGACATGCCAGGCGAACCCTGAAGCTCCCAAAAGGCACTGAGTTCCCCATGGAGAAGACTGTGGGATCTTGGCAACCCTGGGCTCACCAGGAAGGCACTGTGTGATGACCCCTCAGGAACACTGAGGATGAGCGTGCTGGGGCCAGCAGTTTCACTCTCCAGCTGCTATTCGTGCTGTCCCCACGAAAAATGTCCTGTGCCAGGGCTGGAGCCACCTGTGGGCTTCATGCTGGGAACCCCAGCTCAGCTCCCGAGGTTGGGGCCGCGCTGCACAGGGGCTGGTCACAAGCAGAGCGCTTTCTGCTCTGAGCCTGGGTCTGCGCTGGTTTAGGTTTCAGAGGCAACACATAAACATTCCCAGTGAAGACACTTCTTCCAAGGGGCTAGGCCAAGTGGAGCTTCCTCCTTCGTGTTTATGGGAAAGCATTTTGTTTAGACTGAAAAGCAAACGAGCAGCTCCCCGCATTCCTCCCCGGCACATCCCAGGCAGCTCACAGGCCTCTGGGTTGGGAGATTTAGCACAAGCTCAAGGGAAATTTGCATTAGAAGTCCCGCATTAAAACACTGGCAGCACAGCTGTGGGACACGGGGCACACGGGCTGGCTCAGGAGCTGGGCGAGGGCAGGAGGCACCGTCCGTGATACAGCCTGCAGATGTTGTTGTCCTGGGGATCGCAACAGCGGATAAACGCTTCTCTTAAGCACTGTTCTAGCCCATGAATCAACACCACAGCCTATTTACTACCCGGGAAGGCTGGAAAATGTGGTACCGCTTGTCCTGTGTTTTTCAGAACTATAAAAGAAGTGGTATTTTGGATTTTGCCTTTCAGGGCTACCACTAGGTTGAACATTCACCTCCGTATGAACACCAGCAGAAGGCTTTACACCCAAGAAGTACCACTCAAAATAGGTTTTAAGTGAGAATTAACTGGTGTCTATACCTCTGAGCAGGGGGGATTTCCCCAGGGGTTGAAAAAGTTCTGTCCAATCCTTTCATGGAGTTACTACTTCTTTGATTAAAGGGGGAGAAAAAGGGATGAAAATCACCGCTAAGAACAGCTGGCTAATTTTTGCTCTTTCTTTATAACAAACTCTGGCCAAGATCTGGTTGCTGGCAAGCACAGACCCAACATCTGCAGGAGGAGAGGCCTCCAGCCTCCCCAGCTCACTGGAATTTTCCAGCTGATGTGAAATATTTCCCGAGTTAACAAGAGCATCTGTCGAGGCAGGGATTGGGTAGCCATGTGGTCATTTTGTTCTGCCCCATCCTGGCACATGGCTGGGAGTGGTAAGGGTGGCTGAAGAAATGCCCAGCCTTCTGCAGAACTGGGCTCCATGATCATGCTCCAAGGGGTCAGGTTTTCCTTCTGGGGCTGCTTGGAGGAACAGGAGTCTCCTAATCTCACATTGGCCTTGTCCGGTTTGCTCCTTGATTTGGAGCTAATCTCACTCCCATGTCATCACTGGTGTCACAAGATTTGCTGTCAGTCTCATGAGCACTGACACTGTGGTGTCCTCACCAGCAAATTCCCAAGAGCTTTGCACAGCTGGTCAGTGAAGATGGTTATGCCCATGTGCACCTTGGGAAACAGGACCCAGGGCTGAGAAGTGGCTTCCACACTCTCCCATCCAGCAGCACAGTCAGCCTTCTGAGGGCTGATGTTCGGCACCCTCATGGACTTGCTGGAAAGGCTGATTCTTCACCTCTTACAGCTTTTTGATTTGACTGTAGCTGCTCCAAAAGTCTTTTTGATAGCTGATTGATAGCTTCAGCAGGAAATGAGATGGTGGGGCTCGCCCCAGGTGTCTGCAGAGCACCGATAACATTTCCACTGGTATTTGCAGGACTGGTGCTGAGGGAAAAGGTGGCAAGTGACAGCATCAGGAACGATCTCACGTCTATTTCTAATTAAGCCAAAATCCCAAAAGAGAGGCATGAGAAGGCACTGAATTAGCTGCCATCAGTCTTACAGACTAACAGATCATCCTGGAGCGGTGATCCGGCAGCTCCCACCTCCAAGCCTCTAAACCCCTTCCACCCTCCTCAAAATTCAGCCACAAAGTGAAGGCAGCCCGCTGATGCCTGGTGACACTCTGAGCTTCCGCAGGAAGGAGGCATCTCAGGGGTTAAGGCTCTTGGCAGCAATTCAGTTGTGCAATGCAATAAAGTATTTTATGATATTTTTACTATATTGTGCAATGGGATTTCAAGCCCTCAAAAGAAAACACTGTGTAAAAGTAAGATGCAGCCGAGTGGAGCAGATACCACAGGTACGAGTTTCTCTGTTTTCCTCCCCTCTCTGCCCTTCTCCTGCTGTCCTAGGTGCAGCCAGGAGCCCTCACTCCCTGCCCCGTGGCTCAGCCCGGCTTCCTCGGCACTTCCCAGCACATCTGCACCGATTTTATGTGCATGCCACATACTTCCACAGTGAGCGCATAGTACATGTTGCTACAAACAGCCCCAATAAACGTGGGAGCCAAATGTGCCTAAATATTACAACATATTAAACACCTTTTAGCCTGATCCATAACCTTGCAATTGGTATAAAAATAACAAGATTCTTCTTTAAATGGGATTCCACTGTTGCTGTTGTCCATTTGCTGCGTGACACTGTGACTTGAGACACCAGCAGCCAGGCAAGCTGGTGGTGAGGAGGTAAAATCGTTTAGGTCACTAACTCAGTGGATGCTGAACCCCCCAGAATAACCCAAGTGATTCTGAGTCCAGGAAAAATAAGCTCATCTCAAAAGGATAAGGGGGAGTTTTGTTTAATGGTGAGACATGGAGAAGGAAAGGCTGTCGAAAGCAAGCACCAAAGTAAGTTCGTCAGAAATAAAGTTATCTCAGAGGTTCTCCACCTTCATAACCACACGGAGGTGACCCTCACTGGAGAAGACCAAGGCTTGCCCTCCCAGAACAGCTACAGCAAAGAGCCTCCGGCAGATGGGGATTGTCACCCAGATGTGCTGAGCACAGCTGTGTCTGTCATTGCACCCTTCGGCCTTGCTGAAGATGGTCTAAAGTGAAAGCTTGGGTTGTCCCTGAGCTGACCACTGAGGCTGCAAGAGTGGCCTGGAGGTGTGCTGCTGTCCTGGGGACAGGACACAGGCTGATGTCCACTTAGTCCGGACCTGCAGAGTCGTTTTGACAACCTCCTGTTACCGCTCCAGAAGGGCAGCTCCCCTTCGAATGCTCTGGGTAGGTGGAAAATTTGTCCGCAATTCCGAGGTAAATTTGGTCAGGACTGTTCCAGACTCTCGGAGATCAGAGATCACTATGTAATGGTGGAAGAGGAACATTTAGCTCCCCATCGCATGCACTTCCTTCCCTGCTTCAGCCCTTCTGGTAACAATGTGGGATGGGAAAGTACTTTTTTTAACCAAGACAATGACAAGGTTCTTCTGTAATCACTTTATTCCAGGAACTGATGCTCTAAGAAAAATCCCAGTTATCACAAGGCTTGGCATAAAATCCTACAAATTGGCAACACTACATTCAGAGTGAGGCAAGTTGAGAAAAGCCTAATCCAATCTCATGCTTTGGAGTACCAGCAGAACGGCAGCAGCTTGCCTGGGGTGGTGGGGAAGGAAGCGCTCGTGCCCACGCGGGACGTGCCCAGGCTCTCGGCATGGCAGAGAGGGGCTCTCAGAAGAAAATATTGTTTGAACTTCTAAAGGCAGAGACCTGCAACATCACGGATTATTTGTCTGATCAAACAGAGCAAATCCCTCGCTCTGATCCTGCTGATGGCTCTAAATTGCTTTAACCATTGTTAAATGAACCGCACAATATATTTTCAATGTAAGCAATTTTTTTTTTTTTCTTTTTAACAGCCCTTGGCCTGACTTCAGTAGGTCTTTCAGCTCCCTTGGAAGGACTTGCTGAAAAACTGCTGTCTGTGAAGGCTCACCTGAACTGGTTTTGCTCTTTTGTTTCCACCCATTGACTATTAATTTCCTTTTTATTACATGGCTCCAGCTATGCCCAGAGCTTCCTTGCATTGGGTGCTGTACATGCTCACAGGGAGAGCACCTCTGTTCAAAAGTGTGCAATTACAGGCTAATTAGGCAAGAGGGAGAAGGTCAATCTGCACAGGGTCAGCTGCCGAATCGAGGCTGGACACGAGCTGTCTGACTCTTCCCCAGATGGGGTCCCCTCAGCTCCCCCGGGGAGTCCTCATGCTGCATCCCAAGAGATGAGGCTGCCCCATGAGGAGTGCATTGGGAAGGGTTCTCACCCAACCCATAAATCCCCATTTCATCAGCTCCTGCCTCCACTTCTCCATGGTGCTGAAGAAACTCCATGGGTAGAAGCAGCAAGAAATGTTGTGCACAGAATTGCATTAAAATACTCAGCAGTTTTCCCTCACCCTTTGCAGTTTGATGACTCTCATGTCCCCGTGCCATCAAACTTCACATTTTTTGCAGTACGTTTGGAATTGGGACAAACCTGGTGAAAATGGAGATACCAGAAGTTTGAGCAAAACTAACATGTGACACTGCCAACCACAATGAGCTTTTGCTGCTGGGAAAGGTATTATGCGAAAGTCCCAGATTTTCTCAGTGTGAATTTTCCAGCCAAGGAAAGGGATTTTGCAAGTGATGGCAGGAGGGAAAATTTTGTCTTCTCTGAAGCAGCTGTGACTCCACCACTGGGCACATCTACACATAACAAGAGATCTCCGCACTGGGTGTCCCCTTCAGCTCAGGTAATCCCACTGAGTGGAAAACTCTTCCCATTTCCCTGCATATTTACCCAAGTCCCCCTCCAGCATCTCGCAGAGTGCCCACCATCACCTCTCAGGACGCCTTCCCACTGCAGACTTCCTCCACACATGAGGCTTTCGGTGCCCCAGCTTGGGATTCCGAAGCACCAGCAGATCATCTTGAGCACTTCTTCTTTCGGGGATCTTTACAAAGCAACTGCCAGTGGCAGTGGCCATCCTGGGATTGCTGGGAGGGTGCCTGGACACCTTCCCGGGCACCCAGGCTCCCAGGGCAGCTGCTATCAATGGCATCACAACTTGGATTACATCAATTCTTGTGACATTGCCCAACTGAAACCCTGCTCCCCAAGGGAGGCCCAGCTTAATTGAGTGTGGTTATTAATATTGTATTATCAGCAGCCAGATGGCCCAGAGACAGGCAGTTTTTGTACATTTTACTGATGTCCTTCAGTGGAAAATTATTTCCACTTATCTTTTGTCCTCATATACTTGAGGTAGAACAAAGTGTTAACAGCGGCACCCTCTGCTGCAAGCAAAGCCACCCTGAGGAAGTGCCTGGCTGGAGAGCCAGACGTGAGAAGGTGTCTGCATGAGGTTTAATTAAAATAGCTCCTTGGGACGGCTGGGGGGTGGGATGCAGTAGTGGGTCCTTCCTGCCAAGCCTGGAACATGCCCAGGGCAGCTTTTTCTCCTTTGTTCTTTTTTTTTCCCCACTTTTTCTGACTTTTTGACTAGAAGAGCTCTCAGTGGCGGGTGTTCAAAACACACAACCCTCAAGGGCGTCACCAAAGCCTTTCCAGCAAAGCCTCAACATGCAGGCAGATGGGACCCACACAGCTCCCTGGGCCAGTGAAAGCCATAATATGTGGATAAATAAAGCTAAGGAGCGAGGGAAAGAACATCTTTAACAGCATGGTCCTGGGTAGAAAAATGGCTATAGAGAGATGCTCCAGAGTGGTCTTTAACAAACAGGTTTTCTGGCCCCCAGGGGAGATTCAGTCCAAAGGTCTGGTGCCTTCTTATAGGTCATTTCACTCTCTCTTCATTCCAGCATCTGCACTTTGTTCCTTCCACACTTGAGATCGCAAACGATGGTCCAGTTAAACAGAAATAAGTGCCTGGGCTTTATCCTGCCTGGGAAATTGCCGTGTGCTGCTCTGCACATCATGGGGTTTGCTAGGGCTTGTCCTGCAGAAAAGCATCTCTCCAAGGCATGGTGGTGACAGTGTTATTGATGGCTAGCTAACATGTCCCTCAGAGTGTCACCAGCACATCAGACTGGGGACTCAGTCCTCTGTCATTAACTCCTAACAAGTGTTGCTGCTGACAGCCCCAGTGCAACCTCAGAGCAGGTTTTGGGGGCTGGAGGCTCAGTGGCTGTGGATGGAGTCTCAGGAGAAAGCGCTGGTGATGCCAGGAGCTCCAGGAAACAAGCTGAACTCAGAGGCATGATGTGCTATGAATTCAACCATCCTGTCATTCCTGTGCAAATTACAGCTTCAGCCCAGCCTCTGTTTTCTCCTTGCAGCGGGAAGGGTATAATCTGGGGGATGTGCTAGGCTTTTACCCATTGTGTGCACAGACAGCCTCCCTGCTGGTGAACCAGCCCCAGTGATGGGTCCTGTTCCCATGGGGTCCAACCACCCATCCCATCTGATATCCATGCACCACCAGAAATAGTCATTACTGGGAAGGGAACCAGCCCCGGCTGGGCTGGAGCCCACTTCCCCAGCACTGCCTGGCCAGCAGCAGACATGTTCTGCTAGGTGCTGCTTCTCCAGCCACCCACAGCTGGACCAGCATGGGCTGTGCTCCACAGAGGTGGCCAGGACCTGCTGCATGGAGTGGCCAAGCCTCATTTTTCTTTATTTTCCCATTGATTCACCAGTGATGACTTGTCTGGTGCCTGCACTCCAGCAGCAGCATGCACTCCCCAGGCCAGCCACTCGCTGGGAACATCATCAGCAAAATAGCAAACAGATGTCATCCAAGATCATTCATAAATATTTCATAGCAGCCTGTGAGCCACCCGGTGAAAGACAGAGACCTCAACGCCAGGTCTGAGCTTATTACTGAACACCAGCAAACGCTTCTAATTGGGTCAGTGGCAATGCCAATATTATTGACAGCAGCGGAGAGAACAACCCGCTGCAGTTTATTTGCTTTGCCGTGCGTACCTGTGCTAATAAAATGAAAATTGAAGGTGATGGATAAGACTTTGTGGACAGTCTCTTCTCCTTCTTATTAGATTAGCACAGAAACATAAGCAAACAGGGAAAGGTGAGGAAGCGAGGGAAGGCCTGCGGGGACAAGCAAGGGAGCGCAAAGGGAGTTGCTCCGTGCAGAAGAGCAAAAGGAGCTGCTCAGCATTGAGACACTCAGCAGTTTCAGCCAGCTGCACCCAAACAGGAGCTGCAGAGGAGGATTTTCCAGAAATCCAAGCCAGTTGCTCTTAGTTATGACAGGAGATGGAGGGAGAAGGCAGTCACAAGCCCAACTGCATCAGGTGCCCTGAAAATCCCACTCTGCTATGTGTACGCACCACTACCAGGGCATTTTCCCAAATGGCTGCCATTGAAATCAGAGCAAAAATCCCATTTTCTCAGTGACAGAGATCTCACTGAAAACGGGAGAAACTAAAACACTGGGAGAGGGTGCAGGACTCAAAAAGACTTTTGGTTTCTGTTCCCAGTTCTGCCATGTGTTTGCTCCACACCACTTACTTCCCAGCAGCTGCAGTGCTGTCCCCATGTCACCAGGGATGATGTGACACTTGATTTGTTGCTGTTTGCAGAGCATTTTGAGGTTTTTGCTTGAAAGGAGCTTTTATTAAAGTTCCCCCATGCTAAGAACTGCCTAGGACTAATAAACACGGTTTAAGAAAAGTAATTTGGGGACATGACAGCAGCTTGGTTCTGTGTGCTTTTGAGTGCAAAATTGTGTGTGTGTGTGTTTGTGTGAGTGCATGCAGTTCACAAATTCTCCAGAGATCCCCCATCTATTTGGAGGCAAAAGACTCCCATGTGAACATAAGTCTTGGTATGGCAATATTTTATATGCAAGTTTTAATCCTCTCTCTAAGCAGCCCGTTTATTAAAACTCGGCAAGTTTCAATTTTTGAAGCTGGTTTCTTGAGATGTCGTTATCCTCCTGCTGGAGCAGATTAGCGGATTGCTAGGAGGATGCAATTTGAGCTCAATTAATTCTGCTTCAAGTCCCAATTCAGTGCTGCTAAATAGCTCTCAAAACCTCCCATCAGGATCCCCAGCACTCTGCTGCCTGGCAAATTCAGCCTTGGGAGTGCATCTCTACAGGGGTGGTTCTGCTGCCGCTGCCCCACGCCAGCCCCGCGGCACCAGCAGACACACTTCATGTCTGCGCGGTCGCTCTCCCTTTCCTTGAGGGTTTTTACGAGACTTGCTGCTTGGTCACTGTAAAGCATCTTGTGCATAGGGAGCAAACACCAAGCTGGTCTTGCAAAATACCAGCCCCAGCATTCAAGTTCTCATCTCTTTTGAATCCCTTTTGTTAGATCAGTTCAACCACTGGAGCAATCGTTTTCATGTCTGCTTGAGTACAGTAATGAGAGGGAATGGCAGAGTAAAGCAGATAAAATGTAAAGCAGTGAAATAAAAATAGTCGGTTCACAAGGGTGGTTTTCTTTTTTTTTTTTCCCTTGGTAAGTCTTGCCTTGACTGTCACAAGCAGGATTAAACCAGAGCCTTGATTTAACCTGCTGGGCCCAGAGCCTGCAAAACCTCACTCATGTGGTGAGGTGGAAATTGGGCTCCTGGCATGTGTAAAGTGAAGGCTGTGTAAATCACCACCTGAGTGGGGTCATCGGCTGCTCCTTCTTCCAGGCAGGAATTGTCTTTCCTTTACATGCCTCTGCAAAACCTGTAAAATTGGGCTCAGATCCAAGACTACCCAAATCATTATTAATCTTGACCTAGTTTACAAACAGGTATCAAGTCCATTTCCTTCATTCCTGTCCTTGATCTCTCTTCCTTCCTTGCTCTCCCTCTTGTGCTCACAAGTACATACTGCACGTCCTCCTTCCTGCTGCCAGCCAGCATCAGTTACAAGCAACCTGCCTTATTTTTTTACATAAATACACACCTTCTTATGGTATTTGATGGCTTCCCAGTCTGCTGTGTCTGCTCTCCCTGGAAGTTCAAACAAAGGGAGTTGAGATACCAAGAGGCCATCCAAGGCATCACCATCAGCACAGATATGGAGCAGATGACTCTCGTGGCTGCTTCTACTGCTTTTCCTTTAAGACAAGGAGGATTTCCAAAATGTAGACCACCTGAAAGAGAAAAGACTGGAGCAGGTGAGAGACAGAGCCGTTCTCTTGGCAAGGGGGCTGCAATGCACAGGGTGTTTGCAGCAGTTGTGCGGAGGGAGGTGAAGACCCGTGACAGCTGCAGACTCATCACCCACAGCCTCCCCTTTCCAAATGCCCAAGCTGCAACATGCCAAGAGACTCCGAATCACCAGCTGGGACCACAGATACTGCGAGCTGTAAGACACCAGTGGAAATGCCCACATTCCTGTATCCTTCTTAGTGGCCTTCTAGACGTCACAGGGACTCGCTTTTGTGCTGGCATGACCTGCCCACGTCCTTTTGAGCATCACCCCAGGACAGCTGCGCTGAGAAGGTCCAGTCCCACTGCATTGCTGCAAGCACAGAGATGCAAAGCAGACCAGATGCTGACTGTCCCATGCCCTGAGCTTGGTGCCATCATTTACACCCAGCTGAGCACGCACAGGAAGCTTTAGAGCTGGCAACGCTTCACATGTGAGCCGACGGCTGTCCGAGGCTCTGGCAGCACAGATGAGCCTTTCTGAACCTGTGTTTCCAACGCAAGGCAGGAAACACAATTTGCTGAAAAATGTCAGCTTCAAAGGGATTCCCCAGGCGCCTGCCAGACACCTGGTCCATCAGGCAGCAGCCTGAAAAAATACTCAGTCCCTAAAGATCAGCATGCGTCGCACTGGTGGCCTGGCTGGGGAGTGAAGGGCACAGCTGAGGGACATGCCAGGATGACCCTGCCGCTGGCCACAGGTGCCGCACACCAGGAATTCTCCATCCAAAAAGCCTCTGCTGTCTCGTTGTACATTTGTTCACTCCTCTTTTCATTTGGGTTGGAGCAGAAAGCGCATGCACCTTTGCTGCCGATGACACCCAGCCTGCAGAGCAGACCGGGCTGCACGTGGGGGCACGGGACGCTGCCCGCTGCCATGAGTGGGAAACGCCTGGCAGAGAGGCCACCGCCTGGTGCTCACCCAGGGCTTAGTGTCCAACCTGCTCACGCCCTGCGGGGTGGATCACGCAACGTGGCAGCAGCCGGTGCCTTCCACACTTGATGAGTGGGGTTGTGACGAGCAGGTGACCTGCATCCCTGCATTGTCCCCCCTCGCTTGCGCTGTCAGCAGCCTGTGCTCTGGTCTGGTGTTCCCCTTCCCTCGGTGCACAGTTGCAGAGTCAGTGCCAGTGGCAGTCTTGCCTGTCCCACGCCTTACAGCTGAACACACAGGCGGATTGCTTGGTTTTCCTGATGCTGCATGTCGTTCATGGTCTTGTTACAGTGTGGGAGTGCTCACACGGATGTATGTTAGCGCATCCCCCTGGGGATTTGGTCTGTCCCAACAATCCAGCTCTGCCCTACAGAGATGGTGCCAAGCAGGGAAACCTGCACCAGCCCCCACGTCCAGCAGCACAAGCCCTGCTCCAGTGGGTCCGCTCGAACAGCCACGCCAGCAGCGGTGGTGGAGAAGTCTGTGCTCCCTCTCCTTGGCCTGGACCACTGCTGTCATGCTCGTGGAGATGCTCCCGGGTGTCCTGAGTCCAAGCAAACCGGCAGGCACTGGGGCTGCCTGCTTTCCCCTGCACTGCCCTATCCTCAAGACAGTGGAGCCGCAGCCAGCGGGGCTTTGCTGGGGGCCAGGGGAGGGCTCGGACACGGCGGTGTTCGCAGTGCACTGGAAGCAATGTGGTACCAGTTCTGCAGCTTCTGTCTGCTCCACGATGAGTTTGCAGGGTTCACGCAGACCTTAACTCTGCTGAAACGCCTTTTCTCAAAGCCAGCGCTGCCGATCAGAGGTCGGGGTGGGCACAAAGGCTGCAAGACACCCAGCCCTCAATAGTGCTGATCAGCCCCTTCTGCTCACCAGGACCCTGCTGCACCTGGGGGTGGTTTGTACCTACTGACTAAGGGAGCCAGTTCGATACACAATCTGTCTTGCCTTTGTGGCTCAGAGTCCTCCAAAATGCAGTCAAATGCTCGGAAAGGGACAAAGGAGGATTTTGCAGCGCGGGATCATGACCTCAGCAGGTGCTGATTCCTGTGGGGCCATCCTGCCTTCTCCACATCACCCCACAGGGTGATTCCCAGCTCATGGGAACCACGGCAAACCACACCGACAGGGTTCGGATGCCAGCACATGAACTTGCCAGCCTGAGACCAGACAGCCTCATGAACAGACTCAGTGGGCTGCACCCGATAACTCCCACCTGGGATAATCTTCATTATGGGGCACGATTCTCATCTTGAAGTCTTTAGGACATGGAGCTGAAAGCACCATGGGGCTGTGCTCTACATCACAACACCCAGGAGGAGCAGGAGAGCCACCCAGCATCTCCAATGCCAGGCCTGAGCCACAGCCCTGGACCAGAGAAGCTCTGCAGACCATGGAGCCATGAAAACTTCTCCACACACATTAATTTTCCTGGGAAAAATTCCAGGGCTTGGAAGGCTAATAAGAGCATCAGCTAAATCGTGAGTGTGATCAGAGCAGCTTGTACAGGTGGAGCAGAGGGGTTTCAACTGTTACTCTCCTCCGCTGTAATTTCCAAAGCTGTTTTGCCAGCTTACACCAACACTAAGTCTTTCACCTGCCGCTGTGTCAGTCGGCTAGCAGAGGTCTAGCTCCGAATGCCCAGCCCGGCTGAAAAGAGAACAAATACCTTCCGAAAACAGCAGCCCGAGCCTCGCCGCCAGCCCCAGCACTTGGAGCAGGGGCAGGCGCTGGACTGGCCTGGAGAGGGCAGGGCTGGGGCTGCGGGGGGAGCAGGTGTGCAGAAGATGCTTTTGGCAAGCAGGAAAATAGTGGAGTAGTGGAGATTTTGTTGTATTTTAACATGGGCACTTCCTGTGAAACGGGGAGCTGTTTTTCAAGAACCTTTCCTGGTGGTGTCAAATCTCTGCAGATGACCTACCATTAAAATTACCATTACTGACTGATTGCACAAAAGCCACCCCTGCCTTCAGCCTCACCAATGCGCTGCCCGCCCTCGGCGAAGCCAGAAAGTGAGACCGCCACCACCAAAACCCTCAAACAGGAGGTTCAAAGGGCTGACCCGGGGTGAGGACCAGCTCCACGATACCATCCGGAAAGAAGGAGCAGCCGACACATCTCCAGAGCGATTAGATCCAGAAAGAAGGTGATTTGTTAAAGCCGAGGGTCCGTGCCTTTTGTGCAGAGCCCAGACATCTGGCAGGAGCAGCGGGGCTGCGGTGGCCAGCTCCAGCGCCTGGCCGGCGCGCTGCGCTCGTGGAGACCCCGACCGCAATTCTCATGCAAATGGCTGGACGGTGAGAACAGATGTGAAACATTTGGTTCTGTTCTTGTTGGCTTGTAAAGAAATAATGCGACTGGAAGGGGGGAAAAAAGGGGCGAAAGTTTATAACAATGGTTCTCCCTTGGTGGCCCAAAGCAAAGGAGTTTATGTCAGGCTGTGCCAAATTCATATCTCTGAGTGAATGGGACCAGCCCTGTCAAGCTTTGAGGTAGGGGCAATACACAAATATTATAAATACAGGGAAGTGTAGAAGCTGTGTCATGTCCAGTGTGGAGCCATCCATCATCTCCTCCCCATCCTGAGTTTATAAAGTGGTTTCTGATGGTGCTTAGACAGTTTACTCCGGCCGTGTGGACTGGCTGGAAAAGCTGACTGCATGCTCCAAGTATGTCACGCTCGCTCACAGGGAGCCCCGGCGCTGAGGTACCCTGGCAGGTTTTGTTGATATTAGCAGACGGAAAGAAAAAAATCCACCGGTGCAAAGAAGCAGGCAAGGCGAAACCACAGCCCATGCCGCGGCTGCCCCCGGCCAGGCTGCGGGGAGCACAGCGTGGCAGTCACCTCCTCCCGCCCCTCGCTCAGTGCACAGGATGGGGAAGCGAAGCCTGGCAGTGACACAGCGCGTGATGATGCTCAGTGTCCTTGCCGGTTTTCCTCCTGGCTGTGTGACTACAGAGTTACCGCTGGGACACCCATATGCACATGGATACCTGTTCAAAAATGTGCACGAGGCCATTTTTCCGTGAACATCTGTGCAGAGAAGCCTATGAACACACACACACACACACACACACACACACACACAACCCTCAATGAAAAATATGCATGGCATGCCTACATGTAGAGCTTGCACATTGCAAACGTGGAGACACCGCACGTCTGTATGCACGCCCACACCTCTGTCTGCTCTCCCGTGCATGCACGCAATGCGAATGCTCATACACAGACAAGAGCATCCCTTCACACACACACACTGGATCCTGAGCTTGACTTTTCCCTTCTTTACCTGCATGGAAACCTCTGTGCTGGGACACGAGCTCATGAAATGAAGGGGAGCCTCAAGGCAGAGCTTTTCCCACATTTAGCAGAGACCGAGCCCCCCCAGAGCACTGCTGCGGGTGCCTCCGGCAGCTCCCAGCGGGGCGAGAAGGGCTCACGGGTGGATGTGGAAGCCAGGAGAGAGCAGAGAGAGTGGGAAAGGGGAGACCAGGGGGTTGTTAAAAAACAGATCTGGTTAGTGCATGGCATGTGGAGGCCAAGAAGAGCCGTTGCTGGTTACTAACATGTTCAGACCAGCCTGACCTCATCTCACCCCCTTCACCACACAGAGGAGGTGACCACACACCCCTGGGCTTGTCCAGCTGAGGCAGGTAGGATGGACACGTGCATAATAGGACAGGTTCCCCCCACCCCAGGTTTTTCCTGTGGGTTTAGCGCTGCGGTCGCCTACCACCCGGCCCTATCTCAAAAACCCAGCAAGACCCAGAGAGTGCTCCAGGCATGACTTCACCCGCTGCTGAAGCCCAGCCATCTCCGAGCTGACAGCATTTTTTTAGCATCGCCTAGCAGGAGTGCATACTGTCTGCGGACGGGATGCTAAGAATACGGTATTCAGCCCAAACTCCCGGGGTGATGTAAGCAGGCCAAATTTCCCATACAAGGCAGGAATGTGCGTCTCGTGTTCGCCCTTCCAGCAGGAACTAATGCTGTGTTACTGCTTTGCTTCCTTTTAAAGTGCTCTCTCCAGCCCAGCCAAGCCAGTACGTGGAGCTGTCACCAGCTCTGCTCAGCCGGGACGCAGAGCTGCGGCCGCACCGTGTCACCGCGGCTGGGGACAAACCTCGCCACCCGGCGCAGGTGCTGGCATCTCCAGCTGGGGCTTGGGCCTCTGGAGTGTGCCTGGGGTGTTTCGAAGGGGTCACACGGCAAAAGCAAGCCACCCCCTCCCCATACCATTGCTGCGTGAAGGACAAGTTATTCCTGAAAACCTCCTGTGCAGGGCTCATGGCCCAGACCTTCGTTCCAGCCCAGCTCATGGCCCTTCTGCCCAGCTCGGCTGCCCTGTTCCAGCCCTCGATGCTCTCCAAGCATCACTTGATATCCAGTAACATCAATAAAAAGACTTCCCTTAACTTCAGTGCCCCTGGGTTAGGGTTTGGGGAGAAACTAGGCTTTGCACACCCTCTCATGATGAGTGAAGCCAGGACATGGGCATGGGCAGCTCCTGTCCCCACTTTGGTCCCTGTGGTCATTTTCTCTGGCCACCAAGCCCATCCTGGACTAGAATAACCTTGCCAAGTGCAGGTAAAATTTCAAAAGCCAACCCTTCTCCCTAAAACTTTCTTCACTTTCCCCCAAAGCACATTTTTAGCAGGAAAAAGAAAAAAGTTTTGTCAACTGTTTGAAAACAGCCTTCCCTGAGTGCATAATACGGAAACATAAATGCAGATTTAGGGTTTAATTTTCCATGTATTGTTTTCATTGTCTGGCTTGGCTTTTTTTTTTTTTTTTAAGTGGAGAATAATATTAAAAAGTACAAAAGGCCTAGACGGTATTTATTGTTGTTCCAAACCATAGCTGGTCACAACCGTATCAAACCCAGCACAACGAAGCACACAGCACACAAATAAAATGAGACACAAACAAAGGTAATAAAAGAGACAAGTATCTGTTTCAAAAGCACAGGAAGAGCAGCAGGAGTGTAACTACTTCGTGTTCCAGCTAATATAGCTGTCTGGAGTGATGCTCCAAAAGCTATACCAGGGAACACTTTATGAGTTTCCCTTGGAGAGCTCTTGTAAATATTTGCCTGCAATGGCTGAGGAGCACTGGTAACGCTGGGAAGGTGGTGATCATTTTGGTTTGCCCACCAAGCTAAGAAACCGACAGTTTGGGCCGCCCAAATAGTGTACCCCACACTGCAGGCTGTAGGCATGGACGTGTCAGCACCCAGACTCCTCCATGTAGCACCCAGAGCCCTCCATGTAGAACCCAGAGCCCCCCATGCAGCACCCAGACCCCCTGCCCTGCAGTTGATGGAGGGAGGTGCTGCTGCTCGCACTACCCGTCTCGGTAGCTGCGTCGGGTCATCCGTGTTATGAGTCCGGAGCACTCAGGACCACCAGGTGGGGAGGCAAAGTAGGTGCTGAGGAGGCAGCAAGGGGCTGAAGCAAGGGCCACCAAGAACACAACCAGGAGCTGTGGCTTCAGCAAGCTGGTGGGAGGCTGGAGCAGTCCCGCTGGCCCCGGAGGGTCCATAGCATGTTGCAGTCTTTGGAAAACACTGATGCAGCCATTTTCATGGGAGGCTGAGGCATTAACGAGCTGCAGAGGCCCTCCACATAACTCACCAGCCCATATATCTCAGGGGAGGACAAATGGGGGTGATCCAAACGTCAGCACTTTTGCCCCCTAGATGGTAGTGCACCAGCACGATCCCCTCCATCGTGGGGTGGAAGCATCTCCCCAGGCTTGGTGGGAAGGGCAGGTCCAGGAATGAGGACCCTGTCTGGTGCAAGCACAGCCCACAGCCCCGAGCTCCTGCCAGGACCTCTAATCCCATTCAGCCTCCTCCTCTTACCAGCTCTTATTAATTCATGCTGCCAACCCGAGGCCTCCCAGATGTCCTCACATCTTGTGCCAGCTCCCTAATCAAATTGGCCCAGTCTCCTTCGCCGCTGGGGAGGAGGTATCAGATACAAGGAGGACAGAGCTGATTCCCGGTGCCAGGGCCAGACATCGGGTATTGGATACGTTGCCTCCTGCCTCAGCCGAAGCAGGACGAAGATTTCATCTGCTTTCCGCTCACAGGTCTGTTTTCTTTTTAGGGGCAGGCATTCAATATTCTGCAATGGGTCAAGGCATTTTGTCAGGTTGAGTGCAGGCTCAAAACTTTTTCTTTTTTCTTTTTTCTTCCCTGGTCTTTATGACATTCCCTGTGGATACTCTTGTCCTTCAGAAAATAAAATAAAATAAAAATAAAAAGAATCCCATCCCTATGCTTTTAGTGCCTATGTCTGAGTACTTCAGGACACCTTTCCCCAGCTGCCCAGTGCTGAGGATGCTGCTCAGCTCTCCAGCACGTCTCCAGCACCACCCCTACCTGCCCAGCCTCTGCCGTGATGCTCGGGGGCTGCAGCTCCAGTCCCAGCACTCGCTGCAGCCTCCCCTGGGGATGTCCCTACTGCAGGGCTCCACCGCTGCCCTTCACGCCCTCCCCATGTGATGTACCTGAGGAGCACATCTTGTTCTCTCTGCAGAGCCCACAAGAGAAGGACCACAAATCCTTTATCTAATGATATGGGAGCATTTGGCTGGCATCCTACTGTGCCAGGCTCCGTTCACATGTTTTCTGCCCCAAAAGGCTCAGTGGGACCAGAACCCACCCAGGAACCAGAAAGCACCAGGATGAGGACCAACATCCCTCCTGCCACCACTGCCACCTGGGGCTGGGGACAGCCCAGGGCTTCCTGGTGACAGCAGTGGCTCATCCTTGGCACGGGGGCTGCAGGTCCTGCTGGCTCTCAGGGACAATTCGTGTCCCTGAAATCTGAAGGAAGAAGTCCTTGAACTTTCCGTGTGATTTCAAGGGGGGGAAGCCCAGGAGATTACCGAGATCAATAGAGGATTTGGGTACAACAGGACCCTGCGTCACCTCCACCCTCTCCCTCGGGCTGGGCTCGCGGACCCGTGGGCTGCTGCCGGCCTGTCCCCATTAGCTATTGTCCCTATTCATTTTAGATGAAGGGGCTTTTGTTGTCAGAGCCCATGCGGGGTCACATTGCCCCTTGGTTATCAATCTGCTTCCCTCTGCCCTGTCCCAAACTCCGCTCCCTGCCACAATGGGATGTTTTCTTCGGGAGCAGCTCCCTGACAGGCAGCGGCTCCCTTTGCCTCCAGACCTTACAATCACTCGTTAAGCTGTGCTCGCCTCGGGCTCCCCTGTCGCTTTTCCACCACACTCCCAGTTTAACCCCTGATCCCATCTATGCTACGGGTCAGTGGGAAAGGGGAAAAAATACAGCTGTGCCGGGGGGGCTGGCACGGGCTGTGCATTCAGGAGGCATCCGGGCTTGAAGCCTTTCCCTGAGCGCTGCCAGTTGTTTGGGAGCACCTGGAAATATCCAGGGCTGGAAGCCAGGTCTCTGGCTCCTGCTTGCCGAGGGGGCAGAGGACCGTGCGGAGCTGAAGCCTTGGCAGGCTTGCTTGTCAGAGGGCTCTCCTGGCAGGCAGGTCTGTCAACTCAGTGTCCCACAAGGGGACCCCAGGGGAAGGGCATCCCAAATCGGGCAAGTTGCAGGAAGCCTTGCTAATGGGCTGCTGCTGGTGGCGGAGGGAGATTTTGGCACCGGCTGGAAGAAGGGGTAGCACCAGCAACGACCCGTGCAGCAGAGTGTTCCTCGAGGCGGGGAGCAATAAAATAATAAGTAGATAAAAGAAGAAAAGTACATCCAAGCAGCATAAGGAACAAGTACAAACAGGACTGCGGAGGAGAAGCTGCCAGGAGCATCCCGGTGCCAGGAACCGCAAGCCCCAGGGGCTCCAGCAGCCCTGCCGCCCGCTGGGACGGGCGCTCGCCTCTGCCGCGCAGCCACTGGCAAGGGGACAGCGGGCACTGGGAGAGCCACACACGTGTGGGATGGGGTGGGGTGAGCAGCATCGAAATAAGTGGAGTGGTCGAGGGGAAAGAAACATAAGAGGGAAAGAAAGAGGCTGCTGTAAAAATGTGAAGTCAGTTGTGTAAGAGGCTGAGTAAAACGGAAACCACCTTTTGCTCCAAGGCTCCAAAAAATCCCCACGTTATCCCCAAGATGGTTATTTTGGCATTAGGGCTGAAGAGATAAGAGGTGCAAATTCTCAGGAGTGGATATAAAGACATCAGCCACCCAGTTTTTCTACCTTTATCGAACATCATTCAGCAAATGGTCTTGGTACCAAGAGAAACTCATCTGAAAATAAGGATAAAATCACTCTGCTAATAAACCTCCAAGTACCCTCTTATTTGCAGCTGTGCTAGCAGAGTCTGCAACGATGTGGGGTGCAGTGGGTGAAACTTTTCACTTCCTGATATCTCCGTATTGCCCTTCCCAGCAGGTAAGACATCCTCCTTTTCAGAGGGCTGCTGCTGGCTGCTGGAGCCCCTGGTGCCTTCAGCCCCGGCACGCAGGAACGATGAGTCAGGCTCTGAAAAAAATCACAAGATTGCCTTAAATATTGTACGGCTGTTTTAAATACAGATATATTTGGCTTATTGCTTTCTAGACACCAAGCCTTTTAAATAGACTCTGGTCATATTTTCCCTAGGCAACTAGTGAATTTTTAAAGGAAAGCTGAGATTCTCACCAGTATTTCCAGGAAAGTGCAGGAAAAAAGCAGCAAGCGCTGAGTCGTGTGGCACAACCCCAGCCTTGTGGCAGACACACACACCGTCCCTCCGCGCACCCGCACATCGCCCTTCTTGCTTCCTCTGCTTGAAATGACCATTTATTCAAACTGAGAACGTAGCATTGTTCTAAGTGTCTAGGAAAGAAGTATCATAATAAGCAGCACGAAGAAGTCAGAGCACTTTCCATTGATCGCATTCCTTCTGCAGGGCCCGCTCCAAAGCCCCTTGATGTCAGCAAAGTCTTTTTGTTGACTTCAATGAGCTTCAGATCGCAGCATAGACTTATAAAGGCATTTAGGCTCCTAATGAGGTAAGTAGTTGCCTAGAGGTGTTAGGGGCCTAACCCGCTTATAGCCTTTTGTAAATCACACCAGGCGTCTACTTACATGTTGAAGCACTGAAGTACCTGAAACACTGCAGTATCGTGAAGCCTCCAAACACACCGAGCTGGAATTGCGCTCGCAAACTTCAGATGAAGTGATTTGGCTGCAGTGCAGTTGGGGTGGGTATAGGTTTGGAAATCCATACATCTGAGATAAGTTTCTTTGCTTAGAGAGGAAAGATGTCATAAAGTTGGGAGAAGATCTAATAGAATCATTCATTGCAAATAACATTTGTTATTAATTTTGGCCTGTTTACTATTTGGATACTCTTTTTTATTAGTCAGCCAGCTCTGCAGATGGCTGATTATTATTCATTGCAATTTTTTCCCCTTTTCATTGAATAATCTGTAGCTACACCAGCTTTGCTTCCAAGTAGTTGAAGTTTAATTCCTTAGCTAGGTCCACACCAAACAGAGGGGAAAAAAAAAGATCTAAGTCAAGTGTTTCATATGCCAGTTTGTTTTAAAATTCTATAATCTATGACAAACATTTCAAATTAAAAGGACATTCCCAGAGGCAATGAAATAATGAAGCAGGCACCAGAACCAGGCAGCCGAGGCATGGAGCTGATAGCTACTTCTACATTTTATGTGCTCTCAAAGGAGAAGAGCAAATTCTGAGAGCAGGATCATGTTTGTGTTTGTGGAAATTCCCTCGCAGCCTCGGGCCGGATTCTGCAGCCAGCTTGCGGGCAGCTCGCTCCGGGGAGTGGGGAAAAGCCGGGTTTCAGGTCTTTCCGTGCGCATGCATTGCGGTGCTCAGACTAACAACCGGCTGCGATCCTGCGAACGTGTTTTACACCCATGGCAGTAGTTTAACAGGTGTTAAGGGGGACGGTTCCTCTGTGCAAAGACATCCTCGTACGTAAGGACGGATACCGTCGTCGGGAAAATCCGGAATTTGTGCTCGGACGCCGGAGTGACGGGGGGGAGCTTAAACATCCGAGCGGGAGGACAGAGAGCGGGACAGCGAGGCCAGACGGACAGCCGGGCTTCGTCGCCGTTTCTGCCCAGAGCGGAGCCGGGCCGGCGGTGACCCCGCGCGGCCGGAGAGCGAGGGGGCGCGCACGGGGA